>CM052714.1:53929558-53956124 GCA_028551405.1 Uromys caudimaculatus | reverse complement strand
TAAAAACAATGATTTCATGAAATTCGCAGGCAAATGGATGGAACTTGAAAATATCATCCTGAGTGAGGTAACTCAATCACAAAAGAGTGAACATGGTATGTACTCACTGATAAGTGGATATTAGCCCAAAAGTTCGGAATACCCAAGTTTCACTTTACAGTAACTGCTGGACTGAGCGTGGGGTCCCAGATGGAGGAGTTGGAGAAGGGACTGAAGGAGCTGAGGGAGTTTGCAGCCCCATGGAGGGAGCAACAGTGTCTACTGGCCTGACACCCACCCCTCCTCCTGGAGGCTGGACCACCAACCAAAGAATACACACTGAGGGACCCATGGCTCGGACCACATATGTGGCAGAGGAGGGCTTTGTTGGCCATCAGGGGGAGGAGAGGCCTTTGGGCCTGAAGGTGTTAGAGACCCCAATAAAGGGGAATGTCAAGGTGGGAATATGGGAGTGGGTGAGTGGGTGAGTGGGTGGGTGGGTGGGTGGGAGGTGGAATACCCTCGTAGAGGCGGGGGAGGGGGAGGAGATGGGGATTTCCAAAGAGGAGACCTAGAAAGGGGGAAACATTGGAAATGTAAATGTAAATAAAGTACCAAAAAATAAAAATAAAATAAAATAAAAAGGAAACAAACAAACAAACAAACCTAAAAACAGAAAAAAAAAAAAAAAAAAAAAAAAAAGAAAATGAGGCTGTAAGTTGGAGAAGCGCCTGGAAAGGCCCGCAGAGGGGAGACTGGGATGCTAAGCGGCAGTGAGAGCTTCGGGGATTTTGTACAGAGCTATGTCATGGACGGGATTTCATTCTGGGGTGGACTAGAGTTGAGAAGGCTAAAGTTGAGAAGCCATTACAGTACCTCGGTTCTGGGGTCAGTCATAAAAGGACCAGCAGGGGATGCTACAGGCAGACTGGGATGCAGCTGCTGACTTTGGGAAGGCTGAAAGCGAAGTGGGCGCCTGTTGTGGTTCCAATGCAGAGATCTCACCTGCACAGAGCACCCACATTCTGCCAGCCTTTCTTAATGTGTTACACTGAGGCTCTCATCTGACCCCTAGGGAGGTTCCCAAGGCCACAAAGGGAGGAAGTGTCAGGCTCAGGGTTAGAGTCGAGTTCTCTCCAACTCCTAAGTCCACCCTTGGAAATACAAGGTGCTTCTTATTCCTGTTATGTAATGCTTGAGGACTTAGAACCAGATAGTCCTATATGAGGTCACTTCCCTTTCAATTAAATTAGGGCTCCACATACGTGTATATGGTGTGTATTTATAAAAATGTACAGCACATGTAAATGTGGCAGCTGGGCTAGATAGCTTTGGGTTCAGTCCCCAGCACCGGAATGTATATTTATCAATGTATAGTGTGCATTATTATAATTATTAGTTTTAAAAATTAATTTGCATAACATTTCTTTCTGCCATGGTGGCAGGTGTGCAACACTGCGGAAAGAGATATCTTTTATTTTCTGTCAGAGACAAAGCTTTGCTGATAGCCTTGGGGGAACTTCTGATTAAAAGTGCCAGCGGCTCCTTTGTGACCTGACGTGTCCTCAGTGACGTGTTTCCCCTAAGTGGATGATGAATGAACTAGCTTTACTACAGTCTTGCCTGGTGGCTGACATATTTCTCCTTCAGGAGAACGGATCCTCCTCCAGAAGCGGCTTTGGTGTGATCATTAATAATACTTGCATTTCTTTCTGAAGTTCAGCTTCAGACTATAACAACCTGAAATGAAGACAGACACCCCTCAGGCGTCTTTTGTTACCCTGGTGATCAGAGAGGAAGGAGAGTCATTTCAATCTGAAACAGAATCTAGTCTGAGTAGAAAAGCTGAGAGTCTTGAACATATAAACTAAGTAGAAGCAAAGGGTTTATTTGGGGGTACAGAAAGACATATGCATGTCTACTGAAAAAGTGATGTCAGGCCAGAGAGATGGCTGAGCAGGAAAGGCACTTGTTGCCCACGGCTGACAGCCTGAGTTTAGCCCCTACATTATACACACAAGCACACAAACTTTTTTTTTTTTTTAATTTAAAAAGTTATCTGACCACCGGATATGGTGGTCCATGCCTTAAATCCCAGCACTCGGGAGGCAGAGGCAGGTGGATCTCTGTGAGTTCCAGGCCAGCTGGTCTACAAAGTAGGTTCTAGGACAATCAGTGAAGGTAGTTACACAGAGAAACCCTGCCTCAAAACCAAAAAAAAAAAGTTACCTGAAAAATCATAAATGATATTAACTAGACTTCAACTCTTCCTCCTCTTCTCCTTCCCCTTCCCCTCCTCTTCTTTATTTGAAATAGTGTCTTACTACATAGCTCTGGCATGCCTAGAACTCACAATGTAGACCAGAATGGCTTTGAACTCACGGAAATCTCGCTGCCTCTACCTCTGCCTCCCAGGTGCTGGAATTAAAGGTATGCACCGGCATGCACCGGCATGCACCACCATGCTTGATTTCAACATATTTTGCATGTGTCCCTTTCACTTGAAATCGAGGAACATGTTCTATAGTTGGAAGTCATAACGTTCCCTTAGTGGTCTGTCTCACAGGTGAAGCCTCTCATAACTGGTAGAATCATCCAGATCATAGAGTACAGAAATACTTCTGTTTTATTGCTTTAGCTGGAAGTTGCTGTGGTATCTCTCTGTGGAAAGACAGCACTGGCCCTAGGAACCATAAATAAATGGACAACTCCCTAAATTGTTTGCATTTTAGTGGGAGAGACAGATGTGGAAGCTGGCGATATCAACAGAGTATGAGAAGGCTTAAGTTCTGGAGAAGACTGAAGGGCAGGGCAGCTGGTAGAAGATTGGCAGACAGGTTTCCACCCCACCCCACACCCTTCCTACGTGGCCGGTAGTGCTTTATCCTGCAGCATCTTGCTACTGTAGATAGAGTCAGAAAAGAAAGAGCACTTTTCATGGTTGAGAAAGTATATAGCAATGTTTTTTATCTAGTTCTTCTTGGTGTAAGTCTGACACAGAAGAGGGAATAATTGTGGCTAGGGAAATCATGCCTTGGTGTACTGTAATCTTAAAAAGTCAGTTATGTGAAAATGCAGGATAACAGGGTCTACCCTAGAGTGTCCATTGCATTTTGGAAGAAGCTGGTTTTGCAGTCAGACATAGAACAGCAACCAAGCCATCCCTGCAGTCTCACAGTGGCCTGAGGGAGGAAAGACGCAGAGATTCAGACAGTCCCTGTTTATCAGGGCATGGACCTTGGCGTTGCTGCCTTTGAGATACCTATCTTCCTTTGTCCTCTTTATCCAAAACACAGTCTTGGTACACGTTCTGAAGAGTCGAATGTGTAAGTTAGAGTGCCTGTCTCGTCATAGACTTTGGGAATCAACTGTCAGAGTTAAACAGACAAAGCCAGATGTTCTCTCTATTAAAAACTCACAAGTAGGGACCAGGGAAATGCCTTAATTAGTAAAGTTCTGGCTTCGTAAGCATGAGGGGTTGAGTTTAATCTATAGGCATGATAGTGCTCACAGGCATGGTGGTGCTCACAGGCATGCTGGTGCTCACAAGTATTGTGGTGCTCACAGGCATGGTGGTGCTCACAAGCATGCTGGTGCTCACAAGCATGCTGGTGCTCACAGGCATGGTGGTGCTCACAAGCATGGTGGTGCTCACAGGCATGGTGGTGCTCACAGGCATGGTGGTGCTCACAGGAATGGTGGTGCTCACAGGCATGGTGGTGCTCACAAGCATGGTGGTGCTCACAGGCATGGTGGTGCTCACAGGCATGGTGGTGCTCACAGGCATGGTGGTGCTCACAGGCATGGTGGTGCTCACTTATAATCCCAGTGTTGGGGAGGGAGAGACAGGTGTATCCCTGGGGTTAGTGTGGTCACATTCCAGGCTACTGAGAGAGCCTGTCTCAAAAATCAAAGTAGATGCCTTGAGATGGTGCCTGAGGTTCACTTCTGGCTTCTGCATACATGTTCTCATACATGTGTATACACCAGCATGCACATGTGCAACCGCATGTGCAGAAACACACCACACACACACACACACACACACACACACACACACACACACACACACACACACACACACACACAAGTAAAGATCAGATTGGCACGTGGGCATGTCAGCATGTAATTTCTGTAATTGAAGTAGGGGCACTCAGCCTACTCTGGGCAGAGCAGTTCCTGAGCAGTGAGCCTGGGCTGTATCAAAGGTAGCTGGATGTGAGCCAGGAAACAAGCCAGGAAGTGGTGTTTTCCACGGTCTCTGCTTCACTTCCTGCCTCCGGGTCCCTGCCTTGCGTTCTCGCCCTGAGTTTTCTCAGTGATGAACTGTTACGTGGAACTGTAAGATGAAACACACCCTTTCCTCCCCGGTTGCTTTTCACTTGAGTCTTTTACCCTAGTAACAACCCCAACAGAGGCAGGACCATACGGACACACTGTTAGGCTACACATTAATTTTTGTACAAACTAATTTCCTTGCATTCTTTTTAGAATGAGATTTGCATCTTTTTCTAATGGGTCTGAAGAGCCTTAAGCTAGCTGTAAAAGCAAGTGCCCTGTTGGGGATGCTTCCTGCTGAACGTATGATTGGACGTGACCTTTAATAAAATTTCCAGTTGACACACTGAGTCATCGGCTTTGTGACAGCATTTTAAATATACGTACACGCCATGGTGATTTCTTCTTACCCACCTCTCTTCCCTAGCTCTCCTATGTCACTCCTGCTGGGTCCTTTCTGTCTTCTGAACCACACCCTCTTCTGCTTGCACGAACATGGGCTTCATCAGCCTGCAATGTCTATCTCTCTCCTCCCCTTCCCCGTATTTACTTAAATACATACTTTATTAATTATTTTAGAATTTCTTTGATGATATTTAGCCTCAAGTCTTCCTTCACCTCCAACTGAGATCCACTCTCATTTTTTCTGGACTTCATGTACTCTTTTTTTGTTTTTTTAATTATTGGATATTTTATGTATTTACATTTCAAATGTTATCTCCTTTCCTGGTTTCCCCTCCAGAAACCCCTATCCCATCCCCCCTCCCCCTGCTTCTGTGAGGGTGCCCCCCCCCCACTCACTCCCGCCTCACTGCCATGGTATTCCCCTACACTAGGGAATCCAGCCTTCAGAGGACCGAGGGCCTCTCCTCCTATTGATGCCCGGCAGACAATGCCATCCTCTGTTACATATGCAGCTGGAGCCATGGGTCCCTCCATGTGTACTCTTTGGTTGGTGGTTTAGTCCCTGGGAGCTCTGGGGTGGTCTGGTTGGTTGATATTGTTGTTTTTCCTATGGGGTTGCAAACCCCTTCAGCTCCTTCAGTCCTTTCTTCAACTACTCCGTTGGAATCTAGAGAACCCTGACTAATACACATGCACACGTAAAACTCGAGTCTGTTGAAAGCGTATTTGTCTTTGTGAATCTTCCTAATTTTGCTTAGCACAGTGATCCCCAGTTCTATCCACTTCGCTACAAATGTCATGATTTTGTTCTTTTTCCTGACGGATAAAATTCCAATGTGTGAATGTGCACCATGCTTTTTTATCTACTCATCTGCTGATGGACAGTTCAGCTGGTTCCTTTTATTAGCGATCGTGAATACTACATAGTGCAGCGAGAAACACAGGCATGCAAATGTCCGTGTGCTATGTTGACTTAGTGCCTTTTGGACATTAGAGCCAGACGTATCACAGCTGGGTCATGCAGTAGTCTTGTTTTTAGTCTTCCGAGGAAACTTAACAGTCGTTTCATCATAGCTGCATAGGCTTACATTCCCACCAACAGCGTATCCGACGTGCTCTTTCATCTACATCCTTGCCAGCATTACCTTTTGTTTCAGGATGGCCATCCAGACTGGGGTGTGATGGAGGCTCAAAGCAGCTTCAGTGTGCATTTCTGGGGTGGTTAAAGGAGTTGAGTACTTTTTCAAGCACTTATTTTTCATTTGCATTTCTTCTTTTGAAAGCTGTCTCTTCAGCTCATTGGCCAATTTATTGATTGGATGACTTGGGTTTTAGAGCTCAATTTTTATGATTATTTATATATTAATCCTCCTGACATATTTTTTTTTAATTGAGAGCAAATTAGAAACTTACAACAATCACTGTAAGTTGTCTAGTTCCATTTTATGTACTGAGCAAAACAACCATCTTTTACTTCCTCAGACACAGATGTTTGAACAAGGTAGAACAGGCCCCATCCCGTTCCATTTAATCTTTCATGCCAGACTCCCTCTTTCAAAAGATGTCGAGCATAGCACGGGCTTGTACATGATACACCTATATACCCGTTTAGGAATTTTCTAAGCCAGATATTCAGTTGCATTCCAACTGGAAAAAAAGAGAAACAGCTTCTTGGCTCCTCTGAGGATGAAGTAAAATGAATGGTCCTCATAAAACCATGAAATTTACACTGTACAGCTTTGGCTCTTGGAAATCTTCCATAAAAGACTTCAGAGGACAGCAAGTATTTAGAACTCTCAGACCCTTTAAAGCTGAAGGGAATGTACATTCCAAACCAGGAAAGAAGACACAAGTGTATGATTTAACAAAGATTGAAAGTGCTGCTTTCAAGCAAGGTTAGCACTGCTTAAAAATTCAGTTTAAAATGACACCCATTCCAGCCAAGACTGTCGTGTCAGAAGGAGAGAAGTGTAGAGGAAGAAGTTGTCCCATGTTTGAGTAGCACATGTTTCCACTTATAAAGTGAGAATCTGTCTCTTTGTGACTCATTTGTACTCTTTCTTCATTATTTTTTTTTATTGGATATTTTCTTTATTTACATTTCAAATGTTATCCCTTTCCTGGTTTCCCCTCCCAGAAACCCCCTATCCCATCCCCCTTCCCCTGCTCCTATGAGGGTATTCCCCCACCCACCCACCCAGTCCCACTTCCCTGCCCTCTATTCCCCTATACTGGGGCACCTATCGAGCCTTCATAGGACCAAAGACCTCTCCTCCCATTGATGCCTGACAAGGCCATCCTCTGCTATATATATGCAGCTGGAGCCATGTGTACTCCTTGGTTGGTGGCTTAGTCCCTGGGAGCTCTGGGGCTGGGTTGGTGTTGTTGTAACCCAATCGAAAAAGAACACACATGGAATGCACTCACTGATAAGTGGATATTAGCCCCAAAGCTCCGAATACCCCAGATACAATTCACAGAGCACATAAAGCTCAAGAAGAAGGAAGACTAAATTGTGCGTGCTTTGGTCCTTCTTAGAAAAGGGAAGAAAATACTTACAGGAGCGAATATGGAGACAAAATGTAGAGCAGAGCCTGAAGGAAAAGCCATCCTGAGTCTTCATTATTTTTTAAAGGCAGGGTCTTGTGTTCAAGACCATGTTGATCTTGAACTCGTAACTTAGCCAAGGATGATCTTGAGCTCCTGATTCTCCTTCTTGCACCTTTGCAGTACTGAGATCTCTGCTCTGTGCTACCATAGCAGGTTTATGAGCCACACTGGGCGCTAGACACAGGCCTTCACGCATGCTAGGCAAGTGCTCTACCAACAGAGCCGTGCCTTTGGCACCCTCTAACCCCAAACTCTACAGAGTAAATGTAAGTTTTTAAAGGCAATACTCTTTATGATCTAACCAAAGAACTTGTAATCGTTAAGACCCCTGCCCAAGAATATCTGCATCTGTTTAGTTGGAATTCTTGTCTTCTTCATTATATAACCTGGGGTCATGCTTCAGCTGAAACCATTTTTGTTCCACCATTACACTTGCTGAATATGCTGGAAACTTGAACACGTCTTATGCTCTGGGAGCATGGAGGCAGCTGAATGAATGTGCTGTATCAATCACGGGAAACTGGAGAGGATTTTTTCCAGCTAAGGACTCTGTTAACCTGATCTGAACTGTTGTTCATTTTCCACTCGCTGCTCTTCCTTTCCAAAGAAAATATAACTCATTGACTTAAAACTTTTTCCAATATGCTCTCAACACAGTTGGTTTTGTAATTCTGCACCAGGGGAAGTGGGAGGTTGGAAAGTGGAGGCAGTTAGAGGAGGGGAAGCCTCCACTTGAGCCACTGAGTCTGAGACGGGAGGTGAAGATGGTCTCATTCTGGAAATCCAGTATGTGTCTACCATGCTTACTTAAATGGAAAATGACAGTTCACTTGGAACCTAAGCCACAGGTGTGATTTTATTGTCTGTTGTAGGGAGAAATTCCTACTCAGATGCTGCCTGACTGGGGAAAAAAAGTCAGGCCATATAACTTAAAATTTCAAATCTTGGGCTGAGGATATAGGTCAGTTGGTAAAGTGATCACCTCCCAAGCAGAAGGACGTGAGTTCAATTCCCAAGATCCACTTAAAAATGCTGAGTATGGTTGTGCAATTGAAATCCCAGCATTGGGAATGTGGAAACAGGAGGGTCCCTGCGGCTTGCTAGCAATCCCATCAAAGTTTTTTGGTGAGCTCCAGGTCCAGTGAGAGATTCTGACTCAAAGGAGGTAGGTGGTGTTCCTAAGGATGAACACATAAGTGTGTATGAATAAATACACAAATGAATGAATACATAGGGAAACACATCAAATCCTCAAAAACTGGTGGGAATCTGGGTCTCCTTTAACTTATTGCCAATGGAGAGTCATGTACTCTATCGATGTAAAGAGGCGCTCTCTCTCTCTCTCTCTCTCTCTCTCTCTCTCTCTCTCTCTATATATATATATATATATATATATATATATATATATATATGTCTCCATCCTATATGTAAGACCTCCTAATCCTTCTCAAACAGTACCACTAACTGTGGACCAAACATTTGAACATAAGAGCCTATGAGGACCTTCTTATTTCAACCACTACAAACTATAATTTGCAAGTAACAAACTCACTTTACAAGGAGGTTCCATTTTTTGACATAGAACAATGCCTATCCTTATGACTATGACATTGTTTACTTACATTTCATATGTATGCACATGGGATATGCATTTGTACATGTGTGCTCATATGTGTCATTGCACATGAGTGCGTGAGCTTTTGGAGGCCCTAGGTTCATATCAGGAATCTTTCCTGTTGCTCTGTGCCTTATTCCTTGAGACAGGTCTATTAGTCAAACCCAGAACTCACCTACACAGGCTGGTCCAGCTAGCCCGTTTGTTCTGTGGGTCCCCTGATTCTATTTTGTGAGTGTTATAAGTGGACTATTGTGTTCACCCAACATTTTCATGGGTTCTGGGGATGCAAACCCCAGTCTTATGGTTCTAGGGATCAAATTCATGCCTCAAATGTGCTAGACAAATACTCTACCACTGAGTCACACCTCTAGCACCTTAATAATATATATTTTTAAAATTTATTTTTATTTTATGTGTGTATATTAATATTTTGCTTGCATGCATGTCTGTGCACCATGTGTATGCATTGCTTTTGGAGGCCAGAAGAAGACATTTGATTCCCAGGAAATGGAGTTACAGATAGTTGTTAGCTGCCATGTTGGTGCTAGGAATCAAACCCACGTCCTCTGGAAGAGTAGCTAATGCTCTTAACTGCTGAGCCATCTCTCTAGTTCCTTTATAATATTTTTGAATATATGAAAAGATGAATCAGCCAATAAACCAAAATCAAGGAGAAGACTTATGATACAGAACTTCTCATTTTTATATATTCTTACCATTTAGCCTTTGCTCAGGGCTGCCAATGTCTTTGTGATCTATTCCCTTTTCTAGAAATTCATGGAAATAATTTAAGATTGTGTCGGAGGTGTAGAAGTCAAGATAATTTTTCTCTGGAAGAATAAACTGTGTCTCTACCAGGCTTAAGATGAAAGACTAAGAAAATTTCCTTCTCAAGTGAACTCAGCCAGAGGAAAATGTGCTTTTCAACTGCCTAGTCAATTTGTCTATTTCATTGCAATTTGTTGTCTGATATAAACTAAACTCTCTACGTTTTGGTTTTTCTATATGAGTATAGTAGCATTTATGGTTCCAGGACTGTTTCAGAAAGAGCAACTACTTGCACAGGACTTTGAACCTTTTAGGAAAAATATACAACAGAAACAGAGGAAAACAGGGGGCATCTTTTCCTCCTGATTTTAATAGCAGGTCAAGAAGCACGTGTGGATACTGGTCACATTAGCAGTCACTGAGCTATTTGAGGGACATGGGGTTGTTGTGGATGGGCTTGGTGCTGTTTGTATTTTGATGCGAATTCCGCTCTCCTGGGAGGGGCTAAAGACAAGGAGTGAGTCAAGTACTCAGGTGACTTATTGTGAACCAATCCCCTAATGAATAAAGCAGCCAATCACTGGGTGAGTAGGAGGGACTTCCAGGTTGGAGAGGGGAAGAGAGCAGGAGGAAGAGGAGGAGGAAGAGGAGGAGGAGGGGAGAGAGAGGAAAAGGGGGGGTGGGGAGGGAGAGAAAGAGAGAGGGTACCCCTTTTGGATGGGGACAGAGTGAGGAGAAGATGTAGCTCCTAGTGTCTCTTGGTTTCAATGGCAGATCTGTCAGGATTCGCCTCCTGAGGATTTAGATTTACTAAGTCTTACAAGATTAGGATTTTAGTTGTTGCACCCAGAGATTGAATTGCCATTATTTCTGAACTAAGTTTGTGTAGTAATTTTCTTCTCCCAGTGACTTGGCTGGGTTCCAGAGAGAAAGCTACGGTGGCAAAGTGTGGGTTTGCCAAATGTGCACCACAGAGGCTGTGGGGGGGGGGGTATTGAAGCAAGGGGCTGGCATGGTAGCAACCTGCCAGTGGGAACCTACTGAGCTGGGTGGAGAGATCATGGAGCTCTGAGTCAGAGTCTCCATGCAATAAAACAGGTTTGCCATGGCTGGCCAGGCCCGTGGGGCAGAGAGAACTAGGGCATAGTATGGGAACTTGTATTTTTTAATAATTTCCACAACATGAGGTCAATGCCAGGAGTGCTTTTGCCATTTTCTCTCATAATTCTGGACTTTCAACATTTTGGATTCCCCGCCCCCCTGATTTGAAGAGAACTTGATGTCCATAAGATATTTTTGGCTAATCTGATTGAAGTATGAAATATATAATCTTGTACTTACACACACTCCTTTCTAAAGTTGAAGGCTAGTCAGTCAAGGGCTTCTGTATTATGGTTAAGCTAAGGGGTGTGGCAGTCAGCATTCAAAACCCACAATCCTGCAACTATTTATTTAGCCCATGAAGGGTCATTCAGTGTATGCTGAGGTCCATGAACAGGTGTAGAGGTTTGTCCTTCTTGGTACCCCCTAAAGAATAAATAAAGCAACTAGCTATAGAGCTTTCTTTTCCTTTTAATTCCATTATTTTTCTGTTGCTTTCTTTCTTTTTGAGACAAGAGTCTGGCTATGTAATCTGGGCTGGCTTCAAACTTGGTACCCTACTCTCTCAACTTCCAAAGTGCTGAGACTGCAGGTATGTGCCAACACTCCAGACTTTCATAGATCTACACTGTGTTCAGTAATAAGTAACCAAATAAGACTTGAAATCATCTTTATGGGTAGATTGGACATATGTCCATTAAATAAAGCACTTGGACATCTTTGGATTTGGTGTCTATGTATCAGCTTAGAATTCATTCCCTGTGGATACAGAAGGATGTCTATAATAAGGAAAAAGTGGTTCAACTCAGCTGAAACAAATAATTTCAAACAAGACTATCAATATGCTACTTCTTCTGTGCTTTCAGTAATTGGCGTTGAGTCTAACTTTGAAGTTTTAAAGTTTGTGTTCATTCCCCATGTCCTTAGATGGAGCGGGACAGCACTTGCTGTTAGGCTAGGACACTCACTCTGAAGAACAAAGTGGTGGTTTTACCTTTGAGTCGCCGTTGCTAGGCCCGCAGCCAGGCAAAGAAGAGCCGCCATAAAACGCAGTGAGCCATCAAATGGCATTGCACACTTATCTCCGCACTTGGGGCGAAAGGCATTTATATGGTTGTAAACATCTTTTTCTTCCCCACCCAGTGAATTTTACGTGACCTTGAGTTTGATTATACCTTAGAGTCTTATTACAGCCTCACATTTACCATCCCCGCCTCTTTCTGTTTCCTGCTTCTTGTTTTGGTTAGTATCAAAAATCCATGTTTTCTTGAAATATTCACAACCCAGTTGCTATAACCAGTGCTCCAATCTAAAGAGACTTTCTGCCCAAATCCACCTTCAGTTGCTGCAAACTACCACCTAAGGCTGAGTAGTTTATTTTAAACTGCATTTATTTCTTATAGTTCTAGAGACTGGAAAGCCAAGGGTCAAGGGAACACATAAGTGACACCCTGCTCACTCGTGGGGACTTCATATGGAGTTCTGAGGTACTGTTGTGTATCACATGGTGAGCAGAGCACCCACAAATGTCAAATTGTTTTTTTTTATAACTGCCCCAGTTTGAAAATAATCCATGAATATATCCATCCAGGCAGATGGATACCAGAGCCCAGATGAATTAACAACTTCTCAAAGGCCTTACCTGGTTTCATTTCTCTTTTTGTTGTGCATGTGTGGTCTGAACGCACGTGTGTGTGTGTGTGTGTGTGTGTGTGTGTGTGTGTGTGTGTGTGTGTGTGCGTGTTCACACATATGTAGATACAATGTGTGACATCTGGTATCCTCATCAAACATGCTCCCCCTTACATGTTGACATAGAGTTTCTCACATGAGTCCATATCCCTGATTCAGCTAGTCTGGTTAGCCACCTTGCCCTAGTGACCCTCTGTTTTTAACTCCCAAGTATCTGGGATCACAGACAAGCTACCACATCCATCTGGCATTTGTGTGGCCGCTGCAGCTGGAAATTCTAGTCCTCATGTTTGTGAAGCAAACACTTGACCCATAGAGCTATTTCCCTGGGCCCTGACCCCACCTTTTAATACCTCAGCTTCAATATAACTTTTGGCGGCAGCAGTCAAATCATAGCAGATCCTTTGTTTTTCAGTTCTGCATGGCCTGGGTAGACCTGCTTGTCATGTATCTCCATAGGGCCCAGGCAAACTCCCTACTGCAAGTTTTAAAGACTACCTGTTGAATGACCCGCTAAGGGAGCTTTGAACGTGGCTTATTTCAGGAGCACATGATTGGCAAGTCTCTGGCCTTTTCTCTCCAGCATCTTAGTGGTACTGACACCCACTGCAGGCATTCCCATGGATGATGGAGGTATGCTCATGGAGCCATCTCTATGCAATTAAATGCTGTGTTTTCACAGTAAAAATGGGCATTACTTGGGTAGGACTCAAGTCAGAAAAATTTCCACCCAATCATTCTTTTATCCAATAAATACTTAGAATATTCAACATGCTCTCCTGAATGGCCACATATTCTCATTGACTTAATAGTTTGGCATTTGTAACTCAGGATTCTCTCAAGAAACAGATCAATAGAATATACATATATACACACACATACATACATACACACACACATACATACGTGTGTGTGTGTGTGTGTGTGTGTCTCTCTCTCTCTCTCTCTCTTTGTGTATTACAGAGAGAGTGAGGTAGAGGTGTTTTAAAGGTTTGACTCATATACTCATTGGGACTGACAAGTTCAAGCTCTACAGTGCAGTTCTGCCCCCTACAAACCACCTAACCCCTGCTGCCTGAACACAGAGTGCTTTCTTCTTCTTTCAGAACCTCGCTAAATGCTCAGAAGGCCTAAAATTGATCGGATGATATCCTGCAGTCTTTCTTCAAGTCAACTGATGGTAGACTTTACCTTCCTTACAAATAACCTCCCTAGAATCCAGGATTACTGTTTAATTGAATACCTTGGTAGTATACCCAGCCCAAGGTAACTCTCAAGGCAATTACAAAGCCCTCGATAAAGAGAAAAGTCTTGGATTTTGTGTCCAGAAACCCTGGGCTCTAGTCTCAAATTGCTAAATGGTTCTCAGGACCACTTCTTAAACATTCAGAGCCCAATTTTACCTTTTCTGAAAATTATTGGGGGGAGGGACAATAAACAGGAAGTTTCCAAGGTAGTAACATCCCATTTGGCTCTGTAGTTCTGAATCTTTTAAGTTAATTCAGTTTCCTGAATGCTTTTCCTCTTATCTTAAAAAAAGTGTCCCCTGTTGTAGATGTAGTGCTAGGAAATTGTAAGTCAGTGAAGAAGTGTTCACTGGAGAGAAGCAGATGAAAAATGAGCTTTTAAGATGGCTTCCCATGGCAGCCATCTTGAGGGAACTAAAGGGAAGGGTTGAAGTTCAGGACAGTGCTGTAGCTTTGTTGTCATAGAGAATCTACTTGGAGGATCTGCCAGTCACATCTGATTCTGTTACTGATAGCTCTACTCTGAGACCTGACCCAGAGCTGTTACCACCATGACAGCCATTTCCTTCTCAAGGATTTCTCTCATAAGCTTAGCTTAGAGGTAAGTTGGCGGTAAACACAACTTTGAGAAGGTCAAGCCACAAAGTCTATACATTTGCTGACTTGGTTCAAATGGTTGGTTTCCTTTGAAGTATGTGTTTCCCTTCCCTTGGCAGTGAGAATGTTGTCAGATATATTAATCTGTCACTAAACTGGCTCTGAATTCATGCCTGGCCTCTGAGAACAGGAGTTGTCTCAAATCTGCTGCTAGGGATCACATCCAAGGCCTTGTGTTAAGAAACATTTTTCATGCTCCCCAGGCCTGCGTATTGTCTTTGACAGAATAACTTTAAGAGAAGATAGCTAGTGAATTTTTCCAGATAGGATGGGTTGTAAGAAAAACAAAGTATCCATATGGTTATTACAGACACACAGCAGTTGTGATGTCTGGCAAAACTCACTTGTATCTCGGATGCTCCAATTCAGATGAAATGTGATTGTTGTTCAATTATAAAAAATTAAATTATACAACTTCTACTTGCTTGTTAAAAAACCCAGTGTTGAGGCTGGACTTTACTATGTCTTCTCACAGTGGCTCCAAGATAGCATCCAGGGCTCTTTCTGTTTTGTCACAGATTCAACTGCTTTTAGAGGCTGGCTCCCTTCAACATGTGTGTTCATGAAGAGCCCACTTTATGTATATGTGCATATGTGTGTTCATATATTTGTATATGCACATGTTGATGTGTCTCTATGTGTATAAATCGACATTTATTACCCTTTTACCACCTTTATGATAATGTCACACCTATCTATTGAATTAGATACTTTAAAGGGTCAGCTTTGTACTTTCAGGGTAACATTTTTGTTATATAATATTTGATTTACATTTCTAAGTTTTCTCTTATATGTGATTGAGAGGATTTATATATATATATACATGTATATATAAATAAATGTGTGTGTGTGTGTGTGTGTGTGTATGAGAGAGAGAGAGAGAGAGAGAGAGAGAGAGAGAGAGAGAGAGAGAAGAAAAAGAAAGTATAATGAAATATATATGTCCTGAAAACAGAAAGGGAGCTACTTGGAGGAAAGGGACCAGCAAGGGTGGTGGTAATGGGCATGGTGGTGGTGAAGGACATGGGGGAAGGGCAAATAAGAACAAAGTATAACCTGTGTATGTGGGACCATCACAATTAAATCCATTTGTTTGTATGCTAATAAAAATTAACTTAATGCAAGCGTGGGGCTGGGAAGATGGCTCAGTGGATGAAGTGTTTGTTACAAAAGCATGAGGACGTGAGTTCAAATCCCCAGCAACATAAAAGCCAGGCATGGTAGTGTGTGTGTCCGTAGCCCAGGTCTGGGGGAAGGGGTTGGAAACAGGTCTGGAGCTCAAAGACTCAGCATTTTAGCAGGTGAGCTCAATGCTTAGTGAGAGACCTTGTCTGAGAAGACAAGGTAGAAAACAATTGAGGAAGACCCCTGACATCAACCTCTGACCTCTATGTGCATGCCCATATGTGAGAGTTCACCTGTGTACACATATACACACATGCGTTCTCCATATATCTGTGTACACACAAACATACATGCTAGACATTGCCAAAGACATTGATCAGATCATACACAGTAACATAGATCATGGCACAAATTCACTTCCATTTGTGTGGGCTGTTATCATCTACAAAGATAAGTGGTGTGTGTATCTTACACAAAAACTCCTCTTACTCACAGGCAATAGTTGCTAAAAATGGTATGGTTCTATCTGTTCAAAGCTTTGAGAAGCATCGACACTTTGGTCTGCACATGGTTTTGGTTAATTTGCTTTATTTTATTTAGACAGTGTCTTGCAATGTACGCCATGCTGGCATAAAACTTACACTCCCCCTGCCTCAGCCCCTTAAGTGGTGGAATTACAGGCATGTCCCACCATTCTGGGCTCTGGTTTGCACTTTTTGGTGGATGAGAGTACAACAGGTACTATTGGCCATAGAGGCTACAAAGCCAGGCCAGGGCCCCCTTTCTGTCTCCTCCTGGCTGAATAAACTTGAAGGCCACTTCTGTAAAGTTGAATGAGGAAGACAGTGGATGAGACTCCTTTGTCAACTCCCTTTGACCCTTTGTCAACCCCCCCCACCCCCAGGTTGCAATAAAAACAGGAAAGAGAGATGTCTATCTGCGCAGACCAGAGCAATGGCCTGCCTCTGCAAAAGCCCCATGCCTGCGTAATGGGATGGCTGGAGAACTGCAGGCTGGGGGTGACATTAATCTGAAATGGAAATTCCTCTCTCACCTAGCAAGTTTTACAGAAGTCTTCTGAAATTTTGAAACAAGTTTCAAAAACATTGAGAATGTAGAGGGACAGAGAGAGGGAAGGAGGAAGGGAGGGGGGGAAGAGAGAGAGAGAGAGAGAGAGAGAGAGAGAGAGAGAGAGAGAGAGAGAGAGACTGTGACCAATGTCCTTCCTAGCCCCGCTAACCACCTTGACTGTCTTTGGAAGTGAAATCAGGGCAGCCTTAGAATTCAATCTGGGCAACTTACAGTCTTCCTTCCCCCTAAGAGTGGCTCATCTTTGTCCTCTTGTCCTCTAGCTCTAAGAGCCCTAGGCCAGGGCATATGATACCTAGGACCACATCTGTCCTCATGGCCTTGAGGACTGGGGATACCCTAGGATTTCGCACACTCTCCCAAAGACTTCATATACAAAGTCACTTCCTTACCCTTCTGTCTGGAGCACTGTCCAGTGCTGGCTTTTCTTCATCGATGCTACTTCCCAGACTTGGCTGCTCAGCTCCCAAAGGGATGGAAAGGACCAGCCATGATGTTAGAGGGTGTTCAGTCAACTCCTGGTTGTAGGTTCAGAGTCCTATGTGGAAGAAATTATACAAATACTGCATGGTTTCCTAAGAATGCCTCCTACCCTCAAGAACTAAAGGAATTCCTTTAGAAATTTACATTTGAGGCTTTGTTTTGGTGCTTCGTCTTGTTTGGGAAAGTTGGGATGGGGTCTCCGGGGACAGAAGCAAAGGAGCAGATGTGTGAGGCCCTTCCATAAAGATGGTGCTGGTAGCCTCTTCTTTCCTCTTATTACCTAGTACATGCCAGCAGCAGATGGGACCAGGCCCTCCCTTCACAATGCGCTGACATAGTGGTAGTGCTGGAGGCAAGACAACAACAACTATCTGTAGAACTCGTGCAGGCATGACAAAGCTGAGTCTAAGCCTTCTTTCTGTGCTGTCCCTGGTTGCTTATCACACCCTGTGGGGCCACTAGTACACACTCAGGTACCCTTCCACATGCAAGCCCCCCTCTATCACATGACTTCAGAGAGCCAGGATGCCCTTCCTGACAAGTGTACCTACTGTGTGTGTGGTCCATCAGGAGCACAGTGCTAAGGAAGAGGGCACAACTATTGTGGCTTGGCCGAGGGTACCAAGTGCTAGGATCATCATCTGTCAAGGGTAGGGATGTTGAGGGAGAACTGCCTTGAGGTCTTCTGAAGTGGGGTTCTCTCCAGCAACGTGTTGCAGAGACACAGATGGTCTGGGTCCTAGGGCTAGATACCAGATTCTGAAATTGCACAATCTCCCTGGTACACCACGAGTAAGGGTGGCCCACTGTTCTTTTGTATGCTTGTGTTTTACATCGTCCCACGTGCTCTTATGCTTGGTACATTTGCACTACCCTAAAATGGGTTTCAAGGGAATTCTGTTTTCATGTCTTTCCATGCTGATGAAGCTATGTGGCTTTTTTCCCATACTTTCTCTTCATCGGGGTAGTTCACATCTGTATTTTGGAGTGCCTAGTCTGCATTTCATGTCCCATGCCCTGGCTACTAAAGGCGTCTAGGCATGAGTCTTGTCCATGATTGTGTGAGCCCCTTTCCAATACAATCTGCGGTATCACAGAGGTAGCTTTGGAACCATGTCCTATCTTAGAGCAAATAGGTCTGGGAGGTTAGCTCCGTCTGTAGAGCACTGTCCTTGGAAACAGGAACATTTGTTTGACTCCTCAGAACCTACACTGGAAAGCTGGGCGTGGTGGCATATGCCTATGATCCCAGTACTGGAAAGGCAGAAAGAGGTAGATCCTGGGACTTGCTGGGCAGTCAGCCTGGCCTACTTGGAGCATTCTAGGCCAGCGAGAGACCTGTATCTCCTATCCCACTGACTTGAAAATCCCTGGAGCACATACCAGGAGCAGGAGGTGGCCTTTGATTGTGCCTTAGTTTCCATAAAGCCAATCTGTCACTCACTTGACCAGGGAAACAATGACATGATGAAGTATGTAAATTTACTAAATAGATGGCTCATAGTCCAACTTTCATCTGCAGAGTAGAACTGGACCAGGTCAAGGGATGAGGCACCAGGAGCTCAGATGCCAGGTAGCTTGAGAAGAACGGGGTGGCAGGGAAAGGCCAGAATATGGCTGTCAGAGGAGGTGGCAAGCAAGCAGTCCATTTGGTCACATGGGCAGGGAAAGAACTTTTCACATCAGCCACTATCCTTCCATTCACTCAACTTCAGTGTCCTCTGACAAGCTAGCTTTCAAGAGACTGGCAGACAAGGTCTGGGCTTCTGTCTCTTCCTAGTGGCATTGTTCCCTGGCTTATAGACCAAGCTGTTTCACCTCAGTGATTCCTCCTTTCCAGAACACTGGCTGGACCCAACCTTTCTCTATTTGTTTCATCTGGTGCTAAACTCACAGCATACTAGATAACACAAGGGCTTTGACTATGACATACACACTTGGGATCTTTTTCTTATTCTAAAAGAAAGTCACACTTGGTCCCCAAGGCATAATCAGATCTATTATTACATCCTGTTTCAAGAAAGGACAGGGGTAAAATCCAGGCCAGATGGCACTTGAGCAAGCAGGCCACCTGCTCCCACTTGGGACTATTCAGGTTTTGAGGGCCCTGGAAATTTACCTAGGTTGCTTTGTGCTAAATCTTGGTTAAAAGCTGTCCATTTGGAATTCTGAGTATCAGTCAGGTATTGTAGTCATAAGAACAAGGACAGAATCATCAGGATTCTGGGGAATTAGGTTTTAGGTACTATTTGGGGACACTACCTCAAACCATGCTGGAAAACCAGCCTAGAGAGACAGCTGTATTACCACTGAAGGTGCCCACGCTGCCACTGAGTCCTTGGACTCTACTGCCAATTATACAAGCATCTCTATTGTTGCTGGCATGAGAATACAAACTTGCTTAATGGGCAGAGTTCCCAATTCTATTTATCTTAAACTGGTAGCTTCTCATTCAGTCTTGGGGATTTGCCAAGAATCTTACCTAGGAGTTCTAGTTAGAGTCAATGACATAGAAGTGGGGAAAAATGGAATGTTGAGCTAGCTATTTCTTCAGCATCCTTGACCTGAGTAGGCTCTGTTGCCCTTCCTGAAACACCAAATGAGAAATCCTCTAGAGAGTAGAGAAAGGTACAAATAATGGGGGTCTCAAAAGAATGACGGATACCCACCTTCCTCCAATAGATCCATCTTTGACCTCCATGTACTGATTCCAAACTTAAGGACTTTCATTCATCCAGTATATACTTGAGCACTTGAGGATCAGTCACTATTATTTCTTCCGAGAATGACCTCTTTCCCATGAAGCCAATAATCTAGTTGGAAAGTTGAACAAAATAAAATGGGGACAGTGAGTGTCTGGGGGATTATACCCTGAGGAATGTCATCGGGAGAGGTAACATGGAATCTAGATGGATAACTAGGAACTAATTGTCAGGGTATTGGAGGGATAGGTGCATAAGAGGGAGAACTACAGCTAAATATTGTTGCAAAATGGGATCTGGTAGAGATGGAAGTGGAGGGACAGGCAGAGACACATCATGAGAGCTTCTCATGCCTTTCTGAGCAGTTTGGATTTTATGTCTAAGAGTATGGAAAAATCATTGATAGAAATGTAAGGCAAATAATTTTACAGATAATGTCTTGTCATGGCAAATAACTGGCATAGGGCTGACAACACTACAGGTGAGCAGAGAAGTCAGTAGTTGATTGTAGAGAGTTGGAGAAGAAAGATTCAGGAGTGATATGACTTCACGTGGTAACCGACTCATTGTGGGGTGTAAAGGAGGGAAAGTCACAGATGATAACTAACTCACTGCTTGAGCACCTATGTGGAGAGTGCCATTAAACTCAGGGGAGAGAAGATATATTGGGTGTGAGATGCCTATGAGGCACTGAATAAATTACAGGTAGGCAGAACTGTGGGTCAGAACATCAGGGAGTAGACTCAGTTGGGGGTAGGAGTGGTGGCTAACTGGAATAGATTGGGAAAGTTAGTAAAGCACATCTCTGGGTGTGTCCGTGAGGGCATTCTCAGAGATGGTGGCATGAGAACGGATAGGAAAAGACTCTGAGTATGGACAGACCTGAGTGGAGCAGAAGAAGAAAGAAGGAAACATTAGGACAGTCATTGGGTGGCACTCTCTGCTTCCTGGCTGCTGGGTGGCGAGCAGCTGGGATTCACCAAACCCTTCCACCATAATGGCCTATTCCTCTAGGCATAGAGACAATGTGGCAAGTCAACCACAGACTTTACAGTCTGAAACTATGAGCCAAGAAGAATCTTCCTTTTAAGTTCTTTAAGCTTCTGCCTCTCAGATACTTGCCACAGTTGCAAAAAGTAGCTAACACAGAGATTAACGTGTAGTCCCTGGTAAAGTCACAGGCATGGCTAGTGTCATAGAATAACCCAGAATGAGAAGACAGAACAGGCAGAAGTAACTGTGCTCTGTGGTAATGAGTAATTTGTAATTATAGAGAAATTACAGAGTACAGGCAGCTTACAAGGGAACTTGCAAGGGTCTAACTCAGAGGCAAGAAGAAAAGCCAAGAAGAAAATTTTACAGAGTGAGCATAAAGTCCAAGAGACATAAGCACTAAAAAAGCTATCTGGAGTTGGTAGAATGACATCCACGGTGACCTTTGGAGAGTTGTTAACATGTAGGAATGTCCCCGAGGTGTGTAGGCAGCTGAAGAGAAAGTCACTACAGTGGAAGGAAGGGGATGCTTTGCATGTGTTTTGATTACCAAGGAGATAAAGTCAGAGCTAAGGGAGACAGGGCTAAAATCTGCACATTACTATCTTGCCAGCCGTAAAACAAATGATTTCTTGGAGAGTTTCTTGAAATGTGTTTTGATCATGTCCACCCATACCCCAGCTCTTCCCATTTCTACCTGATTTCCCTACCCTACCCAGCTTTGTATCCTCTTTTACATTCTTCAAGACCAATTCACATTGTCGACTATTCTTAGATGTATGGCCTTCCACCGGAGAATGGTTGACTACCAAGCTCGCTGGCAGTCTTTTCTTATATGGCAGATACAAGTTTCTGAATGCATAGAATCTAATCTAAAGTCTCCCCTACCCATCCCGAACCCCATTACCTTGGCCAGTGAGGGAAAGAGAAACAATTCATCCAGCATTTAGCAGATATTTTGTGAGAAGCTTCCATATTCTAAGTACTGGTTTTGGGACCATCAGTGGATGAATGAGACAAAGATGGCTGATCTCATGAAATCCAGGTTCTCTGGGTGAGCCTAATAGCTAGACAGATAGAAAGACAGACAGATAAGAAATTTATAAAGTGCACAGAAAAAAAAACAACAACAGGTAAGATAAGAGGAATCCCTATTATATGGAAATCCCTATGATATGACAGACACCCTATTGACATGTAAATGGTGTGTGTGTGTGTGTGTGTGTGTGTGTGTGTGTGTGTGTGTTTGTGTGTGTCAGGAGGCTCCACACTAGTTTTTTAAATGTTACCACCAGCTTATTGAACCAAAATTACTAGTGAGAAAGAAAAGAAGACATGTTAGGTTGCCTAGAGAGTGTGCTTAATGACAAAATGGATCAATCACGTACATCATTAAGCTATGTGACTGTCAGAGCAGGCACAATGCCTAAGCACCCTTGCCAGCTTCTGTTTGTGGCTTGTGCGTCACTGAGCAGTTACAACGTGGCTTCTGGATGGTTCTGTAGCTCTTAATTCCTGGGCAGTATTTATTTAGAAAGGTGTGGAATTATGTGTGGAAGAAAATAAAAAGATAAATACTGTCTTTTAAAATGCAATCTCCAAACTAAGCAAAATGCTGGCTGTGGTGGTGCGGGCCAGTAATCCCAGCTACTCAGGAGGCTGAGGCAAGAGGATTCCAAATTCCAGGCCTCATGGTGAGACCTTGTCTCCTGAAACAAAACTGCTCGGTGGAGTGCTAGCCTAACATGCAGGAAGTCCTAGGTGCAATTCTCAGTATCACAAACTGACAAGAACCAGTTCCGGGACCAGGGGTTGATAAGTTCATTAGGTTGTATTTAAATTGGTTTTCATGGGACCCCAGACCACACATCTGTATTTTGTGTGGAAAAGAGTATCCTTGGTCCCTCTTGGAGATATTGAAATCTCTACTTGGTACTTCTTTCCCTCGGACTTCCTTGAGGGCTATTCTGATACTGTCTAGCCTAAAACATGGGTTTCTGCCTGCTCCACTTCTTGCTCTCTGGTAATCTCTGTCTGTCTGTCTGTCTGTCTCTGTGTCTCTCTCTTTGTGTTTCTCTCTGCCTCTGTCTCTCTCTCTGCCTCTCTCTCTCTCTGTGTCTCTGTCTTTCTCCCTCTCCTTCTCCCTCTTCCTCTCCATCTCTGTCTCCAGTAGCCCATAGTTATTGCTGGTTCACTACACTAGGACACACCCATTTCTTGCGTCTTGCTTTTGCTTTGTTCCCTAACCAGGCTATTCTGGTGATCTGCTCGGTGCCTCCGCACCAGCCCTGGTCTTCTCTTCTCTCTTTTCCCAGCCCACTGTTAAATACTGAGTCCTCACTGAACACCTCATTGTGACTGCCACATTGTCTACTACATCTCTGACTGCCACCACCATGGAGGTCTCCATGCTTGTGCTGTTTGCTTGTTGGGAAGCCCTAGTATCCCTTGCTGATTATTCTTGGGACTCAATTGGATGCTCTTAAGAGTTTCATGTATCATTTTTCAGCCACTTTGGAAGTTTGAATAAGAATTGCCCCCATAGGCTCATACGGAGTGGCCTAATTAGGAGGTTGGTCTTGTTGGAGGAAGTGTGTCACAGAGGTGGCCTTTGAGGTTTCAGATGGTCAAGCCAAGCCCAGTGTCACTCTCTCTTCCTGCTGCCTGAGGATCCAGATGTAGAAATCTCAGCTACCATTCCAGAACCATGTCTGCCTGCAAGCTGCCATGCTTCCCACCATGATGACAATGGACTAAACCTCTTCAATGTTAGTCAGCCCTAATTAAATGTTTTCCTTGGTAAGAGTTGCCTTGGACATGGTGTCTCGTCGCAGCATTAGACATCCTAAGTAAGACAGCTACCATACTAGATTTTCTCTCAAGACCTCTGAGAACCTCTCTCTCTCTCTCTCTCTCTCTCTCTCTCTCTCTCTCTCTCTCTCTCTCTCTCTCTCTCTCTTTCAAAATGAACCTGAGCTTGCTTACACTAAAAAGATAGACTTTGTCCTTAGTTGTGATCAAGTTGTTCTGAGACAGACAGTGAACTCTGGCATGTGAGAAATAGTATCCTCAGGATCCCATCTAATTGTTGAAAAATAGATTTTATAATTTACAGTAGTGTTAGGTTTATAGAAAAGTTGATTGAAAACTATACCAAGTTTTCATCTTTCCATCTTGTCAGTTCTCTCCCTCCTTCGGTTTCCCCTACTAGTGTTCTGCATTGACATGGTTATAATTAAATTGATTGTATCATTATTGATTAAAGTCTATAATTTAGATCAGGGTTACTGCTCCATATTGAGTGAATCTACAGGTTTGGGAAAATGTATCAATGTATTTACTCTATCAGTACAGATATATACTGTAAAGATAATATATAGTACAGATATATATTGCATCTATAAATGTATGAATGTCATGTATCTACTCTAACAGTATTATACACTACATTTAAACTGCCCTAAAAATATGCTGGGTTGCTGGGCAGTGGTGGCGCATGCCTTTAATCCCAGCACTTGGGAGGCAGAGGCAGGTGGATTTTTGAGTTCGAGGCCAGCCTGGTCTACAGAGTGAGTTCCAGGACAGCCAGGGTTACACAGAGAAACTCTGTCTCAAAAAACCAAATATATATATATATGCTGGGTTCCTTGTTAACCACTGGAAGCTCTGATGTTTTGCTTCTGAAGCTCAGTGTTTTCCAGAATCTCACATAGTGGTAACTGTCTAGTGTGAAACTTTTACTTACCTTGTCTACCTTTCTTCCTCTTCCTCTTCTCCTATTGCTCTCTCTTCCTCCTTCCTCCTCTTTTTCCTAGGGCCTTGCACTTTCATGGCAAGTACTCTCGTGCTGAGCTACACCCCAGTTCTCTTTATTTTCTCCATTGTACAATGAGGTAGGCCTTGAGCTCACTATGCTGATTCTTCTACTTCAGCCTCCTACATGCTAGGATTGCAAGTATGTCCCACCATACCTGGCAGTAATTTTTTTAATACCTGAACAATAGCTTATTGGTCCACTCAGATATTTATTGGTGGTTATCTTGATTGCTTCCAGATTTTGCAACGTTCTAGATAAAGCTGCCATCAGGATCCAAATGCAGGTTTTGTGTGGATCGAAGATGTTGGTTAGTTTGAGTATATGAACACTGTGGCTGGGCTGGATGGAAGGCCTTTGTGGAGTGTTGTAAGAGACTGCTAAGCTGTGCTGGGAAACGATGCTGCCACTCTCTGTTCCCAACAGCGACGAAGGAGAATTTCACTTGCTCCATGTCCCCACCAGCATTTGGTGCTTTCAGTGTTCCAGATTTTGGCCATTTGGCTGAGTTTTTTCCTGGGTCAGCTGGATGTCTAGTGATGTCACCAGGACCCTCTCTTTCTCCTTTTAGCTCTCACTTGTCCTGTTCTCCCTGGGTTAGCGGCATCACTATTTTATAGACATTTACCCCAGTGTGTCTCTGAGTGGCTCTAGGAGTCTTTCCAAATTCCTGACCCGAGACTGTGAATAAAATACATTGCTTCGAGCAGCAGTTTGGGGGTTGCTTGTTAGGATGAAACTCGTGTAATAATTCCTGTGTGGGAACTTAGCACACGCACACAGTAGGTGTAACGCAACTACTCACTTTACCAAACAGACTCCCTGCAACTGATCCTCCAGATGGTCCTGCAGGTGCTGTTGACCCAGTTGTGTATTTGATCATCTAATCTCATTCTTCAGGTGCTGTGTGACATGCTTCAGGCTACGTGGAAGTAGGCTACTGCTGAGAACCCTCAGGGAATCTTTCAGAACAGAAAAGGCCCCAAGAGACCATCTCATTGTGCAGCTAAGATTTAGAGACCTAAAAAGATCAAGGGACTTGGCTGTGTTCAGGAAGAAGAGCCCAGCTGTAACCCAAGAGGGCGATCACTTTCCAGCCTACAGTGACGGCTCCGTATAGGTGGAGTGGGCTCACCGGTGGCACGGAGAATTTCAAGTGTTTTATGTTCTGAGCTGTACTTTATCTTTCTCTTAGTTTTCATCTGCAACTGGCTTATCATCCCTCTTTCCTTATCTCACTTCATTTAAGGCTATCTGAAGACAGCCTGGCTCTGTGATTCAATGTGTTTTCAGGTGTAAATCTGGGACTTGTTACTTCTGTAACTTTGGGCAAGTTACTCAAATTTGCTGAGTTTGTTTTTTGGGTTTTTTTTTTTTTTTTAGTTATAGAACTGGAGAACCTTTCCCCCTGGTTGTTGCACATCCAAATGTATAAATACTGTTAAATTAAACAGTTCACGCATGTGGACTGTGCTTGCAGAGTTAGCACACAGTGAGTGCTCCACGGGGAGGGAGGGGTAGTTCTGATGTCAGACATTGAAATGCATAGGGCAGAGGTTTTGTCCATGGGGAATATTTGTCCCAATACATTCTGCACATTTTATAATGTTGCTATCAGTCAGGAGATGAATTTGTATTTTTTAAGCAGAGGAAGAAAAAAAAAAGATCATTAAACTGATACTTGGTCTGAGATTAGCCTATAAATGTAGAATTTTACCCAGCATCCAGGTTAAAAAAAATGAAATCGGGAAATGTGAAGGAAAACAGATAGATCTGGAAAGTATAATATGAAGCAAGATACACATAAACACACACAGACACACACAGACACACACACACAGACACACACACACAAACACACACACACACATAAACACATACACACACACACAGACACACACACACAGACACACACACACAGGCTCACAGTGTGTGTGTAAATGTGGGTAGTGCCTGGAAAAGTAGAAAGGAGAACAAGAGGGGTAATAATAGGTAAAGAGAGAAG
>CM052714.1:53898008-53929058 GCA_028551405.1 Uromys caudimaculatus | reverse complement strand
TTCCCCTCCTCCCTCTCCCCCGTTCCCCCTCTGTCTTAGGGTTTCTATTCCTGCACAAACATCATGACCAAGATGCAAGTTGGGGAAGAAAGGGTTTATTGAGCTTACACTTCCATCCTGCTGTTCATCACTAAAGGAAGTCAGGACTGGAACTCAGCAGGTCAGGAAGCAGGAGCTGATGCAGAGGCCATGGAGGGGTGTTCCTTACTGGTTTGCTTGCTTCCCCTGGCTTGCTCAGCTGGCTTTCTTACAGAGCCCAAGGCTACCAGCCCACAGATGGCACCACCCACAAGGTGCCCTCCCCCCTTGATCACTAATTGAGAAAATGCCTTACAGCTGGATCTCATGGAGGCATTTCCTTACCTGAAGCTCCTTTCTCTGTGATAACTCCAGCTTGTGTCAAGTTGACACAAAACCAGCCAGTACACCCTCCTTCCTCCTCTTCCTCCTCTTCCTTCTCTTCCTCCCCTCCTCCTCCTTCTCCTCCTCTTCCTCCTCCTCCTCCTCCTCCTCCTTCTCCTCCTCCTCCTCCTTCTCCTCCTCCTCATTTTGTCTTCTCCTTTCTCTTTACTCTTATTCTTCAAGCCAATTAACTTTTCACATCTCTAAACTTTGGCTCACTTCTGCTGCTACTGTTATGGTCTTCAAGGAAGACCTGAAAGGGAGATCTTAACGTCCTGTAGGGATAATCTCTTGTGTACAGTGTGGAAGCATCACCTGCCAGTAAAAATCTGATGGCCAGTAAGCTGAGACAGGATTATAAGGTGGAATACCTGGCAGAGAGAGAGAGAGAGAGAGAGAGAGAGAGAGAGAGAGAGAGAGAGAGAGAGAGAGAGACTCTCGGAAATAGGTAGGAAGATTCCACCATTGAGATGCGGAGGAAGTTGGATGTGTGAAGCAGAGGAAAGGAAACCAGCCATGTGGCAGACATAGTATATATAGGATAATTAAGTTATGAGCTAGTTGGGGTTGATATTTGAGAACTGGGACCCAGTGGCTTTATTATAGATCGGTGGCTTTATTATAGATCAGCATTCATTTTGTGGTGGAATCACCTGGGGAAACTTTAAAAGATCCTTGTGGCCATGCCACGTTAATTCATTTCCTGTCTGTCTATGAGACTAAGCATTATAGAATTTGTGAGCATGTGTGTGATATGTGTGTGGTATGTCCGTGCATGTGAAGCTATCCATGTGTGTGATCCGAAGGAGGGTGTCAGGGGTCTGCTGTAGCACTCTTTGTCTTATTACATTGAGGCAGGGGCTCTCACTGAGCTTGGAGCAATAAACCCCAGCAATCCTCCTGTCTCACTCCACCCTGCACAGTGCTGGAGTTATGGATGTCCTTGTGGTTGTGCTCAGCCTTTTATATGTGGGTGCTGGGATTTGAATTTATACAGCAAGCACTCTTATCCGTCTCTAGAGCTCCAAGCATGGCAGTTAAGCTCTTGAGATGATGACTGTGCAGCCTAGGGTGAAACTCCTGACCCTATGACTCTCCCTATTCCCTATGGCCCTGTTTTTATCCATCCCACAAGAGGCTTCATCTCTCGTATCCCAGAGAGTTAAACATTAGCATCACATGTGCCTGGCTTGCACTTCTCTGGTTAATTTGGGGACAGATTAGCGAGAGAGGACATTCCTGACATTGCTCCATTATATTAGCTATGGCTTCACTGCTATAATGAAATGCCCAAAGCAGGTTCCTTTATAAAGACAAAAAGTTTGCTTTGGGTCATAGCTCTAGAGGCACAAAGTCCATGTTATGTGGGCTCTAGCAAAGCACCTTTGAGCTATCTCATGGCAAAAGTGTGTGTGCATTGCATATCATGTGGCCTCTTTGTCCTCATAAAGCTGCCAGGATGTATGGGGCTCCAGCCCAGTGACTTTAATCACTTTTCAAAGCACTCACCTATAACTTTATTTTTTCAAAGTCTATTTTTAATGATGATTTTTAAATGCTTTAACCTCTCTTGTAGCTCACCATCCACCAAAGGGAGTGGAAAAGAAAGGATGGGGGGGGAGTGGACCTGTTTAGAAAGATTCTTTGGAGCAACTCCCTCCTGTCTGTGTTGTCTGGAAATCGGCAGTTTAGTTCACAGGTCAGCAGTGGCAGCTCGATCCACTCACAAACACGTCAGAGATATACTAGCAGTCCAGTTCGGTAGAGTCGGGATAGCAACCCTAAATCAGCAGCGGTGGCACAACCTAGCAGAGACTGCCAGGCCTCAGCCTTGGCTCAAGTCAATGGGAGGGACCGGCGAGAACACCAGGAGAAATTCTAGGCTGTGCCTCTCTCAGGGAAGCGAAGATCAGCAAAGACATGAGACCCACAAGCGTCGCACAGCTAGCTCTATAAGCAAGCCCAGCTCAGCCTCCATCACTGTCCGCTGAGTCCTTTTTATACGCCCTCCAAACATCACGCGTCCTCCACGGGTCTTGCCTCAGCCCGGGTCTTGCCTCAGCACGTGCATCTGTATCAGCTGACATCACTCTGCCAATCAGCCTGAGTCTGCGGAAGCAGCCAGAAAGTGCAGTACACCACCAGAAGTTTTTTGGTGCATTTCTCTCTCAACTACACAATGTAAGGCAGACCAATACTTGCATGTTGTTAGAAAATCATACTTCGTTACATGTCCTTTCACGGGCTTGCTTTAGCAGGACATCCTTCCACACCTGTGTCCATCTCAGCTAAACGTTCTTTCATCATCCAACTGACTTCTCAAAGAACCCTTAAGTTTCCACCTCACTCCCCCTCAACAACCACAACAAGTTGAGTTACAATCTTAGTAGTATTAAGTTTTATTTTTACATTTATTTATTACCTATTTATTTTTTTGTGGGTGAGGGTACATTCATGCCACCATGTGAGAAGGTCAGAGGAAAACAAACCAGGTCGTGAAGTCTAGGGGAAGGGCTCTTACTCCTTGTGTCATTTTGCACAACCTTAGCTAAAACTATTGACATAAGATTTGGGGTTTAAACTCTGCATGCATCTGGGGAATCGAGCCATAGCCAAATATTCACCATGCCTCTTGAAAAAACTAAGAGGGAACTTACTCCTCCTCTACCTCCTCCCATGTCCCCCTAGTTAATCCATTACCTCTCCTTCTATATTTAGTTTTTGAGACTCCCGTACACACACACACACACACACACACACACACACACACACACACACACACACACACATACTATTTATTTTTGAGGTGCATCATTTGTCTGTCTATCTATAGTTTAATTAGTGTTATCCTTATTTAAATGTGTTTAGGGCTGACCCCTAAGGATTGGGCTCTCATTCCTGAAACAAAATGAAGATAACCTTGTTCTTAAGAGAAAGTTGGTCTAGGATGGCTACTCACTAGCTTTTCTGGCCTGCAGAGAGCCTAAAGAAAGCTAACAGCTCACCAGTGCTCAGGGGCAGGAACTCACAGTTCACCAGTGCTCAGGGGCAGGAGCTCACAGCCCACCAGTGCTCAGAGGTCGCCTGGAGGTAAGGTTCAGTGGTGTTTGCTGACCGCTTTGCAAGGCTAGCCAAGACTAAGAGTTTTGCAAAGAAATCATCAGGCAGCAACTCAGACCCCCCACTCTCGTCTATAAGAAAATATGGGGCAGGGAAGCAACTGACAAAGAGGAAGGAATGGGGTCATCACCGAGGCAAGTTCACATAAATTACTCCTGCTGGCCCAGGGTCCATACCCAGGGGCAGATCTTGTTAGTCTTTCCTTTACTGTGGTGTGCTTTGTCTTTTTCTCATTGACTTGATTACTAAAAATTATGACTTTTATCACAACACACACACACACACAAACCGTACTACCAAAATAATAATTAATTGAAATGGGGGAAGGATAATTTTTTACTGTTTTTTTTTTTTTTTTTTTCTAGAAAGTTGATCTCTTAAAGCAAAGTTTGATCAGTGGAAGACTTTGGCTAAAGAAAATGACTCAGATGCAATTGATCTTAAAAACTCAAATATGACCTGAGCCATGGCTTTAAGCCCCGATCTCAAACGACCCACTAATTCACATTGTGCTGTCAGGACATTCCGCCTTACTTTTTGACCCACTCATTAGGCTTCCCCATAAATATACGAGGCCGGGTGACAGTGAATGAGAGACAGAAACAGAGACAGAGGGGTGTGGGGTGAGGTGGGGATAGCAGTCTGTGAAGACGACAGTGACTATCATGCTTAGCCCAGTCTGGGCTCTTGCGCTTAGGAGTTAAGAGCTTGCTGCTAGGGCTATTTCATCCCTTCTGCATCTGTTTAGAACTTTGAAATTTTACCAATAACTTCCTAAAATTGGGCTTTTATATCTTCTTGCCTAAAGTTATCAGGAAAGAGAGATGGGTGTTCAAGTATGAAACATTCGTTTAGTATTCAAGTATGTTTTTCTTAATGTATTTATTTATTTGGGGGGAGGGTATGGCTTATGCATGAAAGGCAGAAGACACCCTGTAGGAATTGGATCGCTCCTTCTATAATATGTGTCCCAGGGATCAAGCTCAGGATGTCAGCTTTAACCCATAGGCACCTTCACCTGCTGAGCCATCTTGCTGACCCCTGGGTATAAGTTTTACTGTGAGTTTCTCCGAAAGTCTCAGTAGGAGAAGGACAGTGACCCATGGAGGAAACCTGCTATAAAATCATTTCTCACAGTGGCTGTGGTGGTCCATCTCCATTGGTAACTTGACTGGATTTAGAATCACCTAGGAGATCAGAGAGGCAAACCTCTGGGCGTGTCTGTGCGTTTCTAAAGAGGGTCACCTGGGGAGATGACACCAGTCAATCAGCTGGGCTCTCAGACAGATAGACAAGAATAAGAGCGATATCCCCCTTTCTCTCCTTTCTGCTTGTCACAGCACGGACTGCTCAGCTCTGTCACAGCTTCCATACTATGATGGACTGGCATCTCCACCATCCAAAGTAACGATTTTCTCCCTTTCAGTTGTTCTCTGGTGATTTAGTTACGGGGCTGTACAAGGAACTGGTACAATAGATAACTGGCGTACTATACTATGGGGGAAACTCCTGGAAGTATCCAGCTAGAGGATGAGAGGGGTGGGCTTGCATATACCAGATCCTAAGAGCCAACAGTGGGGGATTGTGAGGTGGTAATTACCCGACTCAGCCTGCAGAGTACCAGGCAGCCATCTTTCTTGACTCAGAAGCCCACTGATATATGGAGCCTCTGATGATACCTGGAAGCCCATCCTGGAACACTTCCTCACAGACAAGATACCATAGTCACGGCTTGGGCAGTGTTACCAAAGTATGTGTAACACCAACATGCTGGTTCTAGAATGATACATACCTGTTTTTGAACATTAAAGAAAGAGTATAAAGGATTCTTTTATAGAAGAAGACAGACAGAAACGGAAATTCAAGAGAGAGAGGGGACACTCCTTCATTGGCCCTAGTCCTCTGGGGCAGTATTTTTTGTGCAGGGTTGGAAGTTGGAAGGACAGTTCTCTAGCTACCATGTGGCGAGGCATGACTTCTAGGGGAGTGTGATGCTATCACCCCTAACCTTGGGATGTTATCACCCACTGTCATCCCCAAAGAACGCCTCGTGCCCTTAGGGTGTGGCTGTCTATTGTCTTATGCTACAGGTCCAACCTCCCACTGCCCCCCCCCCCGGCTTTGCTCATAAACTACACCATTGTACCAGATATAACAGAGGCCTCTTGCTTAGCATCATTGGGCACCCTTGCTCCTCGGATACAACTGTTTGTGTTCCCCCTAAACCTAGATGTCATGTAATGGTATTAGGAAGTAGGGTCTGTTGGGAGTGATTAGCGTCAGCTGAGGTCATGGTGGTGGAGCCCACATGAAGAGATTGTGTCCTCATAAGTGACACTAGAAAGCCTGCTCCCTCTCGGTCTTTGCTTTGTGAGGTCCAGTGAGAGGAAAACCATCTACAAAGCAGAAGGAAGTCTGCTGCAGCCTCCAGTACTCTGAGAAATACATGTTTGGTGTTTAAGTCACCCAGCCTAAAGAATATTTGATTCAGTAGTCCAAATAGACACATGGAGTCCAGAGTTCATAAGCCTTACCTTTCGAGGAGAAAACCCAATTGCTTCTTGCATCTCTCTCCTTTCTCCTCTCTCCTTTTCCTTCTCTGTTTCCCTTCTCCTTTTCTTCCCTCCCCCTTCCCTTCCCCCTCCATATCTTCTCCCTATTCTCTTTTTGCACTCCCCCTCCTCCCCTTCCTCTCCCCCCCTTTCTCCTCCACTTCTGTCCCCCTCCCATATGACTCCCTGTGTTTCTGATTGCAAGTAGAGTCTAGTTTTTATAAAACCCAGCCAAGCTTCTCAAATCATCCTCGTTAGCCTGGCTTTGCTGTGAAATGGACTGAGAGACAGGGGGCAGGGAAGCTGAGGACCTCAACAGTTCTGCAGGCTTGTGGGTTTATAAACACATGGCTTCACCCAGGGGCATCTGGCCCTCAGGTGCCGCTTCTCTTTCCCCCATGGAGTTGTGTTTATTTTCATGAAATCTAAATCATGTGTGTCTGATTCTTTGACACAGAATTCAAAGGGACGCTGCTCTCTTGCGGTCTTTTGAAGTTAAGGGAGTTTTATGGATGACTCTGGAAATGTTTACTTTATAGCTTTATCCCAAATGAGATTTAGGAAGGCCCCTGTTCTGTCTTGCAACCAGTGCCTGTGGCAGGGAAGACAGTGGAGTCTAGGATGTGTCTGTGGCCGGGCACATCAATTTTTTTGTGGCGAGGTTTCTGCCCTCCCTCGGCCTTCTTTCTGCTTGTTCTATTACTAGGCTCCTGGGGATTTGTATGAGTTTGTTTGGGTCTGGTTTTTCACCTCCTGTTAATCCTGAGATTTGCAAGAGCAAAACCAGTTCCACAATTCTGAGCCAAATTTGAAGCAAGCCTTAATTACTGACCAGGATGAACTTTGGTCAGGACCACTCTCTGGAATTCCTATGAGTGACAATGAGACACATGTAGGGTTTTTTAAGGACAAAACTATTTGGTCATGGTATTTTCCAATGTGGCGCTGTTTTCCAAGAACTACAACTCCCAGCATTCCAGGAAGTTACCTACTCCTTGAGCAAGTGGGGCTTACAGATTGACTTTTGGCCTTACATTTTGAAGACTCTGATCTAAAGTTCTCCTGCCAGAAAGCATTCTCCTCTTACAAGCAAAATTGTGAGTGCACGCTTTAGACAGCGGCTAGTGCTGATCATTGTCACAGTAGAGATTTTTTTTTAATGTCACACTAATAGATGAACCATATGTACATATGGGAAGCCTGTATAACCAGACCACTAATCTCTGTGACCTCCACATTGCTAAGGACTGTTTCATGTTTATGTTCTTCTGTGCCCAGTGTGTGGAATATCTTAGGCATGTGAGCAGTATATAATTAAAGAATAGATAGGTAACTACTCCATGGGCAAGGGAGATTCATGTAAGCAAACCCCACTGTAGATATATTACTGCCTGAGCTTATACGTATAAATGGCAGGGCTAGTAACTTCTCCAGTTAACATGGACCCCTAAGCAATGTTATAAAGCATTTTTGTGAGGTATCACTTTTTTTTTATTCCTTAAAAAAGACTCTGGGATGTCTACTGTAGAACAGTTCTAGGTAAGTATTTAAAGTTTTTCAAAAGTAAGAAAAGCTGAACGAGGGACATAAATGTTAGATGATAAGACAAACAGATGACGAATGGTCAGCATTGGACTAATTTTATTTTATTTCTTCTACAACTTTGCCACAGGCAATAAGATCAGTAGGGAGCCTCCCACACACAGTGTTCATGGACACAGCGGTAGTTATAGCACCCATTTTATAAAAGCCAGGTAGACTATAAATAAGGGATTCATGCTTCGCGTCTTACCATAGGGTCTCATGATGTGTTTGTCAGACCAACCCCAGGCTCCTCTTTCCCCCAGATGTGAGGTTACAGGTGAGCCACCCCACCCAGGGAGATTCACTTTTTTATATACCATCTGCTTCCTCTGGATGCTGTTATTGTTAGCAAAGTCTCAATGTGAGGGATGGAGGCTGCCTCTTCTCAACATTCACTAATTCAGGCTGTCTTTGACTGCACAGTGAGGCTGGAAGTTCCAACAAATTTGTTTTCCTGGGTCTGGGCAAAGGCTTCCAAAAAAAAAAAAAAAAAAAAAAAAGCTAGAAATCAAAATTAAAACAGGCTTTTCTTAGCTCCCCATTTCCTCTAAGTCCCTAAGACTTGCATTCCAGATTTCTCTGGACTTAAGCAAATGTTCATTCGTCATTCAAAAGAGACAGGGCACTGTGTTCCAATTGCTTAGCTGTCTGTCCCTGGGACTGTTAAGCGGATCTTGCTGAGTTCTGGTTTGGACCTTCACCAGAACTGCAGGATAAGCCACATACTCTCCCAAAAGCCTTCTCAGTATTAATGACAACTGTGATTTACTGGTGTCTCCATGAACAGTCACTTTAAATAATCTGCTTTCAAAAGAGTTGTGCAAAGTGACAGGCGCACCACACTCTACAGAGAAGGAAACCACAGAAGGGGTTAAATGGTTTGTAGAGGAGCCAAGAGTCAAACCCTGATTTTTTGATTCCAGGTCTTCTACTCTTCCTACCTTAGCACACTAAGCATCTGGCACCATTGTGAGCTGCCTCCCTACAGAGAACCCTTTCTCCTTGGGCAGCCCTGATGTTTTACCTAAAACAGACTATAGCGCAAAAGCTTGAAGTCTTTCTCTTTGCTCTCTCTCAGATTGCTTTCTCTGGGAGAGGCTAGCTGCTGGGTCAGGAGAACACAAGGCAGTGCTTGGAGAGACCCATACAGCGGAGGACAAGGCCTCCTTTTGCCCGTTAGCCCATGAGGAAGCCCAGTGTCTTCACTACCATTCTGAACAGTCCCCAAAAGAATCCTCTAGCTAAGTGCTTGATGACCTACCAACTCTTTTTCTTCTTCTCGTCCTTTCTCTTCTCTATCCCTTTTCTCTCGCATTTCTTAGATTTACTTTTTTTCTTTTAATCTTCCCATTTGATTTTAGCTTCAATGACTTTTAACTTCTAAAGGTGCTCTTCAGTTGGTTGTTTATTGGGGCATCATCTCTCCTTGGTTTGAGAATTTTCTTCGCCCTGAGTCTTTAATATTTCCCCACATCTGACTCCTTGGATCATCTGGTTTTTGGAGTCCCATGTCTCCCCTTTCTCTTGTGCCCAAAGCCATCTCAGGTGTCTGTTGGACCTACCTTTCATCATTACGAGGGGAGGCAAAAACAGAGGCTGGGAATTCTAGGGTGTGCCTATTTATGATGTTACCGTGGGGTGATGGGTACACGGAGGGCTTCCTACTGTAACCATCCATCAGCAGCTGTTCCTCTGGTTTAGGTCTGTGAAAGGGTCCTTTATTCACTCTTGAGGTTGAACCTGGCCACGTGTGTGAATAATCTGATGACCTTGGAAATGTAACATGGCAACACTCAACTGAAGGGAGAGAAAGGAATTTATAGCTAGTTCCTCTAAAGGAAGCGCTCCTTCCTGGGAGGAGGGTAAGGGTGCAGAAGTATCAGGAAGCTAAAAAAGATCCCTTTCAGGAAGCTCAGGAAATTTAGGAAGCTCAGGAACTCCATGAAGGTAACAGGATTCACAAGGGTATCCCCCAAGTTTATAAAAGTAGCACATGGCTTGAAGGAATGATACCTGCCTGTCTTTCATCAGCTCAGAATACTTCCAGCCACCAACTTCTCAGCACAAGTGAGGCAGCAAGCAGCAGATGTTTTTTGTTTTTTTGTTTTTTCAAGCAGTGGGTTTTTAAGGAGAAAAGGGGAAGGCTGTGCTAGGGTAAATTGGTAAGTCCTGATTGAACAGGTTAGCCAGGATAGCCAAAATATGAATTTTGATAGCTGGACCTTGGAGTGTTAGGCACAAGGAAGTGGCCAAAATAAGGGAATGGACCTTGGGGGCTAGCCTTAGGAATGTAATCTCGACTGATTAGCAAGGAAGAGGAAAGGGGGAAAGATAAAACCTGCCGATGCCATGTCTGGTGTGCTGGGGCCTGCTAGGGAGCCCTTCACAGTTGTTCAAGAGAGCTCTCTGCCTACAGGACAGAGAGCTCCAGGGCCTCAGCTGTTGTGAGTTATCAGCCAGGGCTAGGCCTTTAGGTGTTGCAGTTGTCTTTGAGTCATCCATGTTCTTGTGAGAAACCCCTTACTCATTTTCCTGAAAGTCAACCCAACAGACTCATTGCTTCACTGGACTTGGGCAGGATCAGTTCTTTGGTCTGTCGTGAACATGTCTACCAAGGAGAGGTCATAAAGCAGAGTTTATTTTCAAGGGTTGATATAATCTTGTTCCTCTGACCTCTAACACTATTTTGAGAAGGAAAGGAAAAATTTCCCAGATTTTTTCAGGCAAAATAGTCTTTTAAAGTCAGGATAAATGTTCAGTGTTTCAAACTTGCCTTATTTCTCCCCATTCCCAGCCCGAGATTGAGTCGGATGTCCAGTTGGGATCGTGGTGCTGGTTCAAGGCTGTGGGTTCCCTGCAACACCATCTGAGTTTCCTCTGCCTTCTGTCGGAGACAGGCAGGCTGGATGCCGTAGGCCACTGGTCTACTGAGGTGTGAGAGAAGGGATTTTTCAAGCTATCCTAGCCTGGGTTTTATAGTCCCAGCAATTTCTATTTTGTTGTAAAATTCCAGCTACTAATACGTTCTCAGTCAAGGTATCTACCAGCCCACCATTTCCCCTGTGGACCACATGGAGACATGGATGGACTTGGTCCTTTGGTGTGCCATGAGTAGATGTTATGTTTGCATCTACCAAGAAAACATTATATACGTTTATTTTTGGACACTGATACCATGTTGTTTCTCTGACCTCTAACACTATTTTGAGAAGAACTAAGGGAGATCATGGGATCCAGGAGAACAACTCAGGGTCCTCTTCCGGCTGGCCCCTATCGCCAATTCCTTTTCATCCCAGGAGTGTGCAAGTTAGAAATCCTTCCCTCCTCTTCTCTCCTCCCCTCTCCGCCTTTCTTCTTCCTCCTTTCCCTTTCCTATCCCTCTTCCCCCTTCCTTCTTCTCCCTATCCTTTACTCTTCTTTTCAATCCCCTTTTCCTTCTTTCCTCCCTTCTTTCCTTCCCTCCCCCCACAGAGGGTTTCACTATGTAGAGCTAGTTGGCCTGCAACTCAGTATCAAACAGGCTGGCCTTGAACTCACAGAGATCTACCTGCCTCTGATTCTTGGTGCTGGGATGTGCTACCTCTCTCCTTTGTCTTTCTTTTTTCTTTCTCTCTTTCTTTCTTTCTGTCTTTCTGGCTTTCCTCCTCCTCCTCTTCCTCCTCCTTCTCCTCCTTCTTCTTCATCTCCTCCTCCTCCTTCTCCTCCTCCTCCTCCTCCTCCTCCTCCTCCTCCTCCTCCTCCTCCTCCCCCTCCTCCTCTTCCTCCTCCTCCTTCACTCTTGACATGTTGTGTTCCCAAAAATTGATATGGAATAGGGAAAACCAGCATGAAGTCTGACTTTCCCTGTATACCCACCCCCTTCTTATTGTAGAAACAGCAAGGGATTAGCATGAGCTCAACCCTTACCTTAGAGCCAGAATGGTGAATGATTACAGGGAAATTTTTGTCTGAGGACTCACCTGCTTTCTGTATTACACTGCCCATGCTATAAAGCAAACATGCTTGTAGAGGAAGCCTGCAGACTGCTGTGGAATCCCTGGGCCATGGACAGAAACACTGAGCAGACGTTTGATACGTGTTGTCAGTGGCAGAGAAGGGTAACCCAATAACCCATTATCTTCCATTACAGTAATGTGGTTTGCTTAACCCAATTAGCCAGAAGAGAACATGGATTGGAATGAAACCCTAAACCTCTACACTGAGGCAAATCATAGCAGGGGATTGGTGTTGGGGAGATGACATGGAGAAACAAGACCACCCTGAAACTTCATATCCTAGGACTGGGCTGTAGCAGAAATCCAGAATATAGGAAAGAAAGTCCAAGAAAGAGATAGAAAGCCCTGGGACTGTGGTTCTCAACCTTTCTAATGTGGTGGCCCTTTAATACAGTTTCTCACATTGTGACCCACAGGTTGGGAACGACTTCCCTAAGGTACCCACTGAGCACATTTTTAGTCTCCATTGCTCTTAAGGAAATTGCTTAAAATAAGATCTCCAAACAAACCCTCATTTGGCTCAAGTTTTTTCTGATCACACCAATAAAAATAACTTCAAGACAGACAGACAGATAGACACACACACACACACACACACACACACACACACACACACACACGCGCACCCCTCAGCATCTCTGACAGTTTTGTACCTTAAGCCTTTTTTTGGCAATGTTGCAACCGTTTAGGTAATTCATTAAACCTTAGTCATTTGTACTTCTTTGACCTCCTATTAATAAGTCTATGGAGTTTTGCATGAGTGTGTATGTATGCTGTGTGTACATATGTCTGTTCTCTGAGCGTGTGCACATGTTTGTGGAGGCCAGAGGTTGTCACTGGGTACCTTCCAAGATAACACTTTCAACTTCCTTGACTAAGGCATGATCTTGCAGAAGCCAGAGTTCTCAGACCTTGCTAATCTAGCTAGCCAGCTTGCCTCAAGGGTCCCCTGACTTACCTTCCCAAGTGCTGGGGTTACAGGTGGACCGTCATGCCTGACAGGCGTTTAAATGAGTGCTAGGGATCCAAACTCCAGTCCTTAAACTTGTCAGGTAAGTGTTGTAGTCACTAAGCCATCTCCCCAGCCCAAGTCTGTATGAGTAATGCTGACCAACTAGGGTTCAAAGTCCTGTTTCTTAACTCGGTAAACACAGAAGTGGGTGACGGTGGGGATTTCATACTCTTTGTCAATAATTTGTGAATTTGAGCACCAGATTGCCTTAGGAGAACCCACGTGTGCCACTAGAAACTAATCAGAGTTTGAGATAGGGCCTAGGCATCACTACTATTTAAGTATTCATCTATATGTTTTTTAAATGTATAGACTTTTAGAGAACGTTTGAGTGACCAGTGGGTAGGTTTCCCATAGTGATTAGTGAGCAGCACAGATACATTAGGGCTAGCTAAAGTCCAGAGTTTTTTAGAATTCACTCGGAGGAGCCTATTTTCGGTGTCTAGTCTTCAAAGCAGATTTTTATCTCTTTTTGATTGTTTTGGGAATGTCATCCATGCATTTAATGTGTTTTGGTTAATCTATCCCTATTATCTTCCTTCCAACTCCTTCCTTATATACCCTCTGCATCCCTCCCGACTTCTTATAAACAAAGCACAGCTCACTGAGTCCACATAGTCCTGCCTGTGTATGTGCTTGTGGGTCTAGGACTACCTACTAGCTCATGAGCAGTCTCCCAGAGCCCAGAGCCCCGAGGAAAACTGACTCTACCTCTCCTAGTAACCACCAATTGTCACTAGCTCCTCGGGGTGGGATTTTTAACTGTCTATGAGTCCACATGTGGGTTTGTATACAGAATACAGCTTGCTCAGAAGCTAGAAAAGGGCACAGGATCCTCTAGAGCTGAAGTTATAGGTAGATTCAGGTTAGAAACTGAGTTCAGGTCCTCTACAAGAGCAGTACGTGCTCTTAACAGCTAGGCCATTTATTGAGCTCTCTTCTGGGTGCTTTTGCTAGCAAAGCAATGTTGTAAATTCGCCAATACGGTATTGTGTAGGATAATTTAGCTACTCTAAAATTCTCCCGTTCCCCACCTATTTGACTCCTCACGCCTACCTCCAAGCTTATGGTAACGCCTATTTGTTTTTTCCTTTCTAATTTTGTATATAGGCTCATGTGACTCATAGTATTTCAGTCAATGAGGGGATAAACATACACAGCTGAAGAGTTCATACTACCCAGTGCACCACAGCCATTTGAGGTCTTTGGGAGATCTATTACACACGTACTTGTGGTGATGCTGGTAAATACAAGCTTCATGTGAGGATAGAGGAACAGCATAGCATACAGTTATGTATAGTGAATGATTGCTTGATCATGATACAGACTGTGTGGCTGGCTATGTATTTGCTATGTAATCTGTTTGCACTGCTGTTCTTGGGTGCGTTCCTGTTTAACAAAATGTTTAGTATGGGATACTATCCTGTGCTGTGTGGGCGATGTCTTCATGTGTTTCACATTGATTGGGTATCTCGATTGCTTCATTTTTCTCTTGGGATTGCTTTAATCTCATACCTTTCTGTTCATCATGACCCCTAAGCACAAAATCTCCAGTATTAGTGCTGCCAGTATGAGCTGCCATTGAGTGACTCACCTGGAAATGAAGTTAAAACTGATTAAGGACTATGAAAGTAGCTATGGTTCCTGTCCAGTCAGGAGTGCTCCATTCCACCAGAGCTGTGTTCCCAAAGAACAAGAGCAAAGTAATAGAAGCCATGAGAAAGGACCTGCTTCACTGAAAGCAGTAAGACTGGCAGAAATGCACAGAGGTTTTATAGACCAGATACGAAGAAACTTCTAGAGACTTGCATCGCAACATGGCGATGAACACAGCCAAAGCAAAATGCTTGTTTGCAATATTTACAGAAATGGCTGCATCCAGATATGATGCTGCCTTTCCTACTAACTTTGGGTGGCTCAAGTGATTGAAGGATTGTTCTTCATTGTGTAAAGGGAGAGTGATATAGTGAGGGTGTGCCCCGAGTCTGCGAGTGCTGACAGGAAGGCAGCTAAAGAACATCTGGAAACTCGAGAGGAGCTGATGGTGGGAAGATGGCTGGCCAGCCACATCTTCATTGGGTCAAAGCCTCTCTATGCTGTGAAGAGATGTCAGAAAGGGCTTTCATCCACAAGGGGCTCAGTCAATGCAGGTTTCAAAGATTTAAAGACAAAGACAAAGTCTTGCCTGAGAGCTGTGTTATTCAGTTTTTTTCATTTCTGTAACAAACGCCCAAATAAACCATTATGTGCTAATACATTAATGAAATCAAAATCCTCATGAGCCAATCATTTCTCCCAAATGCCACCTCTAAACACTGCTTGTATCGGGGGCATGAGCCTTTTAGGGGGACAGACACTTAACAGGCCAATGTTGCAGGCTACATATGGAAATGTTGTGATCTGGCTTAATGAGAAGGCAGGGCCCCTCCTCCCCCAGCTTAGTAGCTCACACTACTAGTGGAGCAGTAAGAAATTAGGGATGGTCTAGCATCTCTTCCAAGAAGCCCCACACCCTCCTTGAATTGCCAACCAGAGAAATAGAGAAAGACTGTTTGGAGAGCAGCGTATTCTTCAAGGTGTGCTTGTGGTTAATAATGCTCCAGCATAGTGTCCTCTTATTGGTGAGCTTCTTCCCAAAGATGCAGTAGCTACTCCCTTTAAACGATATCTCCCTGATCCAACCAATAGGCCGAGGAATCATTGTAGCTTTGAAGGTTGGCTACATGGGGAGAACCTTCATTCAGGCCATTTCTACAAGTGAGGCAGACACTGAGAAGACATGATGTAATTCTGGAATAACAGAATCTATGACAACATTCAGTGCCTTGTCTGGGATTGAGGTAATGTCACCAGGGAGCATGTCAGGGGCCTCTGGGATGATACACTTAAGAAGTACTCGATGAAGAAACATTTGCAAAACTCAACAGAGCTGTGGTTGAGAAGATGAGCAATTACAATGAACAGGGTGACGTTGAGGAGCTCTGAGAGGTGATTCTGGAGGACTGACTAGACATTGTTAGAACTGTAACCATGTAGCACAGCTTCTAAAAGGCGAGGAAAAGGTGAGATTTGTAGGGGAAGAAAAAGAGTTCCCAAGAAAACCCACAGTGAAGGGCTGAGTTAATTTGTAAAAACCTCCAATACTTTATAAAGTCTGAAGATGGGGAGGCTGGAGAGATGGCTCAGTAGCTAATAGCTCTCGTGCTTCTCTTGCAGAGGGCCGGCGTTCATTTCCTAGCACTCTCCTCGTAGCTCACAAACACCCATAACTCTGGGTCTAACACATCCTCTGCCCTCCTCTAGCCTCGTCAGCACTGCATGCCCACGGCACACAAATGGCGCATCCATGTGAAACACCTGCATCTCAGTCTAGAAAAGTTTTACTTATAGAGAAGAATGTTTATGGTCCTCTGTCTGCTTATAAACAAGTCAGTGATAAAAATCAGAAAAGAGCAAAGCAATTCACTGCAGGCATAGTTCTGAACAGAATGCTAATTCTTCAAGAAGAGCTCCAAGCACAAGCTCTGGAGGGATATAGAAAAAGATCTTACCACCTCAGGAGATGACTACTTCCTGTGTGTCATTACCTGTGAGAACCTCCCAGTGGTAGAAGAGAGATACGTTGATGATCCTGACCTGTGAGGAATCGTGTGTGTGTGTGTGTGTGTGTGTGTGTGTGTGTGTGTGTGTGTGTTTATATTCAAAGGCTCAAAAACTAGAAAACTATTTGTATTTGTTGTTGTTTGTAATGCATACTGGGGGTTTTGTCTACATGCAAACCGGTACATCACATGCATGCTTGTGGCCCACAGAGAGCATAGGATCCCAGGAACTAGAGTTGCAGATGGTTGTGAGCTGCCATGTAGGTGCTGGAAATCAAATCCAGGTCCCCTGGAGGAGCATCCAGTGCTCTTAACTGATGAGCTATCTCTCTAGCCCTGAAAATAATTTAAAAATGGATATACCTCCCTGAGGACTAGTGTTCACAGTTCTGGAAAGTGCTATGTAAGTTTCCAAGAGAGGCAAGCAACCAATAGTCCCACTCAGATGCAACACCATCTTCTGACATGTCTACAACACAACCACTGTTCCTAGTGCTCCGAAAGCACTGAGGATATATACATATATACATGTGCACATACATATACAATGTGTGTGTGTGTGTGTGTGTGTGTGTGCGTGTGTGTGCGCGTGTGTGTAATATTAACAAGAAAGAGAGGTCATCATTTCAAGAGGGAGTAAGGGAGAAAGGTATTTGAGAGAAATAGGAGGGAGGAAAAGAAGGAAGGAAAATGATGTAGCTGTATTTTAATTAAAAAGTAAAACACTTTCAGAATAATATGGTGATAGAATGTGAAAACAAAATGTACAGGCATGTAACATGTGTGCATTTGAAATGGTTATTACAAAAGGTTAAGAAAATGTGAAATTGAAAGTATGTAAGTGGGAGGAGTTAGAGGTGGGAGAGAAGGAGTGGAAACAGTATCTATAGATGAAATTCTTAAAAAGTTAAACATTAAAAAATTTAAAAGTATGTGACATAAAAAAGTTATACTTAGTTCATTTTTTACTGTATATTTATTTACTATATCTATTACTGAAGAATATAGTTCAGTGAATTTATTACTGGTTTATTACTGAAGAAAGAATAATTTCTTTGAATTTTCTGTTTGACCTGTATAGTGCCTACAGTCTACAGAATATATAGCAGTAGTCCAAGGTTTCACACTCTCCATTCATTTACCCATTCACCACAGAAATTATTTTTGTGTATACATCTGTCTGTTTGAGTGTATGTCACGAGTGTGTAGTGACATATTCCATCTCCAATTTAAGCTCTAGTTGTGGTAAGGATCTTATGTAAGTTTACCATTTACAAAATCTCACACACTGTATTCTTTTAATATTTTATACATCAATGTTTTGCCTACATATATGTCTGAGTACCACATGTGTGCCCAGTGTCCATAAAAGGGCATCAGATGCCCCTGCGACTGGAGTTACAGATGGCGTGAGCTGCTATGCATGTGCTTTAAATCAAATCCAGGTTCTCTGAAACAGTTGCCAGTGCCCTTAACCACTGAGCTCTCCAGCCCTAGTCTGTACTCTTTACTATATATTTCCTATGTTTAGATACAAAACACCATTGTACAATCACGTCTGGTCACTGGCACTTGCTGCACAACTTTGTAGCCTAGGAACAGAAAGCTACCCCACATAGCCTTGATGTGTAACAGACTGCACCACCTAGGCTTATGCAGGCACACTCTGTGACAGTCCTCCAATGACAACGTCACCTAATGACACTTTCTCCGCATGCATTCTGTCAGTAAGAGATTCATGGCTGTGATAAGGGTCACACAGTGTGCAGCTCTGTTACATATTGATCAACAGCTGATGTTTCTCCACTGTTTTATCATGACTTTAAATTCCCAAGTGATACTTTGTTGTGTGACTAAACCACAAGTTCTCCACTCTTCCTTTGAAGGACATCTAGGTAGCTCTAATGTCTAGCAATTATGAGTAAAGCTTCCTCCCTGGGCAGATTTTTGTGTCGACGTGGTACCACTTGTTTTTAGTGCATGCTGAAGGGTGAAGTTGATGGATTACATGAAATGTGTGTAGATTTTGTAAGAAATGGTCAAACTGTCTTGTTAAGTGGCTGTACCATTTTACATTTCCCAACAGTACTCAAAGTTCTTATTGTTCATGTCTTTGCTAACACTTGGTGTTATCAGTGTGGGGGATTATAGCCTTTCTAACAGGTTTAAAGTGTTATGTTAAAATACACACACAACAAAAACTGTGTGTGTGTGTGTGTGTGTGTGTGTGTGTGTGTGTAGATATTTGTGTATGAGAGTGCAGTGCCCATATGGGCCAGCAGAGGGCATCAGATTATAGTTACAGGCTGTTGTGAGCTGCCCAATGTGGGTTCTGGGGCTCTGGAAGATGAGCTAGGACTCTACACCACTGAGCCAACCCTCTAGTACCCAACCCCCTCCCCCCATAGTATCTCATTGTTTTAATTTGCAGTTCCCCAGTGACCATTCACATGGTTGTCACCTGGATATTTTATTTGACATAGTGTCTGTTCAGGTCTTCTGCCCATTTTGAATAGTGTGTTTTATTGGTGTTATATTTTAAGAGGTTTTAAAATGTATATTGAGTACCAGAATTGTATCTGCTGTGTGTTTTGCAAAATTTCCTCCAGTCTGTGGTTTGTCATCTTCTTAACAGGGTCTTTTGCAGATTAGAAAATTTTAATTTTAGGGCCTTGGAGAGGGTCAGTTGGCAAAGTACTTGCTGTGTGTCTTAGTCAGGGTTTCTATTCCTGCACAAACATCATGACCAAGATGCAAGTTGGGGAGGAAAGGGTTTATTCGACTTACATTTCCATGCTGCTGTTCATCACAAAAGGAAGTCAGGACTGGAACTCAAGCAGGTCAAGGAGCAGGAGCTGATGCAGAGGCCATGGAGGGATGTTCCTTACTGGCTTGCTTGCTTCTCCTGGCTTGCTAAGCCTGCTTTCTTATAGATCCCAAGACTACCAGCCCACCGATGGCACCACCCACAAGGGGCCCTCCCCCCTTGATCACTAATTGAGAAAATGCCTTACCGCTGGATCTCAGGGAGGCATTTTCTCAACTGAAACTCCTTTCTCTGTGATAACTTCAGCTTGTGTCAAGTTGACACACAAAACTAGCCAGTACACTGTGCAAGCAGGGAGAACTGAATTCTATTCCTAGCACCTGCATAAAACACCCAGGTAAACAGCCAGCATTTGTCTGTAACCCCAGGACTGGGGAAGTAGAGACAGGACAATCTCCTGGATCTCACTAGCCAGACAGACCCCCTGAATCATCTGACTCCAGGTTCAGTGAGATCCTGTTTCAAAAACCTAAATGAAGGAGTGACTGACGAAGCCACCTGATGCAAATCTCTAACACAGGCACACATGAATTCACATGTTCATGGAGACACACAATAAAAAAAATTTAGTAGAATCCGATGTATTTATTTTTTTCATCAAATATACTGCTAGGGCTGGTAGCCAATGTTTAAATGTATATTTTACTTGTCATTGGTCTCAAAGTCTGTTTCCAAGGGCATGCTGACACCATCGGTCTTACATAAGTGGGGAACACCCTGACATGTCTTCATGGCCGATGTGTGTCTGAAGACCACATGGAGTCAAGCGAAAGGGAAATGGCCAAGTTGATCGGGTGCTCGCACTTTCTAAAAGGAAGAGACTGGCAGACACTCAGAGCAATTGCCAGTGTAGGGGCACTGCGTGGGTGGTGCTGGTTTGTCAGCAACTGGGAGCAAAAGACTGCCATTTGTCACTATCAACAGATGCTGTGCCTTCAACAACCAGGTCTGGATTTGCACGTTTTTATTTATGAATTTGAGTTTGCCCCTAGACGCTGGGACTCACTCAGAGATTCATGACTTCTTTTTAAAAGGTATTTTGAAATAAAATTTCAGTGTCTGCATATGTCACCAATATAACAATGTAAGGGGCGGGAGCCGTGCTTGTGGCTGAAACAGCAAAAGAGATTTTTTAATAGAATGAAGAATGAGACAGAAGAGGAGAAAAAGCCCAGCTAAGGTGCTAATGTGGTCCATTAGTCTCTCCTAGCCGCCACAGTCCTCTGATGACACTGGAGGGTTTGCCCCCCCAGGAGACCAGCATCCTTGAATTGGAATAGATGCCTGGAGCTGAGCTCACAGCTGTAGGAGAGCCTCCTTCTCTGCAGGAAGGGCTTTCCCTCTGCAGTCTCTTGACATCCTGCAGGGGATAATTATTCCTTTGATCCTGGTGACACAGTTCCAGCTAGAGCTCCTTGGCAGGTATTTGGAAGCACATACTCTCTGAGTGCAGAGGAGAAGAGGAAGTCTTTCTCTATGTCCTTGAGGAGAATGTCCTGATGGAACAGCTGGTGGCAAGTAGGTCAAAGGTGGATACAGCAGCCTTTGGCATCACTTGAGAGGGGGACCCTGAGTGAATAAGAACCAGACCCTTTGTGTGTGGGGGTGAGTGCACAAGCCTTGTGTGTAAACATACACAATATAAAATGTGTTAGCCATTTTTAGTGGTGTAGTTCAGTAGCCCCAATCATATCTACCGCCCGTCTCTAGAACTTCTCATCATTCAAAGCTGAAATCATTCCTGTGAAACAGTGACTCCCCACTCCAGCCCTGGCTTACGTTCTCTGTACAGTCTGTCTGTCTACACATAAGTATCTCGTGTGACTAGAATTGTATATTTATCTTTGTTATGACTTATTTCCCTTAGTATTATATCTTTAGGGTTCATTCATGTTATAGCCTTCCTTAGTGTGTGCATATATGTGTGTTCCTGTGTCTGCTTCCACATGAAGGTGCACACATACCTGCATAGCCATGCATGTGTAACACACACACACACACACACATACACACACACACACCCCACAACCCTTATAATAGTTTTTGTATGCAAGTTCTGTGTTTCTCTTTGTTTTTAGGAGGATATCATGAAATATGTTTATGAGATAATTTTAGTGATTAAAATCCCTGCACATTCTTGAAATGTACTCAACCTACTACATCAGAGAATCAGAAATAAAGCAAACAGAAGGATTTTTATTTGTGCCATTGGGGGACAGTTATTGCCACAAGCTGGAGTCCCAAATTCCTGAGAGTTTGTTTTCAAACACTGCTTCTTCATTTTTGTTGTTTTCAAGGCAGGGCTTCTCTTTGTGTAGCCCTGCCTGTCTTGGAACTGCTCTGCAGACCAGGCTGGCCTTGAAATCACAGAGACCAGCCTGCCTCTGTCTCCCAAGCGCTGGGATTAAAGGTGTGTGCCACCACAGCCCGGCTTACTCACGGCTAACATGCCAATCCAAGACTAAATCTGAGCAGGCAAATCTACCCTTGGATCTCGGCAGTCCTTCTTTAGGTGTCAGGGCCCTCCTTGTTCAACAAAAATTCCTACAGAGTCAGGTCCTACAAGGGTCTAGTATCTACGGAAGTTGTCAGTGCATAACCCACACTTCCTCTTCCATCATTTGTCCCTTCTGTGGGTAAAAATACCAAACCAGAAAACCTTTGCCCCAGCTACCATGCCGTCTTTCCAGTCTGCCAGTGACCTGTCCAATTAAGGGAGGGGTCTCTGCTTGCTTTTATGTTCTCACTGATTCTGTGGTTATACATATAATCGGGTGCTTTACGACAAATAAAGCAATTTGTCTGACACTAAGCTTTTCAACAGTTTGTTAGAAGGAAGTGGATGATGGATGCTCTCTTGTTGAATTTGACGTGAGATTAGAACAGGCTGGGGATATAGCTTAGTTGGTAAAGTGCTTGCCACAGTCTCATAAGGATCTGAGAGCAATTCTCTAAACCCATTTAAAAGTGCCAGAAACAGTGGTGTGCACCTTAATCCCAGTTCAGGGGACTTGCTGGCTAGATAATCTAGGCAGGTCAGTGAACTCTGGGTTCAGCAAAGAGACCTTGTGTGTTCCCCCCAAAATCAAAAGGAGGGTGATTGAGGAAGACACTTGAGGATAGACTCTGGCCTCCATATGCACACTCACGAACATATATGTGTATCCACCCTCACATACACACAAACATGTACACACAGAAAGAAGAGACAGACAGACAGACAGACAGACAACCTCTTACTCCAAGAGGCTTTCATTAAAAGATAGAAATACAGTGACTATTTTAACCATGACTTTAATCCCACATCTGGTCAGGATGAAGCTCCTGCTGATGCACAGAGCCCCAGGGGCCAGCTTCCAGGTGACATGAGATGAATGCGCACCCAACCTATTGGCTGCTGTGCTGTGCCTTCCAGGAAGCCAGGTCAAGACTGCATTTTCTCTGTCATCATTTTCTTTCTGCAATCAGCCTCCAAGTGGCCAGCTAGGCCCACACTTCGCCTAAGGCCTGTGCCAGCTGGGACTGCAGAGTCCCCAAGGCCTGTGCTATTCATGTGACTTTGGCTGCTGGAGTTGCCACCGGAAAATGGTTATTCAGTCTGTTTCAACATCTGGGAAGGAGTGCGTCATTGTTGCTCACTGCAGAAGATGGAAGCTCTGGGCACTCCAGCAGTCTACACACGATGCTTCAGCTTGGGATACACACAGACACAGGCTGCTTCTTTAACTTGGTTCCCTCCCCACCAGCGTGCTTGCCATCTCTGAGTCAGCACCTCCAACTGTTCTTCTTTTTCCCGTTTTCACCTGTGCCTATGTGCGCACATTTATGTATGCACATGGCACTTGTGTGTGGGCACTTGTGCACATGTGTGCATATGGAGTCCTGAAGTAGATGTCAGAACCATCTGAAAGCATTTTTCTACCTTATTTATTGAGGCAGGGTCTTTCAGAGCTCGCCCACATGTCTAGCCTTGTTAGCCAGGTTGCTCTAGCTGGTTAGCCGGGTTGGAATCCCGTCTCCAACTCCTAGGATCTTAAACCCACCTGGCGTTTATATGGGTTCTGGGGATCTGAGCATCAGTGCCTGCGTTTTGACCAGTTAGTCACTACCTCAGAACACATACTTTTCTTTAAATGATATATCCTCTGAGGTCACCACTGGTTCCTTTCCTTGTATACAGTCAGATATAGACATTCAGCTGCCTTCAGCGTTCTGTGTGGGAATGAACCTCCATTTCATATTTCTTGAGTCCTGAAAGCTATGAGGAATGGAGCCAGGTGCTCTTTCAACCCCCAAAGTGCCCTAGGCAATGCCAGCCCTAATGCACCTTCATTGTGACAACAAAATTCTCAAGTTCCATGAATTGCCCCAAATATAATAATATTATTACATTAATGGTTTAGTTTCAAAGACTAGTCTTTCTACTGGAATTTTCCCTCAATGGCTGATTTTTTTTCTCCTGCATTGTGTTTGACCTCAGTGATTCTCCTGGATCACAGTGACCTTTATTGTTTCTTTAATATTTATTATTGTTGAATTAGTTATGGTTTCATTGATGTGAACAGATACCATGACCAAGGCAACTCTTATAAAGGAAAACATTTAACTCGGACTGGCTTACAGTCTCAGAGGTTCAGTCCATTACCATCAGGGTGGGAAGCAGGCAGTGTATAGGCAGACATGGTGCTGGAGGAGCTGAGAGTTCTTTTTTTTTTTTTGGTTTTCCAAACAGGGTTTCTCTGTGTAGCCCTGCCTGTCCTGGAACTCACTCTGTAGACCAGGCTGGCCTCGAACTCAGAAATCCACCTGCCTCTGCCTCCCAAGTGCTGGGATTAAAGGCATGCGCCACCACTGCCCAGCTTGAGCTGAGAGTTCTTGATCTGCAGGCAGCAGAAGGAACTGTCATACTGGACATAGCTTGAGCTTATATATGAGACCTCAAAGTCTCCCTCTACAATGACATGCTTCCTCCAACAAGACCATACTAATCCAACAAGACCATATCTACTAATAGTGCCACTCCCTGTAGGCCAACACTTAAATCTGTGGGGGCCAAATCTATTCAAACCACCACAATTGTTTTTAAATTAGTATGCAGCACGTTGAGGTGCTATAAGCCTTTCATCCCAGCACATGGGAAGCAGAGGCAAACAGATTTCTGTGAGTTCCAGGCCAGCCAAGGCTGCGGAACAAGACCTTGTCTTAAAGAACAACAAAAAAAGCATATAAGATAGCAGGTTTTATTATAATATTTTCATACATATAGCTTTCCTTCGTGTGTGCACATGCATGTATGGCCACGAGTATGTGTGTACACATGGGTATTCATGCCTGTGATAGCCAGGGGTTGGTTTTGGGTCTTCCTCTATCACTTTCCACATTGTTTTTTTTTCTTTTTTTAACCAGACAGAGTCTCTTGCTGAATCTCTCCCAGATTTGGCTAGACTGGTTGGTCAGCAAGCCAGATGGGTTCTCTTGTCTCCAGCTCCCTGGTACTGTGGCTACAGGTGTACACCAGTGCCTGCCATTCTCACCTGGCTTCTGGGGGGACTGAATGCAAGCCCTTAGGCTTGAGTGGGGAGCCCTTTACTGACCGAGCATCTCTCCAGCCCCAGGCCTTGTTTTTGTTGATTCGATACCCACACTGGTCTCCTCCCCAGAAGCTTCATGTCATATCGTGTCTGTAACCCCTCCCCCACCTCCTTCCACCCCATTAAGACCTCTTCTTCATCTCTCAAAGTCCACTTTATAGTTTCATGACCTAGTTCCATACCTATACACACACACACACACACACACACACTACACATATACTCTGCACATGATCTCACACATCCTCACATACACACACACACACACACACACACACACACACACACAATACACACATACTCATGCACATGATCTCACACATCCTCACATACATACACACACACATACACACTCATAATACACACACATCCATACTCACATGTACACACACACACATATCAACACATATACACTCATAATATTCACACGTGCACACTCATACATATATACACATACACACACTCATACAAATACACACATTATACACACATACACACACACTCATATATACACACTCACACAGACATTACATGTACATATGTACTCACACATACATTACACACACATATATATATACACACACACATACATGAATTAAAATCCCCAGGCCACACATGAAAGGAAACGTAGATTTGGTTTCTGGGCCTGAATTACTTATATAATGATTTTTAGTTTTATCGCTGTGCTTGTTGTTTGTTCATTCATTCTTTAAGGTGTTTTCATTGTCCTTCTACTCACAGGCAAAAGTACCCTAATCCAGACAATAGTGTGGGCTGTTGCCAGGCCAGTCTTCAGGGTGGGTAGCTTTTAGTTCCTCTAGTGACTTACACAACTTCGCAAATTAAGTAAACATTTGCAGCGTGGCCATCAGATACCAAGCAATATACATGAGGGTTAATTTATATGTCTCCTCCTCAGGACCAAGGGATGCCAGAGTTGCTGGTAACACTATCTCTGAGTGTGCTCTGAGGGCGTTTCCTTGTTCAGCATCACAATAAAGCTCTCTGTCCGCAGACATCTCATCTATAAATCTATTAACTGGTCAGTTTCTCGGGACAACACAGACGCCGGATGGGTCAGCCTACTTGCCGCATGCCTCCTCTATGACCAGCGCCCATTGCTTAGTGTTGGCACTGGGCACCACACATCCCTAGGTTTCTCTCAACCTACCCTTTAGTGTTCAGTGTACCTTGCACCTCCTAGTTCTGTCTGCTCACAGTGGCCCCAGTTTCTATGGTTTAACTTCAGTTTATTTCTGCCATTAAGAGACACGAAGATGTTTCTCCTCTCCTTGACAACTAGCTATACCTTTCTCTGACCTTCCACAGCCTGTGACGGGAGCTGATGCATCTTTATGTTGACCACACATATGCTTTGTAGTTCAAATTGCATGTGTCTCTGTCTTGGCCTCAGAGAGACTTTCCAACCTAATTTCCTGAGAACTGACACTCTGCATGGGATAGACACAGCATGCTAGCAGGGACACAAGAGAGTGAGCCACACGCTGGAGATCAGACAGGCTTGGAGCTGGTATTATTAGTCCCTGCTGATGATCAACAGGCCCAGAGTTGGCATCAGCATCCAGTCTTGCTCACTCTTGCTTCTTCGAGGCCGCTATAGTTATGATTTAGAACTTCACCCAAAGGCCTGTGTGGTGGAACCTTGGTCCCAGCTTGTTATTAGTGGAATTTGGTAGAACCTTTGAGAGGTGGGGCCTAGGGGGAGGTCTTCTAGCTATTGGAGACATACCTCTGAAGGAGGTAATAGGACCACAGCTCCTTTAGTTCTCTGTCATGAGGTAAATAGAACTATGGGCTTCTCCCATGATGTGCTGCCTTGTGCAATACCCTCCCCCCCCCAAGAAATGAGGCAAATCATGGACTGAACTATCCCAAACTGTGGGCCAAATGAGACCTTTGCTCTTTATAAGTGGATGATCTCAGGCATTTGTTACAGCAATAGAACACCGACTAACACAGGGCCCTAGCACACAAAAGGAGAAAACAGACACACAGCATTTTCCTCAAGGGCTGCTATGTGGCTCAGTGTAGCTCAGCTGAAATAAAATGAGATGTCTTTCTCAAACAATAAGGCACAATACACAATACATGTAAACCTATGCACTCGGATAATTTAACCTGAGTGTTTTTAAGTAATTGTTTAAAAATAGACATGAGTATTCTAAAAACCCTTTCTTGTTTATCTCGGCTCTGCTCACAGGTTTTAGCATCATTTATTTTCATTTTACCTAATTAAGAATTTCTCCTCTTCCTTCATTCCTTCCTTCTTTCCTCTCTTTCTTTCTTTCCTTTTGTTTTTCTTTTTAATTAGATAAATTTTCTGATTGACCTGGAACACTGAGTAGCTTACGCTGACTGGCCAGTAAGCCCCAGGTCTCCTCCTGTTTCAGACTCCCCGGTACTGGGACTAAAAAGGTGTACCTCATCCAGTTTTTCCAAACTCAGTTCCTCAGGCTTATGAAGCAAGCCCATGGAGCTATCTCTCAATGCTAAAATTTAGTGAAACAATTTTAAGGTTTGTTTAAACGTACACAACAAAATTTACACGTGACAGAGGCCAACTGGCCATTAGAATTCTGCTTGCTAAAAGGTTTAGGTCACCAAGCCAATACTGGGCTTCCTTGGGGTAGAGATTTCTTTAAAACTGCAGTGGACCATGGTGAAATTGTCTGCCTCGCTCCGGCTTTTGTATGGCCCTCCAGAGCCCTGAGTGATCTCTCACATGGAATGATCTCTTGAGGTCACTTCTAGCTCTAAAATCTATAGTTCTGTGAACGACTTCTACTTGTTATTGCTCATAAAAGTCACTGTCCAGGTATTCTATTCTTACTTGGCAAATAAAGTGTCTGAGAAGTTAATTGAATATCTAGACTCATGCAGCAAGATGACATTCAGCCTTGGGCTGCCCTGATACTTAGTTATATAGTTTTGAAGTAGCAGTTAAAAATCCAGGGTGGCAAAGGTCATTGGCTGAAGGCTAAGGTGCTGAGATACCTCATTAGCATAGTAAGGCATTCCTGGAAAATCAGGTGCTTGCTAACCAGGTTCTTATTGGGAGAGAGGAGGCTGAATCTGTAATTTAGCCAAGGCTATGAGACAGTCTGCAGCTGAATCTGTAATCTAGCCAAGGCTATGAGACAGTCTGCAGGTACAGGGTATTGGAGTTTTGAACTCCCCAGACAAGGTCAGAGAAAGAGAAGCCCTGCTGGTAAAGGGAGTCTGCCATTTTGTGATGAGCTCATGGTTTTCTGGTAATGTCAGACTTTGGCCTTAGTTAGCAGGAAGATATCTGGGTACTTAGCTCTCATGAGCTTCAGATGAGGAGGTGTCCCTCAGTATCCCTGAGTGCCTTGCTCTTAACTCTGCCCTGGGTCTTCTCATGCTGTGACTGTTTTTCTTCTGAAGGAGCTCTTGGAAGACAGGACCATGTACCAGGTCCCCATGGTCCCTCTCACATGCCCAGTGCCACGTGAATGACATTTTCCAGGAAACTAAAGAAAGGTTGACATTAGATTATAATAAAAGCCTCTCTGGATTGAAGTTCAGAATTTGTTCAGGGGCGCTGATGAGTTTGAACATCTGGAGCATGTTAGCAGTGGTGGTGGGAAGCATCAAACCAGCAGGAAGGTGTGGGTGGAGAGGGTGATCAGACTAGGGGAAGATGCCTTCAGAGAGGAAACTCCAGCTGATTCATTGTGAAAGAACCCTGGACTCTCCTAACCAACACTCAAATCCACTGTAAGCAACCTTTCCCTTTCTGGAAGCTCTGACAAAAGGGAAACTGAGACAAAAGGCTTGTGTCCTATTAGGAAGATCAGAGGCGATGCTAGAATGGGCTGAACTATCAAAATCTCCTTCCGGGGCTTACTGCCTATTGGTGTGTGTGTGTGTGTGTGTGTGTGTGTGAGAGAGAGAGAGAGAGAGAGAGAGAGAGAGAGAGAGAGAGAGAGAGAGAGAGAGAGAGACAGAGAGAGACAGAGACAGAGAGAGACAGAGAGAGGGGGAACACCTCTGTCTTCATGATCTAGAAACAGCTCTGTCAGGTTCTACCCAGGTGTAAGAACTGGGCCTAGCAACACAGATGGAAAGAGCGTAACCTAGAAGACAGGACCTCTTGGATATACCTTTCAGCAGTGTTTCTGCTCTCCTCCCATGACTCCACCACTGGCTTCTCCATGAGTCCCTCTAGGCTCTCCATGCTCTTGGCATTATTTGGATGCTGAGGCAAGCCCCCAAACAATGCATATTTGCTGAGCAATCACTGTGTGTGGAGCGAAAGAAATTCGATTCATTGTGTTGATTTTGGTTTTGCCCAGGAGTGCCTGAGTTCTCCTGACACCATCAGATAGATACTGACCTTCATGGCCTTTCCTTTTGTTGTTGTTGTTGTTGTTTTGTTTTTTTGTTTTTGTTTTTTCAAGACAGGGTTTCTCTGTGTAGCCCTGACTGTCCTGGAACTCACTCTGTAGACCAGGCTGGCCTCGAACTCAGAAATCCACCTTCCTTTCCTCATGGCCTTTCCAAACTAGAGGTCTCAGCATGTGTCTCATGCTTCTTCCGTGGATTTGATCTGGAGATAGCCCACAAGGTTTCAGAGCCGTGGTCACCTTCGTTTTTGTTTTGGAGAAATGAAGCCTAAGAAAGAACAGGTTTGGTCAGGCTCTCTCAGTCATGTTGGAGGGGAAATGTAGGTCTTCTGTCTCTCAGTCTCTACTATGTGATATTGTCTTTCTGTAGTGAGGTTACCAAGACCATATATACTCTGCACTTAAAAGGCTAAGGCAGGAGGATTATGAGTTTCAGGCCAGCCTGGACTATGCAAAGACTCCACCTCAGAAATTCAATAAAATGTGATATAATAAAACAAAATGTTGATAAAGATTAGTGGAACATACGTGATTTATTTTATTGATGCTAGTCTCAAAGATGAGAGCTATGTGCCGACTTGGGAAAACCCTTGAAATCCTGTGACGCTTCACCAGGTGGTATGAGCACAAAACATCTCTAAATTCCTGCAAATTCCCGAGTTACACAACATGGCTGTTAGGCAATTAAGAGAGCTGTCACATTAAATCACACTAATTACATTAAAAATAATATTGTTGAGGTGAAAAGATGTCTCAGCAGTTAAAAGCACCTGTTGCTTTTTCAGAGGACTTGGGTTGGATTTCCAGCATCCATACAGTGCCTCAGAACAGTTCATAATTCTGGTCCCAGGGGATCTGATGCCCTCTTCTGATTTCTATAGGCACCAGGCATGTACACGGTACACATCTATGCTTGTAGGTCAAAACACTCACACAGAAAATTAAGACTTTAAAAGAAAAAAAAATTAAATCAAAATACAAGATACTATTGCCTTATAAGTTGACTTAAGAGATAATGCTTAGCAAGGATCCTGTGTGCAGGAGACAATGGTCTCTGGCTCCTTGGCCAGCCTCTCTAATACTTTAGTTGGCATTGGAGAAACTTAATGAAGGATTTCTTCCCCAGGTGAAATCAGATCATACTTTAAATTCATGTAGGCAATTTACAAATGGTACTTCCTATCAACTGAACCTTGGGACACCTATTTGGGTGCCAGACCTGGCATCTGAGCTTTAGTAAGAGCTGGAACTACTCAGGTTTAAAGAAAGAAAGAAAAAATCACCACGAAGTTCTGATTTATTCTGGAAGAGTCTGCCACAAACCAAACACTGTTGTTTTGGGTGTCACTGTTTATGGCTGTGACTCCTGATGACAGATATAACTCCAGCTTCTGCAAATGACAGGGTTTGCAGTGAGTTCTGAATGGGAGACTGGGGAGGGTGTGGAACACAGCGTCTGTGATCATCTTTAAGATTCTTAGAAAAGCCTCGAGGGAATGCTCACCCTGGAGAAGTTTAAGGCAGCTGGCCAGACCTCTTTGCCTTACTTTCTGAAGTCTCTGTGCTTTGAGGGAGCAATAGGAACCAATAGCAATCTGTGTCAGCTGCCTCATTGTGTGTCAAATGCCTGAGAGAAGTGGGTTAAAAGACAGAGTTTGCTTTAGCTGCTGGGGTGGTAGCTCTATTGCTGTTGGGCTGTGGTAAGAACAAACATCCTGATGGTAGGTGTGTAATGGAAGAGCTTACCATATGGTGGCCAGGAAGAGGGGCCAGGCAGAACACACCCTCAGTGGCCCATGCCCTCTGGTCTGTTTAAATTTCCACACTTCCCAATAATGCCACCAAGTCACGAATCCATCAGTGGATCGATGCACTGATGAGATCAGCACCCATATGTTTCTGTTAGCTCTTAATGATGTCAGCCAGACTGGGACAAAATCTAGCACACCATCCTTTTCGGGACACCTCATACCCAAA
>CM052714.1:53867141-53897908 GCA_028551405.1 Uromys caudimaculatus | reverse complement strand
CGGGGGGGGGGGGGTGATGGGTGCAGCCATATCTCCTTACAGTAGGGAAAAGAACTGAAGAGTGACCTTCTTTCCTTCCACTGTGTAGATCCAGGGTGGTTTGAACTCCAGTTATCAGGCATGGCGCTGACCACGTTTGCCTGTTGAGCCATCTCAGTGACTCCTCACTGACCCCCTTCAATGGATAATAAGTAGAAGGCTTGACCTTGACTTTCTTGGAGGTTATGTGGCTGTGGGGCTCATATCTCTCATCCACAAACTGGGGGAGAGGGGGAACTCCACTTTACCTACATATACAGTTACTAAAGGAATCAGATAAGCTATTGATTGTATAAACTGTATATGTGGAGAAGTATCAGATGTGGTATTATTTCTCGAGTCAATATGGAGCTAGAACAAAAATGGTGCTCCAATGTCTTCATTCTCTCGTTCACAACCTATTTATGAAATACTTGACATAATCCTTTGTCTGAATGTTTTTGTTTTCCAAAATCCATATGTTAAAATGATAGCTCACAGAGTGGATTTAAGGAAGGCTGCAATTTAGGAGATGGTTAAGTTAGGGAGTGAGGTGCACATAAATTTAGGAGGTTAACTTAGGGGCTGGGGTGCTCATAATGGGATGAGTGCCTTCATGAAAGTGGCCCAAAGGAACTCACTCATTACATTTCTCATGTGGAGACAGAGCTGAGCAGATGCCATCTACCAACTAGGAAGTGGGTCTTTACCAGACAAAGAATCAACCATTACTTTCATCTTGGGACGCCCAGGATCTTGAACTATGAGAAATACATTTCTTTTGCTCAAGAGCTAGTCCATAGCATTTTGTTATAGTAGCTTGCGTGGACTAAGCTTGCATGGACTAAGTCACACTGTATATTGTCTTCCAGGACAAGTATCTCTGTGCTCAACGCCAGACTCCAGTCAGTGTGCATACATCACTTCCCGGCTCTTCACGTTTAGGCAAGAAGATTTCTGAGAGAGGGAGGTTTCCTTTTTTCTTTGAAACAATATTTACTCACATTTTTGTCCATTCATGTATTTATAGATGGGTAATGGATAGGTTAGAAGTTATAATAAGTAGCTGAAAACCCATGGTTTTCTCTCATAATCCAGAGCGCAAGGTACATATAGAATCTATAGATTCATCCATATAGGTGACCTGTCAGCCATAAAAGTAGTCTTACAGCCTCCATTCCCAAATAGTTTGATGAAAGTTTAGTTTAATTCAAACATTGGTTACCATGGTTACTTATTTGACTTTGCACTTTGGACTAAGAGCTATAAGAATGTATCAAACTTTCCTATGCAACTGGGCCTGCATGTCCTACGATGTGATAATGGCTGTTTATTTCTCTTGTGTTCTTGGCCTGGGGCTCTGTAAACCTCCAGACACACAGTGATCTATCTCTCTTTGAAGAAGCCTTCCAAAGTGAGGACAATAGTTCATTTCATTGCAGAGCTATCTCTTCTATAGTCCTTTGCTTCAGTATCTCTTTAGTCAGTCATTTTCCTAAGCATAGATTTCAGTACAGTGCATGTGCAGGGATGCACACGCTATGGCACATGAGTGGAAGTCACAGGACAAAGAAGGTTAGAGGTCAGGCACTGAAAACCTCTTCCTGGTTGACCTTATGCTGTACTCACTACAATCAATGTACATTCACAGAGAAACTTCCATGTTGGTGGTATTCTGATGAGAGACATGGGGTACCACAATAAATAGGGAGGAAGCAAGATCGCTGCGACCAAATGCCAGACAGAAACAACTTAATCGAAGAGTTCATTCTGATTCACAGTTTCAGAGGGTTCCGTCTATGGCTGCTTGATCCCACGATCTTGGGAAACAGTCATGGCAGTGGGAACATGTTCTGAAAGAGCTTCTTCACATCACAGTGGGCAGGACGAGCTGGGAAAGACAAGGACTTGGGGGCAGGGACAACTTACATAGTCACACCCCAAAGAACTGTTTCTTCCAGGTCAGTCCTTTCTCCTATCTTTTTCGCCCAAGACAAGATGAAGAGACAAGTATTCAAAACACCAGACTATGGAGGGCGTTTATATCCAACCCATAACACTGATCTATTCTGCTTCCGGGATGGTTGAACTGGGAGGTCAGTTGATGTTGGCAGGTGTCATTCCATTTCTTGGCTCAGTCTCAGCTATGTGTGAGAGCACAGTGGTGACCACAGAAGAGACATTATGAAGAGGGAGCAGGAAGAGGACATCTGAGAAACAGCATCTTTTGGACATGACGGGGCACTGCATGCAGGAGCTCATACACACTGTAGTTGTCTACACAAGACCAAGCTACTCAAAATCCCAGCATGGAAGGGGAAGGAACTCACAAAGCCCTGTCCCTAGCTGAGGTGATATTGGCTGCTGATGGCTTCTTGGGGGAGGTAGGGTCAGTTTTCTTCAAGGCTGTGGCCATTGGTAAAGTGTTCACGCTCCAGGGGATAGCTCAATGCCTAGGCATGTATAGGCAGCACTAATTGAACCCAGTTGGTTATAAAAAGAACATGAAGTTGGGAAGATGAGTATTGTGGGGGGGGTCTAAGAAAATAAATCATATATATATATATATGGATGGCAACTACAAATAACAGCTCCAACCTGGACAGTGACCTTAGCTTTCAAGGCCAATGGGTAAGTCTGAGACAGTCCCAGAAATCCAGAGAAAATTTGGCTCTTTTAACTTTAAAAGACAAAGTATTTGTTTATTTGTTTATTTGCTTACTTGTGTGGGATTGATGTGCGTTTGTTGGGTGCTCATGGGTAAGTGTGTAGTTGTATATGCCACAGTGTATGTGGAGGGATTGAAGGGCAAAGGCAGGGTCTCTTGTTCACTGCAGCATTCACCAGTCTAGCTGGCAGGCACCAGGTAATTGTTTGTGTCTACTGGGGTTACACACACACACACACACACACACACACACACACACACACTCACTTTGCTTTTACATGGACTCTGGGGATTCAAACTCAGGCCTTCATCTTTGCACGGTAGACATTTTACTCTTGGAGCTATCTCCCCTACAGTGGTTACTTTTCATTAGTTCTGATTGGATCACATGATTGTTCTATCAGTGACAGCTGAGTTCAATAGACTGATGAACCTTGGCTTGAGTCACATGGGAGCCACAGGATCCACAGCCTCTTCAGAGCTGGACAGGATCCCTTAAGGGGGGGATTGGGACACACAATGATTACCAGGCAGCAAAATCAGCCAATGTTCCTCCCGTTGGGCTGTTGTCATTTCATGGTCGCATTGCTGGGAAGTCAGCAACTGAGAAGAGATACATGAATATACAGCCTTCTTCCTCTAAATAGAACCTCGTTCATGCTACCGAAGACGGATGCTTGTTTAGCTTGTGCTGAACACTCCAGACAAGAGGGTTGCCGCCCTCCCTCCCTCTCCTGATTCTTGTGGGCTTAGCAATTTTCTTTAAAGAGAAACTGGGCTAGGGGCATTTAAGATGGTGTAATGAGCATGTTCAGAGGGAAACAAAAGGGCTGTGTTGGTCCATGTTCCTGAAAGTCAGAGTGATAAAAAGTGATTGGTCTAGCCAGGCAGGGGTGGCACCATGCCTTTAATCCCAGCACTTGGGAGACAGAGGCAGGTGGATCTCTGAGTTAAGGGCCAGCCTGGTAGAAAGAGAAAGGGGGGGGGGAGTTAGTTCCAGGACAGCCAGGGCTAACAGAGAAACCTGTCTTGAGAAAACAAGACAAAACAAACATCGAGCAGTTTCACTGGCACTAAGTGAGAAAGAATTGTCTCATCTATGAAATGACTTTGGGTAATTTAAGCATCTCGCAAGAGGTTTTTCCCTGTGGCTGTATTATAACTCATCTTGTTTTTATTATGTACAGTTCTGTCGGGCATTGGGAAACAAGAATTCATATGCTGTGTTGAGTTGCTGTGCGTTGGTGGGATTATGTTGTGTAATTTGCATGCGTTTGCTGTATTGTTAGTTCACACTCTTTACAGAAAGATAAAGGCAAGTGGTTTCATTCTGATTTCTTACAACACATAAATTTGAGATAACTGAGTAAGGATCTTGTATACTGAAATTACCCATCCAATGCTCTTCTATGGGCTTTTAAAGTTGGGCAAATGGGAGAATCTGGTCTCCAATGAGGACCCTTTGGAGATGCTATGGGCCCCAGACTGTTGTCATTAACAACAAAAAAAATCAAGATGGCTCAGTGGAGAAAGCATGATCAGAGTTCAGATCTCCAGCAGCCATATAAAAAGAGCAGAGTCCAACAGTGCATGCCTCTTAGCTCAGCACTGGGAAGGCAGAGGCAGGAGAATATCTGGGATGTTGTTGGCTAGTCTTGCTGAAGCAGTGATCTCCAGGTTCAGTGAGGAACCCTGCCTCAAAAGTTAAGTAGAGACTGATAAAGGAAGATATCTGATGTCAACCTCTGGCCTCCTCATGCACTCACTCCTGTGGGCATCCTCCACACACAAACACACACACACCACACAACACGTGCATGTCATGTTTTAAACATCAGGTGTCGTGATGCCTCTGCAGTGAGATACCATCTCACCTCAGTGTGGCTGTTAATATTTCTAAATTGTGTTGGAAAAGAAACTCACACACACATGGTGGGAGTGCAAGCTAGTTCAACTGTCACAGAAAGAGTATGTATGCGCCTCAAAGAAAGAAACTCAGAACTAGAACTATCATGAATCGTTATTCAACTGCTGTTGACATAGCCCAAAGAGATGAAATTAGCATATTAAAAACATACCTGCAGAGAGCTATCATGATTTATTATTCAACTGCTGGTTACATAGCCCAAAGACAAAAAAAAAAAATTTAGTATATTAAATTCATACCTGCACAGCTGTGTTCATGTGACACTATTCTCAGTAGCCACGGAAATAGCCTAAGGGCCTGTCAGTGGGTGAATGGTAAATTATATTCATAAACAAGAAAATGCCATTCATCCATAGATATAATGTCCTGCCATCTGGTGCGAGATTAGATAGAAAGTGGATATACTATGCCACATATTCTTTCTCATATCTGGAAGCTAAAATGCTGGCTACATTGACTATCAGAGCTACAGAATGATTAGAATGTGTGGATAAAGGGAGACTGGACTTGAACACACTGAATAGCATTCATACACATTCATCAAAATAAAGCATCACCAGTAAAGAACATTATTATAATAACCAGTATTCAGAGAAGATTGTGTATACCCATACAAAACAAAAATTAACGATTAGAACTTGGCCAAAGTATGTAGGATGAGCACCAAGCTCTAGGAAAGATGGAGCCTAGTTTCTTTGTCCCACTGTGCTGCCAGAATTACTATCATGGAGAAACCTATGAGTCTTTCATCTAGGTAGTTGGTACCTTAAGTCTGAGGGACCCGTGGCTTGTACTGCTCTAAGGATGCCACTCAGTGACTCTCGGTATGAATGGCACCCGGAGAAGTGGAGCCTAGTACCCTCAAAGTTTCTACTCAACATCTCTGCTTCATCTAAAACCTCAAGCCCTGGAGCTGGGGAGATGGCTCAATTGTTACAGCGCTTGTTTGCTACAAGCATGAACTAAGTTTGAGCCACAGAAACTACACAAAACAGCCATGTGCTTGTCATGTTCTGGGGAGGTGGAGACGTGCAGATCCTTGGGGCTTGTTGGCCAGCAGCCTAGCCCAGTCAGCAAGCTCCAGGTCAATGAGAGATGCTTCTTCAAAAAGAACAGTATCCAAGGTTGACCTCTGGCCTCCGTGCACACCCACCCACCCACGTACATACGCATTGGCACCCACACACATAAACACAAACATATGTACATAGAGATACACGACACACAGGAACACACACATTCCAAATCTCAGTTCTCACTCCTCCCCTCTTTGGTTTTTTGAGATAGGATCTCTCTGTGTAGTGCTGGTTGTTTCAGAGCTCACTATGTAGACCAGGTTGCCCTTGAACTCACAGAGATCCTGCCTACCTCTGCTTGCTGGAATTTAAGGCATATGCTACCATACTAGGCCCAAACCTCCATTACTTAGGACTTGGCTTTTAATTTCATATGAATTCAGATTTACAAAAACATGTCACTGTAAGTTAACACTTACCTTCACATTCTCTCTGCTTTTGTTTCTGGGGCTGGAATTTAGGAAGAAGAATCCCATCAAGAGCCCCAGTGTCCTGAGCTGGAACAGAAGATGCTACCAGGTAGAGTACTTGACCGTGGCTCGTCTTTGGCTGGCTGCTGTTACTTACAGCTGGGCTTGGCTCTGCCAAAAGATTTGCAGATGGCAAAGGCAAATCTCCCTGTTACAGATGATTGGAAACAAGGCTAGAAGTGTTATTGGAGGTGAGGTCCAGGCAGAACACCCGGGCAATCTCACTGTGCTATAAAAAGAGCTCCTTCTCTTCCTCGCCCCTTTCTTGATAACAAATATGGATGAGGTAGCACTTGAAAGGGAGACGGTGGTGATGATGGTGACAGTGCAGATGATGATGAAGAAGGATTCCAGAGTCAGGAGATAAGGAGTCTGTGAGCTCCAGAGGGAAAGGTGGACACCAGGAAAACAAAACCCTCTAAAGCAATATGATTGAAGCTCATATGAACTTACGGAGACTGATGCAGCATGCACAGGGGCTGCACAGGTCTGTACCAGGTCCTCTGTGTGTGTAATATGGCATCCAGCTTAATGTTTCCTATGGGAACCCTGAGCGTGGGAACAAGTGGGTCTCTGACTCTTGGGAATCTTTTCCTTTTTCTTTATTGGTTTTGTCCAAACTTCGATGTGATCGTTTTTGTTTTATCTTACTATATTTTGTTTTGTTATATTTTATTGTTATCTCCTAGAAGCCTGATTTTTTTTTTCTAGTGAGAGACAGAAAGAGGGTGGATCTGGATGGGAGGGGTGTGAGGTGGAACTGGGAGGAACAGAGGAAGAGAAAACGTAATCAGGATAAATCGTGTACGTGCTCGTGCGCGTGCGTGTGTGCGTGTGCGTGCGTGAGTGTGTGTGTGTGTGTGTGTGTGTGTGTGTGTGTGTGTGTGTGTGTGTGTGATCTATATTCAATAAAAAGACAAGGAGTGCAGTTGTTTACTGAAATCCTTATAATTATCTTGGGAGATGTTATTTGGATCTGTGGGCTGTTTTTCTTCTAAATGTTTGTGTGGCGTCAAGCATGTAGTTTTGCTGAAGTTATTTACTTCATAACGGGCAGGGTTTGTGTGGAAAGAAGCAAACAATGAGAAAGTTTATAACTTCAGAGTGTAGCCAGCGATGATCATGAGAGTCGATGGTTGGGAAAATAAACATTAGTGGGGAAGACTCAGAATAAAAGCTGCCTCTCAAGACTCCACGCCTTTGTTTCCTAGCAACTGCTGTGTTTGTATGACTCAGTCCTGAAAGATGGGCTCCAGATAGGAAGGTTTCTAGAAGAGGCTTATCGGCTAGTAGAAATCAGGAAGCAAAGGTTACAAAATTCAAGTCAGTAAAGGAAAGATGACGCAAAATGAGGGGGAAAAAAAAAAGTAGTCTTCTCTGACATGATGGAGGAGAGGTTAGCTATCGGCCAGCCACGGCATCTTCTACGACATGTATGTGTTTATGTGTGTGCTCACTGAGCACACGGGGTGGTCAGGGCACAGCTTGCAGGACTTGTGTCCACCATGGAGGTCCCAGGGATAGTGCTCACGCTTGTAGCAAGTGCTCACCCATTGGGCTATCTCAGTAGTGCACCATCTCCTTCTGCAGCTTTCTTCCCTGTATCCCCATCAAATGTGACCGTCGCTTTGGTTTAGTGCCTCTCCCTAGGACACTCTCCCCTTGCAGATCCCTGTATTCCCGGCTTATTGGTTGGGTGTTAGCTCTAATGTTGTGTCCCCCAGAAAACTTCCCTGACCACTTCACATTCCTCTGAGATACTTTTTACCTCACTGCCTTTCTGTTCGAACACCTGGAACGGGTAGCAGGATATAACAGTTGTGGGTAGGTCTCCCCACAACCCTTGCTCTTTTTAGATAGGTTCTAATGTAACCTTGACCTTGCTAGGTAGCTGAGGGAGTCTTCCATCCTCCTGCCTCTACCTCCAAGGGCTGAGGTTACAGATGTGTACTGCTAGACTCACTTTATGCGATGATGCTGGGCATTAAACCCAGGACCTTATGCAGGGTAGACAAGCACTCTCCCAGCTAAGCTACAATCCCAGCCCTTAGGAGTCTCTTGGTAGTGAGTCCCCTGTGTGCATTTGTGTAAGGCAGTGTCTTTCTTCTGTGAGGAGATGAACGTGGTTTGGTGATGGCCAACTCTGTGCTTGGCTTTGATTTCTCAATGAAACAAAAAGAATCAGACATGGTGCCTGTAGTTGAGACAACAGAACGTGTTTAAGAGACAGACATGTTTATAACACAAGAAATGCTGTGTGATATCTGTGTCATCGAAGTGCGGCTGGGAGCTGGGAAGAGGGGACTGTGGTGGAAAGACGGTGACAACCTTGGGGTCGAGGGCGCTTGTAATGATGCTGGGAGTTGGAAAGAAGGGTCATAAGGCAGAGTTGAAATTACACCTCTTGTCCTGGAAAGTGGCTCTGAGTGTCCCTTTTGTACTTTTGCCCTTGGGGTTCAATTCTTCAGATAGTGATCACTGCTGGGACCGAACAAAATCAGCCAATGAGGAGATCAGGAGCCCACGAGCCTAGAAGTGGTATTTGCTCTGTTGGCTGAGCGTCCGCTGGAGCTTGAGGGCATTTGTTCCTATGTATGGGGAAGCATTGCTACGCTCCAAAAATTGTCTTTTGTGAGTGTCCATGGGTGGGTGGGAGGGGTTTATAAGTATGCACAGGCACGTGCATGTGGGTGCCAAAAGTCAACTTCAAGAATCATTCTTCGGAATTTGCACCTTGTTTTTTTGTTTGTTTATTTGTTTGTTTGTTCCTGGAACCTGCCACATTATCTAGGCTGACTGGTTAGTGAGTAAGGATCTGGCTATGTGCCTAATCAGAGCTGGCTTTCTTCACGGGTTCTGAGGACTGAACCAAGGTCCTCGTGCCTGCATGGCAAGCACTTTACCAACAGGATTGTGTCTCTAGCCCTGGCACAAGGATTTTCCAAGACATCATTGCCTCCACTGAATCCCATGACACCGTAGGGAGAGAAAAGCATTTCATTTCCATCCTGCTAAGGACCTGGTCTCTAGGACCTCTGAGGGCATGCATCACTAGGAATGCAGCAGCATGGTAAGATTCTCCCCAGCGAACACATTGGGAGTCAGAGCACAGCTGGGAAAAACAAGTCTGTGGAAAAGGAGAAACTATGCTTAGTTTGAAAATTAGAATCCCAAGACAGGTAAGGTGGTGCACACCACAGCGGTCATCCCGGCACTCAGAAGCAAGAAGGATCATGAATTTTAAGCCAGCCTAGGCTACGACGGAGTGAGCAAGACACTATCCAAAGAAAAAAAAAGAAAAGAAAAAGGAAAGAAACCTAGAATCACAATTTCTTTTGTTATTATTGTCAGTTTATATTTAGGACATATGAATAAGTGGCTTCTGTTTTATTATCTTAAAATTCCACCTAATAATTCTATTCTGTAAGTAGAAATTTCAAGTAAAAAATAGTTTCTTACTATTTCTTTATAAATTTAAGTTTTTATTTATGTGTACATCTATGTGAGTTTCTTTGTTCAACAAGTGAGCAGAAAACGGCATCACATCTCCTGAAACTGGCTTTGGATGTAGTCATTAGCTGCCCAGCATTACTGCTGGAAACCAAACCTGGATACTCTGGGAAAGAACCAAGTACCCTGGGTCCCAGAGCCACCTCTCCAGCTACAGAGTCTCAGTATTTCTAAAATCCTATGGATTTTACTCAGTCTGTGCTTACTATAGAGCACTTTATTCAGAGTTTATTGCTAAAAAGCTGTCTCTAGCTTAGACATTTGATTTGCGATCTCCTATATTTATGAATCATTTTTGAAATCCTGTTAGGTATAAAGTAGATAGGTTGTGTTGGCTAAATTATCTCAAAACTATGAAAGTGTAAAGTACTCATTCAGAAAGATTTATTGGACGTCTACTATGTGTCAGATATGGTGTGAGGATTATGCCATGTTGAGCAGCTAAGTGCATAATCACAGCACTCTGTCAATAAGAAATGAAGCCATTAAACACATTAAAGGAAATATATGCTATTTAAACGATAACCTTTAAACAAGTAAAATGTAAATTATGGAGAAATCAGAGTGTTGAGGAAGCCGTGTCTTCATGGGCCTTATAGTCAAACGTGGCCTGTAATTTATAGAGACAGGGAACCAAGAACAAGAGCAGAACATAGCATGGGTCCAATGAGAAACACGTACAGAGGCCAAGGAGACAGTTCCGTCAGTGAATAGTTTGCCTTGCAAGCATGAGGACCTGAGTTCAATCCCCAGAGTTCATATTTAGAAAAACCAAACCAAACCCATACCAAACCAAACCAAACCAAACCAAACCAAACCAAACCAAACCAAACCAAACCAACAAACAAAAACCAAAACCAAAGTTGGTGTTGTGGAGCATGCATGTAGGCCCAGTGCTGCAGTTGTAGAGATAGCAGCTCTTGGGCTTCTTGACCAGCCTCATTGGTTTTTCAAGCTCCGCAAGACTCTGTTACAAAAAATAAGGCGGGGAGCTGCAGAGATGACTCAGTGGTTAAAGCATTTGCCACACAAGCAAGAAGAGCAAAGCTCCCAGAACCCATGTAAATGTTGAGTGTACCTAACAACCTGCCTGTAATTCTAGCCTTGGGAGACAGAGGCAGGAGACTCTATCAGAGCAGGTTAGTGAGGCAGGGTAGTCATATTGATGAAGTCTTTGCTTGATTGTGAGTCCCTGCCTCAAAAGGAAAGGTAGAAGAACAATACAGGAAGTTCCCCGGTACTATCTTTGAGACTCCACACATGGGCCCATACACATGAGAACACGTATGCATACACGTGCACACCACACACACATGCACACAAAATGAAGAAAAGTCAAAAGAACAACAAAAAACCAAAATGGATGGTGTCTGAGGACTGACACTCGAGGTTGTCTTCTGATTGGCATATGCTTGTGCCTTCAGGCACACCTATCCACACACACACATAACATGCACGCACATGCTTGCATACGTGTGCACACATGAGCCCATGTATGCATAGTCAAGAGTAGAGGACGATTGGAGCTCTCAAGAGGTGACATGGCCCATTGGGGCATTCAGGAATTTTTCTCAGAGAACGTGATATATGAAGCAGGCCACAAAGATGGATATAGAATTCATTTGTCATTTGGCTAACACATTATTAGCCAGGGCATTAATAAAGTGAAAACCAATTACTTTAATTGATATCACTCACAGTGATACCTACTTGGAGATTAGCCCTTTTCTTGGGCTGATGACCTAATCCTTAGGTGTCTGTCACTATATCTGTCCTGAGAGCTATAGTTTATATGTATAGGGGCCACCTGGTGTGTGTGTGTGTGGGGGGGTGTTTAATCTTAATCACTGTCATTGTTCTCGGTTTCTAACAATCCAGGTTTACGTTCACTTGAAGGGTTTCTTAGTAGGTGACTTGACTGTAGTAGACAGAACCCCAGTGCCTACCTAGAAGCAGGTGATAGTTCCCTGAGCCTCTGTGGAAGTCTAGCTGAGCACACAGGTGCTCCCCTTATGGAATATCCATTTTTCAGAGATGTATTGCTCATTGCTATCCACCGCTGCTCCCTTTCAGCAAGGGGAACAGCGGTGTCGCTTGCAGGTAGGTAATCGATTTACTTTTACCTCCAGCCAGCTCTTCTCATGTCCCCTCCTCTTTCAGAGTAGAAAAGAGATCCCAAGAGGAGAGACTCTTAAGGAAGAAAGGGAAAGAGGGGGTAATAGAGTCCACTCCACATTAACCCAGAAGCAGGGAGTATCTGCAAGAAGAAAGAAACAAGCCAGAGAAGGGCAGTGAGCATAAGGAAAAGCAAGGCAGCGAGGGTGGGAACAAAGGAGAACAAAGCACAACGACAGAGGTGTATGGAGATGCCGTAATGAAACTTTTCTCTCCAGGCTAACTTAACCATTAATAAATAAATACAGCCTCTTGTGGAACGAGGGAGGGCATATGATGCCCCTCCACAACATTTAGCAAGATGACTCTTATTTAGGTTTCCTATCATTGCCCATATGTCGGCCATGCCTCGTGAGTCACCCCTCCCCCCAACCCATGCTTCTGTAAGTGAGTCCGTTAAACTCATTGGTTCACCAAGCTCGTCTGGAACAGAGTCTGTTCCCGGTGCCTTATTTCCCAAGCAGAGCCCCACATCACCTCCTTCTCACTGTTTGGCTCCTAGCTTTTTGAACAGCAAAGGGCGGGCTGTCAGGCACAGAACCATTACCACAGTGGGATTTCAAATCTCAAAATTACCCAGAGAACACAAACTATGGCGGCTGCTGGAAGTATTTTTAATATCAGCACATAGGCAAAAAAGGATGGGTGGAGTGGAGGGTGAGTCAGAGAGACAGTCAGAGGTGGTCCTGTCACGTGGTCCTCCCTCTCTTTACTGCAGCACAGGAATACCAAAATTCCTGGGCAAACACACCGAAGGCTCCACTGGGCTGTGTGCTTCCCAAGAGCAGTGGACTGGTCTAAGTTAGGGTTTCATTGCTATGAAGAAACACCGCAACCACGGCAACTCTTATAAAAGAAAACATTTAATTGGGGCTGGCTTACAGTTTCAGAGGTTCAGTCCATTGTCACCATGGCAGGAAGCATGGCAGCATCCAGGCAGACACGGTGCTGGAGAAGGAGCAGAGAGTAATACATCTTGATCTGTGGGCTGCAGATGGGAACCATGTGCCACAGTGGGCATAGCCCAAGCATGTGAGACCTCAAAGTCAATTTGCCCAGGGATATACTTCATCCAACAAGGCCACACCTACTTCAACAAGGCCACACATCCTAGTAGTGCCACTCCCTGTGCAAGTCTGTGAGAGCCAAAGGCATTCAAACCACTGCAGGCTGCTTTTGTTTAAAGATGAAGCCAGAGCCCAGGGAGACGGCTTAGTGAGCAAAATGTGAGCAAAATGTTTACTGTGCAATCTTGAGGACCTGAGTTTGAATCCCCACACCCACTCCAGCAGGTAGCATGCCAGCAAGTGTCAGTTGGAAGCAGAGCCCAGCAGATCTCATGGGCTGGATAGCCATCCAGCCCAGCTGAAACAGCCAGTTCCAAGTCCTGTGCAAAATCCCATCTCAAAATATGAAGTGGACAAGTTGTCAGTGAAGACCTCCTGATGTCAACCTCTAGCTTGCACAGACCCCCAACATGGGCGAGCACACACACTTCACACAAATATGCCCGGCACATGCTTGCACGCACACACTTTTTAAAAAGAAGGAAAAAATGAAGTCAGATCTTCCGTGGGAAGGTGAAATTTCAAAGATGCATCACATCTACTGGACAGAGTACTCACTGTGAAAATAGAGGAAAGGATATAAGATCAGACTTACAGATGCACTGGAGGGGAAAGGCTCAGATCCTGGTTTTGTGACTAATCATGTCAGTGGGGGCTTTGTGAGTGAGAATCTTCCATGCTTACGCTTTCCTGTGTGGTAGTCAAGAGTGTGTTATTTGGATAATAGAGAGTAGGACAGAGCTACCTTACTAATAGTGACAAGAAGGAGGCCCAGTGCCAAACAGAACCATTTGTCAGCACAACGGTGCATCCTGAAGCTAGGCAGCCTGGTAAGCCCATAACTGGAAGTAGCTGAGGGCAGGGACAAACCTGAGTATGTCTTGTTCTCTGAGAACACGCCCCACTTCTCAGCAACTGCTATGCTCAAGGCCCCCTCTGTCTATAAGAATCAGGGCTCTCCAGAGAAACAGAGCTACTAGGTTATACAGTAAGAGATGTTCAATGAGAGACTGGCTAGTATAGCCTGTGATCTGTCACTGTGAGCTTCAGGCCCACGAAAGCTGGTGGTGGAAGTCCAAAGGCCTGGGACCAGAGGAGCCCCTGGTGTCGAATCCTAACCCAGAGTCAGTGGAAGACTTGTCACACTGCGTCAGTTCTTCTCACCACTGTGTCAGAACACCTCGTCTAAAAGTTTTCATGGAAGAACTGTTGCCTTTGGCTGGGCTTCAGAGGGTCTGGTCTGTGACTGATTGGCCCCACATGCTTGAGAAGAACCTCATCCTGATAGAATTATGTGGCAGAGGAGCTTCTGATGTCAGGGTGAGGAAGAAGGAGAAGGAGAAGGAGAAGGAGAAGGAGAAGGAGAAGGGGAGAAGGAATAGGAGAAAAGAAGGAGAGGAGGGGAGAAGGAGGAGGAGAAGGAGGAGGAGGAAGAGGAGGAGGGGGGAGGATGAGGAGGAGGATGAGGACGAGGAGGAGGAGGAGGAGGGGGAGGAGGAGGAAGAGGAGGAGGAGGAGGAGGGGGGGGAGGAGGATGAGGACGAGGACGAGGAGAAGGAGAGAAGCACTGGCTAAGATGTAACCTTTCCCACAGAACATGCCTCACTTCCTCCAACCAGTCCCTACCTTTTAAAGTTTTCATAACTTCCCCAAATAGTGCCACCAGCTGGGGACCAAGTATTTTAAGACACGCACCTGTCTAAGCCATATTCAAATGGTAACGCCCAACCTGAGCAACCAAGTTCCTCCCTCCACCTTTTGTTTTATTCTGGCTCTCTACAGCACAGATGATTCTTCCCACTTCACAGGTAGACTTCTTTACTGAGAAGCCCCTTTCTAATACTCACCTTCTGGAAACATCCTGACACAAACACCTAAAATTAGCCTATGCAACTTTACCCATAGAATGAACACAGCACTTTTCCTGGGGTAGTTTCCTTTCCTGTTAGCCTGCCCATGGAGTGTGCTCCTTTCTCTGAGTCCTCTTACATTTTAATTTAGAAAGCAACTCTTTGTTTATGTATGTATTTATTTTATGTGCACATGTGTGTCTCTGCACGTATGTATGTGCACTCCCTGTGTGTAGGAGCCTGCAGAGGTCAGAAGAAGGGGTTAGATCCTTTTGATCTGGGGTTACGGGTATTTGTGAGTAGCCATGTGGGTGCTGGGAACTGATCCCAGGTCCATGAGGAGTAAGTGTTCCAAACCACTGAGTAATCTGCTGCACCTCTAATCCAGCACTCAGGAGAGAGAGAGTGAGAGAGAGAGAGAGAGAGAGAGAGAGAGAGAGAGAGAGAGAGAGAGAGAGAGAGAGGGAGAGAGAGAGAGAGAAGGGGGGAAGAGAGAGACAGAGACAGAAGAGAGAGAGACAGAGAAAGACAGGGAGGGGGTAATTTTACTTACAGAATTAAACTTGTATCCAGATCTTGACTATTTCTGGTCAGTGTTGCAAAGATTCTCAGGGTCAGCCCTGTAACTTAGAGCTACTGACTGTGAAGGTTAGCCAGTGCACCCTCTTTTTGCCAAAGGTCCCCTGGGGTTGGCTGGGGTCCAGCAAATTTTCAGAATTGGCTGGGTGACACAGTTTAGGCAAGTTTTCATTTCCTGTGGTTTGTAGGTTACTTAAGTGTGAAGCAACAAACCCCAAACAGTTAAAATTCTCCAACTGAAAATGGTCACAGTGAGCCCAAGGAGACAAACCCCTGGGTTTTTTGTGACTCCTGTGAGGAAGTGAGACCAGGGTTTGGCTGAGCAGAAACTGGTTTTTCCATATGTGAAGTCAGCCCTGGGGGAGGGCCATCTGGGCAGCAGTTAGAGTCAGGCCTTCTGCCTGGGTAAAGCCCGCAAAACATGTTTGCTCACACAAACAAACTGTCAGATTCTCTCTCTCTCTCTCTCTCTCTCTCTCTCTCTCTCTCTCTCTCTGTCTCTCTCTCTGTCTCTCTCTGTGTATACCTGTGTACATGTATATTTACATGTTTGGTATATGTGGAGGCTGGAGGATGGCAATGAGTGCCTTCTTCAATGACTCTCCTACTTACATAGTAAGGCAGGGTCTTTCGCTTGAAGCCACCAGGGCTTGACTGGTCTGGCTAGACAGTTCGCTCCATGGTTCCCTTGTCACTGCCTCTCTAGTGATAAGTAGGCCACCATGTTAGGCCTTCTGTTTACAAGGGTCTGACCTCTTGTCCTTTACATGTATGTAGCCAACACTTTAGCTACTGAGTCTGCCCCCATCCCCCATGGAGCTGCCTCCCCAGCGGAACATTTCTGTTTGTTGTAGAACAGTTTAAAGGGATCCTTCCACTAAAATAAGCCATCTGAATCACACATGCCTTTAGATGGCACGAATGATTCACGTATCATGCACCCAGAGTCTCCTCGGGCTCTGGCCAGAGAGTAGATAACTACTCAGACACCAAGGTGAGGGGGACAGACAGGTAACATGGCGGCGGTGGCATTCATCTGTGACTCCAGCTATTTCGGAGGCAGAGGAAAAATGTGAACTCACGTTCACTAGTGAGACCCGAGTTGTAAATAGAGGTAAAGGGGGAGGTGTGAGGTTATAGCTTAGTGGCAGACCTGCTGCTTAGGAGTACTCTTATGTGTGCAAGGCCCTGGCTTTAATCCCCAGGACAAGGAGGGGGGGGTTGGGTGAACCTTTTACAAGAGGTTTTACTGGGATTAGTGGTGACTTTCAGGGGAAACCTGGCTCCCACACTCCTTCATCCCTTCACGAGATTCCTAGGTTTGCATGAATTGTGACCTCAGTGGACACCAGCACTGTGTTCTCCCTGGGCTTTTCTAGGCCACCTTCAGGGAAACCACAATCTCTCCTTCATTTCTTACAAGCAGGAGAAGGAGGGAGGGGGGGAGAGGGGAGAGAGTAGAGGGGGAGGAGAGAGAGAGAAGAGAGGGGGAGGGGAATGAGAAGAGAGAGAAAAGAGGGGAGAGGGGAGAGAGGGGGAGAGGAGGGAGAAGAGGGAGAGGGAGGGAGAGAGAGAAGAAAGGAGAGAGGGAAGAGAGGGCGAAGATAGAGAAGGGAGAGGAGAGAAAGAAGAGAGGGGAGAGGGGAGAGAGAGGAGAGGAGAGAGGGTAGGGGGAAGAGGGAGAAGAAAGGGAGAGAGGAGAGGGAGAGAGGGAGAGGGAGAGGGAGAGAGGGAGAGAGACCAGAACAGTCCTTTAATACAGGGAGCCAGGCTAGTACCTGGCTGTTGCTAGGTAACTGCTGGGGGAGCGCTAACACAGGCCAGACTTACCCTAATGAAACCTGGGTCATAGCAGGTGCTTAGTAGGTGTTTGGATGAGGTAGGGATGTTTGTCTAGTCTCTTAAACTATTAGTTCAGGTGGGTGAGCCAGAAACCAAACACTTTATCTTGTTTGTTGTTTTCCTTCCACTTCCCACACAATGCCTGGAATGCGTAAGAACTCAATGAATCGTGAGCGAGGGACTGAGTCATTTAGAGCTAAGCTCTGATGTAAAGACTGTTGCTCATTTGGGGATTTGGTAAACAAGAAGTAGTTACTCAGGATGCTCCATGGGATGTCAGAGCTGAGTCAGACCCGGATCCTGCCTCCAGGAAGCCGAGAACGTTTCCTTTATCTCTAGTTTCCTTTCTTCCCATGCTCTTAAACCTAGAACAGTTTCTGATAGTTTCTGAGGCTCTTTACTAGGAAAAACAAACAAACAAAATTATCGTGGGTCGTGAATGACTTTGAACAAAGACTGTTCCCTGAGCACCATTATACTTCTTAACAAGGACTTGGGGGCGGGGCTTGGGGGTGGGGCTTGGGGGGAGGGGATACTGTGTAGCTCAGTGATGGAGAGCTTGCATAGGCTCTAGGTTCTGCACTGAACTCTCAGCATCTCAACAAACAAATGAGTGAAGGGAAAAAAACCTACTAATCACCTAACCTAGCCCACATATCAAACCACTTGCCTTTGTTTCACATACTAGAGTTTGGATTTCACTGCCCTGTACTCTCTTCCTGAGAAGGTGGGAAAAGGAATCAGACTTAAGGAAGTGAAACGTGGCAGAAAGCCATGAACTCTGATCTAGTTTATAAGGAAACATTTCTTGAATTTACCATTGATCCTGCATTGTCAAATATAGATAGGAAATAGAAGAGAATTGTTTATTATTATTATTATTATTATTATTATTATTATTATTATTATTAATTGCTTAGTGTCTTCTCCACTGGCTGCAATAGCTTTAGACAAAGAGGAACCACTTCTCTAGTGACCAGAGACCAAGGGAGAAGAAGACAGCAATGGTCCCTTCAGGGTCTGATGGAAAGAGATTTCTTTGCTTGCTTTTAAATGATAATGAAATCTGCTTCCAGCCTACTGGCATTTTGTACTCAGAAGTGAATCAGTCAGTGGCACAGGGTTTCTAAGTTCTTAGCACCCTCTTCAGCTAAGCTAAACTTATAAAGTGTTAAGGCCACCCACCAAGTTCACCAAGATGACAAACTCTGCACACACACACTGGATTTCTGTAATTCAGAAAATTCCACAGGCCATTAATTGTTCATGAATAGGAAACTGCCAAAGAATAATAACAAGGAGGCTCTGACTTAGTCCTCTGCATTTAGCTGCTTTCCCACTGGCCCCGCTGTTGATTGACTGGATATTTGTGCCCTAGACAGGGACTGAGAGGTTCCACTTTGGCCTCAGCTGAGGTTGGCATCATGTCCACATACCCAGGAAGGTACCTTGGTGGCTCTGTTTCTGATGGCTCTACATTCTCTGTGTCTTTTAACACAGTGAATGTAGAGGCATGGAACTTTCCAGAAGTTTACCTACAAGATATATTAGTCATTTAGAATAAAATATTCAGTAAGGTAATATGTAGAGTTGAATTGCCTGAAATTTTAATGTCACAAAATCTGTACCTATACTATTTTAGATGTTTAATTATGATTATTGTGTTCATATGCATGCTATATACATTTAGTCATGTGTGCAAGAGGACGTATGTGGAGGTCAGAGGACAACTCTGTGAATTGCTTCTCTTCTTCCAAATTCAGAGATCAAGCTTGGGTTTCCAGGCTTACCCAGGAAGCACTTTTACCCAGTGTGCCATCTCCAGAGCCCGATTTTATCTTAAAATATCTGCTTTGTGTGCTTCAAACTGAATGTGGTGTCTTTGCAAAGATCTCTTGGAGGAGGAAGTGTTGTGAAGGTGACATTTGCATACAAAATCAGAAGTCAGGCTCTCTGAGCTCATAAGCCCCGCCCACTTCCCTTCTCACTTCCCTTTGTATGGGTTTGAACCCCTAACCAGCTCTCTCTTTGGAGTGCTCCTTTCTTCCCATTCTCAGGATACAGAGAGCAGAAGTCATCTAGAAGTTCTAGCTGACAACCGCACGAATGTCTAAGACAGAAATCTCAGAGAGCGTCATGGATGCCGTTGTTTTTGCTGGTTACTCTTGTCCCCTGCATATACAGTTTTTAAAATTAAAATTATGCCTCTAGAGATGCCTTGTAAAGGCTACATGTTCTCCCCCCCCTTCTTGTTGAGACAAGGTCTCATAAAAGGCTGAACTCTCTATGTGGCTGAAGGTGGCCCTGAACTGATCTTTCTGCTTCTACCACCTCCTAAAGTCTGGATTACAGGTACATGCCACCAGGCCACCCACGTCAGCTCACTTATTCCCATACATGCTCTGGTTCCACCAGGCTTTGCAGATGTGATAACTTACCGTATGTTTTGGTGTCTCAAGGTGGGCAATAAGCCCATCTCCTGAATGGCTGCACAGGGGGATTCAGACTGACCCTCACTTTTTCTCCAGAGCCCTCAATATAGCACTGGCAAACAATGATGTTTGGGTGTGTTGCCAACCCATGGGCAGCTGCCCATGTTCCCTTCTTGTCAATATACTGCCCCCACTTCTAGCACCTGTATGCCTTTGCATGAAGTCTCTTCTTACTTGTCTTGGAAATGCCCCCCTCTGGGAACAGCCCCCCACCAATCTCCAATGGGGCTTAGTGAATGAATGAATGAATGAATGAATGACTATGCCAGTTTCCCCCCTTCTGCAGAGGATGGTATAGCATGTTCTGCGCTGACTCCCAGTTTTCCCAGCAGAGTGAAACCATGTCACCTCAGGAGTAGCTGTGTGGATACAACTCCCTGGCCATTCTTTCCCTTGCCCATTTTATCCCTACACCTGGCAACTCCTACCTCAGTTGTTCTGGACAAAATCCCTGTCTCATGGTCGGCTCCTGGAGGACCTAAATAGAGAGGGTCCTTTGAGCGTACTCAAGAATTAAACACAACTGTATCATATTCGAAAGCATCAATAGAATACTCTGACTTAGATAACATATACAATATAAATAAACATAAAAATGGTTTAAATAGGTTAGAGGGATGGCCTAGTAAGTAAAGTGCTTGCCAATTAAGCGTGAGGATCAGAGATCAGATCACTAACATCCGTGTAAAAGCTAGCATGGCTAGGCCTCACAGATGGCTCAGAGGTTAAGCATACTGGCTCAGTTTAATTCCCAGCACCCCCATGTATTGCAGAATATTTAATCACATTGAACACAGAGATTGTGATATTTATTGGAAAAATCTGTTTCCAGTTGTGGTGTGGCTTAGTCCTTAGTGCAAACCTTTAAGCTCAAACAATAAAGGTAAAGTTAGTTTGTAGAAGGAAGCAGCCATGTTTGAAAGCCGTGCCTAATTGAGTGGCAGGCAAAGTGATGGATCAGAGAAAGATTTGACAGACTAGGAGATGCTCATGAGGAGAGGAAAGGGAAGCTACTTAAGGGAGCAGTAAAGAAAAGGGGACAGAGGAAGGAGGCAGTTTGACTGGGACCGTTGTACAGCGACAGCTTCCAGAGAGAGAACAAGTTAGACACAGGTGAGGACAGAACAAGCCAGAGACTGAGAAGGAGCCAGAAGATTAGAACAGATTGTCAAAGTTAGTATGAGGCCAAGCAGAGCAATTCAGGAAAAGTAGAGAGAAGCCAGTTTAAATCAGTCAGCATGGAAAGGAGTTTTGAGCCAGAACACCAGAATCGATCAGCTAGCCAGAGCTCCGAAAGAACTAGGAGCACTGGAAGCTTCCAGAACTAGGTCTGGGCTAGCAGACTGAGGCTATAAGCCCTGGAGATAATTACATCAGGACGATAAAAAGTACTGTAGCACCCTCAGATGCTCACAACGGCCTATAACTCCAATCCCAGGGCATCCAACATCCTCTTATGGCCTCTGAAGGCACCAGGCACACAAGTGGTGCATGGGAGTTAGTGTGATAGCCCTTCTGTGGGATGCCAGCACTAGGATAAGTGAGAGCAGGAGATGAGGATCCCTAGGTGTTTTCTGGCTAGCCAGTCTAGCCAAGACAATGAAGATCAGTGAGAGACCCCGCCTTAAAAATAAAGCAGAGAGTATAGAGGAAAATACTGGAAGATTCCTGACATTGATTCTGGCCTCCACATACGTATTATGCATGAGCTCCCATACAAGTGCAACCCCCCCCATACATATACATTTAAAACCGGCACATATAAAAATAACATAGTGAGAACTACTAATTTGTATAATTAAAATACGTGACTACTGAATGCAAAAATAAAGGAAGGAAGCCAAGCCTATTCCTAAATTATGGAGACGATTAGGCAGAGGGAAGAGTCCAGGCTGATCGTGGCTGGCAGAATAAACCAGGCCAGAATAAAACAGGAGAGAAGGAGAGGAAGAACAAGAGAGGAACTGCTGATCAAGAGAGGTGGCACCACGCAAGAGACTGGCATAGCTCAAACGGCTGAGCTGTAGAGGGAACAGACTGGAGGAGGGGAAGCAGGAAGCCCAGCCCCCGGGAGGGAGAGGCTTAGGATAGGAGGCGGAGTGAGAAGTGCTGGGAGGAGCCACGGTTCTGAGTGAGACTTAATGTTCTAGCCTTCTGTGGGTGATAAGGAGCACCCTAATCGATTCTGTAACTACTCCGTGCTGAAACTGGGGCATCATTTTCAGTGCCCAGGAAGGTGGGAATGAGGGGGAAAGGCTTGGAAGAAAGGAGTATGGGTAGTGTTGGCTTGCTGTCCACACTCTGGGGGACCACCCAGGACTAGGAGAGCACAAGCTGCTTTGGAGTAGTCTGGGGTGCTGGACCACCTGGGGCGTTGTCTTAAGCCCGTCTTGGAGCAGTCTCCAGGTGACTTGAAACTTGCTGAGACAGATAGACTAGGGAGAGAAGGTAAAATTAGGGAGTTTAGGGAAAATTTTTATCTTGAGTGTACATTTGAAACTTCCAGGTCCGTGGTCCTAGTATTTGGAGAAGGGGAGTCCCAAGACCAGAGGGGAAAGACAGAGAGAGATTCTACCTTTAGGGAGAGGAAGGTGGGGATACTTAGGGTATTGATTGTCAGGAGTTGTCTGGAGTCTGTTGGACCTGTGAGAGGTGACCCTAAGTCGACTCCCTGAAGTTTGCTTGAATTTTTTAAGTTTACAAAAAGACATAAAAGTTTTTGATATATCAATACCACCATTTGTAATCTGTCCTGAAATCCATATTGTAGAAAAGGCAGTAGACTCATGACGTTGAGTCATAGTAAAAGCTTGGGGATCCAAAAATGATTTTGGGTAAAAAGAATGAACGTTTTCCCTATATATCTAGAGGGTTAGAGATTGGACAGATGTTTTTAGCACAATGAGAAGCACTTTTATGCCTATTCTTAGAAGATGACCAAAGGAAACTTAAAATTTTGAGCCTTACCTGCTTATCAGAACTCCACTGGTTGATGTTGAATTTTTGACAGGTGAAAGTTTTAGTATAACAATACCATAACAAGCAGGAAAGAAATGTGAAACATTTAAAAAAATTTTATATACCTTTTACCACGAGACACAGGTGCTTGATTACTGAGAGCAATTGTTATGAGACAAGTCCCTTTAAAATCTAAGGTTTAAACAAAGGAATAGTAAAAAGTTACTTCGAAACCTGTTCTTGTAGGTTTTTGTCTCAGAGTGGCACCTGCCAGCAAGGTAAACTGTTTGTCTTTCTCGGCTGGAGACTAGGTTTTAACCTGGCAGCTGCAGCCTTGGGGGAAGGAGCTGACATGCTTGCTGCTTCAACATAAAGGTATGGTTAGTCAGTCAATATCATCAGAGATCTGAGAAGGATAAATTATAGCAGGACCTGTAATCCAGATAGCCTATATATCAGTTATATATCAACTAGAATGATATATACTTCTACTTGGACAGTTACACTAGGCTCATAGATGGTCTAGATGGCTTCACTGGGGGCAGAAGTAGTCTTAAGCTGCCTCAGCATTGTGTCTTCAGCTGTTACTCAGGATAGCATTGGCCTTTGGCTGCCTGACGGAGCAGCTCTCAAGAGATTTTCCTGTGGAGAAGGAACTTGGCAAAATTAGCCTACCTCCGGCCAGGCAGAGTAGGGCAATCAACCTGAAAGTGTCCTGTTTGTCCACAGTTAGGGCAAAGACCTGATAGCAGGTGAAGCATGGAACAGTTTAGCCCATTGGTTAGCATTACCACAATCCAAGTGTAGTTGTTTGTGCCCTTAATCTTAATTTGGTGACTTAGGGTTGCCACTAGGAACTGGAATGTCTAGCATGGAAAACTTTTTTTTCATAAATACTTTAAATGCCTTATTCACAGATCTCTGAAGAGTTTGAGGAACATAATCTGTTAAGTATACCTGAGCTAAACAAACTTTGTTTTTATATATTAGCTTTAGACTTAACCTTGAAAACACATATAGGAGGCTGAATAAAACTTGTCTTTATAAATGAATTACATTTGAAATTAGCATGGCTATAAGCAGAGTTCTGAGGACATTAAAGAATTTGATCCTTTATGAGGTAACTTGCATGCTTTAATTATCTTTAACTGTTTACAACAAGTCAGTAGCTTTGAGCCTTAAAATTGAGTTGAAGACTTGATTGAAGATCCTTTAGCATCAAAATAAAGTTTTAAACCATAAATACAATTCATGGAGAGACTGGGAACTTTATTAGGCCATAAAACAGTTCAGAGAGAGACTGAGAACCTTAGATTTCTGATCCTTTTATAGTGCACCAATACAGAATATCACAGTTTCTTATATGACTATTTATCAAAATAGCCAATGCTTAATAAAGTTAGCAAAGACAAAGAGGGCAGACATGTATCTTTAAGTCAGTTACTATTAACCTGAGTACACCTTAGGAATTTATAAGCCCTATTTACCAAACATGTATCATCTAACAACCGTCAAACACAGTTGGCAAAGGCAAATGGCAGCTTTTGTTAATCTGAGTAGGTGTTTGTAACCTTGAGAATTTATAAACCTTAATTATATTTAATCATACAAATCCATTCTAATCCAGGACATTTTGGAGACCTGTTGTCTCCTTAGTCTGAAAGAAGGTAAGGTGATCAGCAGAGGGCTTAGTCAGATTAAGAAGCTTATAGTTGGTCCTTTAGTTGCTTCATATCCACAGTCATCTTAACAAAGGTGGTGGTGAGGCTCCATGGCATGTGCTCCTTAGCCTTAGCAAAGATGGCTGCCAGTCACATGGTTGCTTCCATTTTGATGAGGTCATCAGCCAAGATGGAAGCAAGTCACATGATTGCATTTAACATATCTACTTTCCTAGTAGATCTATTTTTTAAACAAGAGTTGAATCCAAGTTATATATATATAATATATTCTAAGCAAAAAAATGAATCACATATATAGTATGTTATAGCAAATTAAAATTACCTATATAGAGGTTTTTTAACTTATATGCCTTTTGCTATAAATTTTAAGCCAAATTTTGTTACAGATTTTATAGGTTTTTTTTTTTTTTTTTTAAACCATACCCAGGACTTATAAATCCCAAGATAAAGACTGTTTACACAATAGTCTTTTTTTTTTTTTTTTTTTTTTTTTTTTGGTTTTTTGAAACAGGGTTTCTCACCAGGCTGGCCTCGAACTCAGAAATCTGCCTGCCTCTGCCTCCCAAGTGCTGGAATTAAAGGTGTGCGCCACCACTGCCCGGCTACACAGTAGGCTTAAAGATTTCTTGAAAGCAGAATGTAGAGAAATCATAGAGATAAAAGATTTTCAAGAGTGAAAATTAGAAAAACCTTAGAGATAAGAGATTTTTGGAAATGTCGAGCAGAGAAAGTTTAGATAAAGATTTGGGAATCATTTGTTTGTGCGGTTGCAGGGGTTGTTACCTCATGAGGGAATTCAGAAATCAAGTGAGCCAATTTTGGCCATTGAACTGAACTGAGGCCAAGCCATTTGCAGTCATATAACAAGGCTTTAATAAATCTCTGAGTCCTTGGTGGAAATTGAGTCTAAGGAGAAAGGAGAAAGTGTTGCAAAAGAAATTCCTCTTGAGGGAGGATTCCTATAAGCTCCAAGAGGGGCCTGAAAGACAGAATAGAGACTGTGAGGAACAAGGGTCTCAAGCAGGAACTTCACCCTCAAGGGGGTTCCAATATCTCAGAGACTCAGGAGAGCATAGAGAAGCTGCAGGACTTCCAGGAGAGAGCTCAGAGACAGGAGCGACAGGGGTGGTGGGGAGAACTTCACCGAGGGAGGGCTCCAATACTGTAGAGACCACAGGGACATAGAGAAGCAGTGGGGTTTCCAGAAGGGAGGTTAGAGGGAGCAGGATATAGGAGTTCTGCCTGAGGGTTTCCAAGACAGGAGGCCTTAAGGGGGAGAGAAAGCAGGCTACTCCAAAGGAGCGAAGAAGAAAGTCCAAGAGGAAGCTGTGAATGTGTCTGAGGGGGAGACCAGGAAGGGTTGCAGTGTAGGCTCAGGAGCACAGAGAGAAGCTGTGGAACTTAGCAGGCAGCTCCTAGGGGGAAGTGAGGAAGTTCCAGGAAGGAGCTGAGAGGCCACGGTGGAGCAGAGGGCTAAGTGTCCTGGTAAAAGAACTTCAATTCAGGGTGTCCCCAAGCTGAGAAACTTGTCAGAGAGAAATGTCAAGGTGTCTATGTCTACATGATAGGGTCCCAGTAGGGTGAGAGATGCATCTGGGACACCGCTGTGGCTTTTGTAGTAACAGTAGATAGAACAGTAGATAGCAGTTCTGTGGTGACACTTATCTAGTAGAGGAGGAGAGATGAGTGGTTAGAGCAGGCAGAGGAGAAAAAGCTGAAGAAGTGGACTGAGAGAGGCTCTTGGGAAAAGGGAGGGAGGGCTCCAAATGTGTATGTATGTGTATATGTATAAGCATGTGATGTGTATGTATATGATATATGTATATCATATATATGTATGTATATATAGAGAGATAGGTGTCTTAAGTAGAGAGCTGTCCATGTGGTGGGGCTCTGGAGGGTATAGCAGGGAGATGCCCATGTGATGAGTATCCTGGAGGGCATAGCAGGGTCCAGGTGACAGAGAGTGAACACATACTGAACAGGAGAAGAGAGGCAGATGGTTAGAGCAGGAGGAGAAAAGAATCGGCAGAAGAGGTGGACTCCAGAATTCAGAATCTAATATGACGGGTGGCAGAAGCCAGCAGAGGCAAACGATCTGTGTATGTACACCTTAGGAGAGTCAAGTCAGCACTTGATTCAGAGAGGCCGAGTCCCTTGGAAAACGACTCATTCACACCGCTCCTGGATGAGAAGGAGGAAGCCCTGACTCCTCCTACAGTGTGGAGATTTCTATTGTAGATATGAGGGAGAAAGCGGGCAGAGGGAAGAGTTCATACTGAACATGGCTGGCCGACTAAACCATGCCGTGAGAGAAGACACAGGGAGGGAGAGCAAGAGAGAAGCTGCTGACCAAGAGAGGTGGCCTAGGCCAAGAGACTGGCACAGCCAAAATGGCTGAGTTATACTGGCATCAGGTCTGAGAAGGGGAATGGAAGCCCAGCCCCTGGGAAGGAGAGGTTTGGAGTAGGGGATAGGGTGAGGAGTGCCTGGGATGGAGTCACAGGTACTGAGTGAGACCTGTCCCAGGTTTCCTTGAGACCAACAGCTACTGGATAATAATAAAATTGTGAACTGTAATGTGTTTAAATATAAGTTAATACATGTTCTTTAGAGTACTCAGACCTGATTGGTCAACACTGTAGCATGCCTCAAATTTTTATACTCGATGGCCTTTGCACTTGTAGCGTTCTAGCTGATCTGTTAGAGGTTTGCTGATTGGTAAAAAGAAATGATGTTTACTCATCTTTAATTTCACTGTCTTGAAGCATATTTGTGGACATATTCTGACTCAATTTGAATATGCTTGATCTGACTTTGGATAAAATTGAACCATAGTATCATTGAATTTTGAGTACTAAACCTGTGCCCCAGTACTAAACACGTGCCCTAGTACTACTAAACATGTGCCCCAGTACTAAATTGCTCATTGGCTCTGTGTAAACTTCTTGAGAAAAAAAAAATCAGCAAAATATCAGCATGGGAAGGTGTTGGCGTGCGTGCTGGGAGCTTTCCTTGGGGATCTCTGGCTGGCCAAATGCAAGGGTTCAGGCAAACAGGAGAGCTCGAGCAGGGACGGAGTCTCCTCCACCTTGGTCTCCGCAATTGCAGCCTCGGTTGCTCCAAGACACTGCACCCACTGCCCTGTGCTGTGTCGGGCTGGGCTGAGCCCACGAGAGGCCGACTAGCCGTCGAGGAGTGCGGGAAGCTTCTGGTGGTGTTCGGGAGATCAGACCTCTTCCCAAGCAGCAGTGCTACAGCTCTTATGATAGAAGCTCTCGGACGACGGAGTAGTTCTCACACCTTTATTCCTTCTGGATGGGGATCTCTCCTACACAGGTTGGGATGGTCTAATATACTATTTGGGAGGGGTCAGGAGTTTGACAACAGGTACTTCCCATTGGCTTGGTCTGAGAGCTTAAGGACACCTTATTTGCATGTGGGAGGGCTTGGTGTTGCTCCTACGTGACAAATCTCACATGACAGGCCTCTCTACAGGGGGCTGTGGAGGTTGTAGCTGTTTGACAAGAGCTTTCTGGGAGTGTTGGTAAAAACATTTTCTGGTCCCTTGCGATTTGCTCTGCTGGGTTACCCAGAGTTTTCAGCCTGTGGTCAATCGGGTGCCAGACTGCCTGCCACAGACCACTGCCCCACAGGAAGGAACACCTCTGGTTTTTTATCCCTCAGACAAATGCTGAAAGAGAACATAAAACACAGCAACGTGTTAAAGCTCGTTCTGAAATAAAGTTTTTCTGCCAGCAAATTAACAGATTCTGGCCATAATTAGTAAGTACAGGAAATGCATGTCTATATTCCTCATAGCCACACAGGAAACAGAAAATAATTCTGAAATCCCCCAAAGAGACCCTTAGTAACATCAATGACACCCTCCCGCACATTCAATAGTAGATTTTTGTTTAGCTTGTTGTCTTTAAAAAAAAAAAAGAAGAAGAAAAGTTCCCAACCTTAAAAATCTTGAAATCTTCATTAAAAAAAAAAAAAAAAAAAAGCTCAGTTTCCAGGCTCTAGTTTCTACAGAAAGTGCAAGAAGTAAGGTAAGCAGGCTTGTATTCCTAAAGGAAACAACAGTATTGCTCTATCCCTAGCTGCCCCTCTGTATCCTGCCAGGTCCCTGAGGGCATCTGAAGCTTAAATTCCAGGCTTAGGAACTTAAGCAAAAGGAAATAGGAGCAGAGGAGGAGACACAAATAAGAAGCCATGTCATCTTCAGGCAAGAAGAAACTCTGCCCATGTGTTGCGTGAACCAGGCTGTGTGCTTTTGCTCCTTTAGTAAAAGTTTCTGCTTTGTCTGTTATCTGAGGATCTAAGAAGATAGTATGGGGCTGTTGCTATGGAAACAGGAGAGGAAATGGTAGCACCAAGCCTGTGAGTGCTTACCTGAGCCTGAGATCTTTGCATAAATCCCGGGGCTTCCTGCAGTTGTATGTTACTTGGTACGAGGGGTTAATACTGTATTGTTTAAAGGCTCTTCCTGATTTCAGTAATGAAAGGTTATGTAAGCTTTCACAACGCTGAAGATACCACTAAGAAACGCAATAGTGTCCTGGGTGGTGCGGCTGGACCATTGGCAATAATCAGCTCTATCAGTAGCTCTCATCAGGGATATCCTGGGACCTGGGCTTCTCTAGAGAAGGGAGAGGCTACTGTGTACTCCCGAGAGCACTGGGATGACAACTGCTTGCCTCTGTTCTTGCTTGGAAAGGCTGATGAGGTTCAATTACCTCAGGAGAATTTTCCCATCTGGCTGTGTGCCTAGCACCTTGTAGATGGAGTTTTGATCACGTATGATTCCAGTGAGTGTAGGAATCATGGAAAATTTCAGCTTGTGAATCTACGGAAAAGTAGACAAAAGGGACAAACTGCCCTTGGCTTTCTCCAAGCTATGGAATCAAAGACTCAACAAATCGGGGTACATTTTACCAAAGCCTGGTTCTAATATCTGCCTTAGCTGTAACACAGCGGCATCTGTCCGCTCGGCCATATATTTAATTTGTCTGTGCATTCCCTGAGCGTTCGCAAAGCCTTTGCCCATTATTGGGTGAAGAGATGGGGTGTCAGGTTCACATACTTGATATTATTTTCGATTAACGCCATTACCCTTGGCAGCTTTAAAGATCATGTTTCCAGAACTTTATATAAACTTTCATAGTATTTTCTGTATGGATTCTTTTCACAGATGCCTTTTCCACAGTCTGTGGTTTATGCCAATGACTTAGAAAGACATAAAGAAAGTGGATAATTATATGAATTTCTTCGAGTAACTACAATACAACTTCCTCAGCTAGCCCCTGGATTGTGTCCTGAGGTTCTGCAGTCCAGCGACCAAGCTGATTTTTAGCACATTCAGGATTCTATTATCACAACTGATTTCTTGTGACTGCACACAAGATATCTGGTGCTTAAGCCAGTCTCAGCACTACAACAGTAACAAGTAGCTTAAGCACTCCTGGGACACTTAGGATGTGTGAGGCACCTTGCTAAATGTCTTTGGTAGCGTGGTCAACTAATCCTCTTATTAGCCCAGGTGGGGGAGTTTTATTTCTCTTTTACAGATAACTCAAGTTGTGAAAGTCCTTCTATCCAAGGTCACATAGCAAGAACAGGCTGAATCCCTAGGTGCCAACCCATGCCTAGTTAAATTCAAAGCCATTTTAACTCTTGTCCTTTCTAATAGCTTTTCAAATCCAGTATGTATTCTAGACAGATTTGAAAATGTTTCATCAGTGCCCTGTCAAGGAGGCTAGTTTTATACTCCTCTGATTTAGCAAACTTATCAGCAGAGACCTTAGGTCTGGTGCCATTTACAAAGCCTCACCCCATAGTTCCCCCATGAAGAGGGGAACTCTGAGGTCCAGTGAGTTCTTGGAATCTTCTCTGGACATACAAAGTCATGCTTTAGATGAAGATTAAAGTAGAGAAGTGAGACATCACGTTTCCACTTAGCTTTGATGGACTTGAATAGGTGTTTAACTCTGACTTTATCAGGACATAATATTTACATCTGGTAGAAGCAAAGGCAGTTAATAGACACCCCCTGCCCCCTGAACTTGCCTTTTTCTCTCTAGCTGTGAAACCCCCCATTCATGATGCAAGAATGGATCCTGGATTCAAACTCTGTCATGTTGAATTCTTTACACTTAACCTCTGTTTCAGTCTTACTGTGTGAATTTGCAGCATTTTGTGTATCAATTCCAAGCGTTTTCTAGTCTTCGTTATTGTGAAGCAGGGATCAAACCCCGGTCCCTAAACACACCAAGCAAGCATCCTCCCCTCTCATCAAACCGTGCCTCAGTCCCAGCTTTCCAGGTTATTGTTCCTTCAGACATAGTCTCACTGACTACTACTACTACTACTACAACTTCTTCTTCTTCTTCTTCTTCTTCTTCTTCTTCTTCTTCTTCTTCTTCTTCTTCTTCTTCTTCTTCTTCTTCT
>CM052714.1:53859523-53866641 GCA_028551405.1 Uromys caudimaculatus | reverse complement strand
GCTATGAACATAGTGGAGCATGTGTCTTTATTACATGTTGGAGCATCTTCTGGGTATATGCCCAGGAGTGGTATAGCTGGGTCCTCAGGTAGTATTGATACCCTTCACAATTGTCACAAACAATATAAAGTATCTTGGTGTGACTCTAACCAAATAAGTGAAAGATCTGTATGACAAGAACTTCAAGTCTCTAAAGAAAGAAATTGAAGAAGACCTCAGAAGATGGAAAGCTCTCCCGTGCTCATGGATTGGCAGGATTAATATAGTAAAAATGGCCAACTTGCCAAAAGCAATCTACAGATTCAATGCAATCCCCATCAAAATTCCAACTCAATTCTTCATAGACTTAGAAAGAGCAATTCTCAAATTCATTTGGAACAACAGAAAACACAGGATAGCAAAAGCTATTCTTCTTCTTCTTGTTTTTTAAGACAGGGTCTCTCTGTGTAGCCCGAGCTGTCCTGAAACTCCCTCTGTAGACCAGGCTGGCCTCAAGCTCACAGAATCCACCTGCCTCTGCCTCCCAAGTGCTGGTGACTAAAGGCATTCACCACCACTGCCCAGCACATCACTGGCCTTTGTGTGTGCATGTTTTGCCTATTCTTATAAATCCTACACACATTGCTATGCACTTAGCCATAAAAATCTTACACTCAGACTGGAAAGTCCAAGCTAGATTCTATGGTATCACTATGATAGTATAATATAAGCCAAGAAGGAATCACTATAACTCCTTTCTGATGGCCCTTATCTTCCAGAAGTACATGACTGTGGCTATGTTCCATCTCCTGTGTCAGAATGGGCCAGTTATTCATACTCTTCTTCATAGTCATTCTCTTCTGTAGCCATAGAATACTGATAACATTGTGTGTGGTCACGGTCTCGGCTATAAAACTACATTTCTATCACCTTCATAGAAGAGGGCAGGCGAATAACATGAACGGTCAAGTTGTCAAGGCATGCCTTCATTTGTTGCTATGTAAGGAGATCCCGATACAGGGACTCTAATGCAGCTTCTTTCGCTTGGAGGTGATCTCAGCAAGTACAAGAAATAGCGATGAGGAAACAAGGGAGATGCAGCCAATATGATGTTGGTTATTAAGAGAAGAACACATCGGTACTTGGATTTTCACATCTGGGGGACTCCGCAACGCGGCACAGATGCCAGACATTTTCTTCACTGTTCCTACCATTTACCACCACCCTTTCCTAAAGTTTGATTGACGCATGATGAGTAAGGGAATGTGGCATGTTTGATTTTTAATACTATTTTCATTTTCCTAGGCTCATACTCTATTCTGAAATATATAGTGACATAACAAAAACAACATATATCAAAACATAACATACCACAACATAGCAACATAGCAGAAAACATAAACAAAAAAACACATTTAACATTAGGTGAAAAAGTAAGGTTTAATTTTGGAGCTGTGATATTAACTACAGAATACAAACAATGAACAAAGCCCAGCTGAGGAAATAAGTGTTCTCAGCACATGCTCACCTTTATGACTTAAGCTCCCAGTAAGTAGACAGTGAATGCTGCTTTTAAATAAGCATAGGTGTTAGAGATGAAGTAATGTCTAATGTTTCAAGTTCATGATAATGAGGTTTCATAAGCTTAAACTGAAGAAAAGGGAAGAATATTCAGATATGACTAATGTTATAACTCCTAAATAGATTTTATGTTGTTCTTTAAAAGCCTTTAATATAGCATCTACTACAGTGAGGGCTCTGGAATGCTCCCCCCAGGGGACATACATTCTTCTTCCTGTCCCAGATGGGACTATGTTAGGACTTCATAAAGATCAATCCATGTATTGAAGATGGAGAAGAAAAAGTGTAAATATCTTCCTTTCTTATAACCAGAAAGCAGTAATGCCAACTGCTGTCTGTCTTTTTGTAGTATTATCTTGTGTGCAAGAAGCCCAAACTGAAACTTACCATCTCATTTACCCCTCTGCTTCTCGTTATTGCTACTGACAGCCAAACTGATCCTAACTGTGCATCTTATACAGGACCTTGTTGTGTGAACTCTTCCTGGGGAATATATGAACAAATGTCTACTCAATCAAGACAGGGTACCAGTGATGGACCAAAGTAGTGATTCCATCCCCCAAAGTCCAATGAATTTATTGGGCTTACTTGCATGTGTAAGGGGTTACTTATAGGAGAATGGGTAACCCCCAAACAGCTGCATTCCTCCCCTACAAATCTCACTTCAGCCTGTATGATGGCTTCCCCATAGTCAGATAGAAGGAACTCTCCCACACTCAGCCTGTCATGTGCAGCTGAATGAGTTGTGTGGGAAGGAAGGAATGGAGTCTTAAGTGAGGGTCTAATGACCTTCCCAATCCTCACCTTCTATGAAGGAACTTCAAAAGACAGCCTTGAGGACCTATTTTGTGTAGTCACAGATACCCTGAAGGAGGGATGACTTTGATGCCTTAAGGATGGCTTTTCACAAAAGATCTGGAGACATCGTGAGGGAAAAATCTCATCTTTGTATTTCAATCTCCATCCGAGCATCTAACTTAAAGCTGAGCAAGTCTTTGTATGTCTTCATGGATGAAGACATTGAATACAAGGAGCTCGGACAGCTATTTATAAGCAACTAGGTTGGAGTTGTGAGGATCTGAAGATGAAAAACAAAAAGTTGTCATCTCAAGGAGTTGTTAATAAAGTTGAGTAGAAGGGTGTCACTGTCTGCACCTGGCACACTCAGATAGGTAAAGGTAAAAACCAGTCAGTCTCCTGATTTCATAAAAACAAGACACCCATTTATTTCTCATTCCATCCCAGTGCCCTTAGCTCTTTGGCATCTGCTGGGAAAAAACCAAGCTTGGCTTGGTGCAACCATGACATCTGAGCTTTGAGAGCTGTTCTTTCCCCCTCCTACCTCTGGTAAAGCCTAAGAAAGATTGTTCTAGGGACTTCTGAATAGCATGAGTTAGCTGTCTGTGAACTAGGAGGAAGTGGTTCCCTAGCAACAGGAGCCTCTGAAAGCCTCTTAGCGCCAGTACTTCTCTGGCTTTTTGTTCCAGTCCCTGCATGTTGCTTGTCAGCAACAGGCCAGAGTGACTGCACCTGCTCTGAGGGAAGACCAGTCGGTTAAATTCTGGTGGTTCAGTTTTACCAAGCCAAAGGCTTTCTTCCTCTTTGGTTCAGCTTCCTTGTGTGATCTGGGGCCCGTTTTGCTGTTGGTTAGACTGTAATTACCTCAGACCTTCCTTCCTTTAAGTTTTGACCCAAAATGGAAAAGACTGAGGCGACAAGAAAACTTTAACTGAGCTTTCCTACACTGGAATATTTTTTTGCACATTTTTTAAGCATGCTAAATTTATTAAGAAGATTTAATATATTTTTGTTCTCCCTAAAAGATAGAGCCTCATCTTATTCATACATTCTATTTTTCTATTGATACCCCAAATTTTTTTTATTCCTTAATTATATCAGCACCTTAATATATGCTTAAATAAATACTTTTAAATATGCAAGATGGTTGGGACAGCATGACAAGTCCTCCTAGAGAGTGTTTGCAGCACTACTTTGGGTTCCAGAGACAGTCCTGTCTAGGGGCATTGGTTTGGTTCCTTCTGAAGCCCCAGCGTTCTATGTTAGCATTCTATTACAGCATAGAACTCTAACACATACCCCACCCTGCCGACAGGAAATTCCTCGCTTTACTTTCAAACAGCAACTGCACGAGAGCACCAATCTCAGAGGATACGGCTATGTATCTGCTCAGTAGCTAACTGAACAGAAGAACTGAACGTCCAGGCGAATTGCTGCTGGTGAATGACAGCCAGTAGCTAGTTATAACTGAGACTGTTGGCATCCTGAATCCTTGTCCACTAATACCTTGAAATCTGTTCCTCTCCACCCACTCTTTTAACTAGCAAGTATTAGTAGCTGAGTGTCTCCTAAGTCTGGCGGAAATAAACATGAAACGTCACAGTTTGTTGTCAGGTCCCAAGGAAATAAATGGCTAACTGATGTTAGCATGCCAAAAACATCATCAGCCTTCCTAGGATCGCTCAGTACCTGTGGCTCCTCCCAGGACTTCTCCCCTCCCCCCGCCCCCACCCCCGAAAGCTCTGCAGCCTAGCTGCTTCCCTTCCTTCCGGCTTCTCGTTCTTATATAAACCTGCCATTTTGGCTGTGTGCTTTCTTGTCTCTCTTCATTCTCTTTTGGTCTGCTTTCTTGTTTCTCTTTTTTTTTTTTCCTTCACTCTCTGCCCTCTCTCTCCTCTCATGGCTCTGTTCAGGTTTGCTGGCTATGTTCGATCTGCTGTTTTCTTCTCCTTGCTCTGGGGTCTTCCAGATGCCTCCGGCTGTTATCATCTTCATACCTACAATAAAAACCGTCTCCTTCACCATGTCTAGGATGGTCATGTCTTCATTCGCATCCATTTGTAACCTTGGAGCGATCTCAGCTTCAAACCAACCATTAGCTATGTATCTGTAAGTCAGGCGTGTTTAGCGTCTCTTTCATCACGCTTCCTTAGCAAAGGTGATGGTGGTGATTTGGAATAAAGCCTCCTCTCTTTGAGTGTGGTCCAACCAACTGAAGTAAGAGGAGAGGTGTGAGGCTTATGTCTGTGTTGCTGGTAGAAGACTTCATTTCTAACACTGTGAGTCCAGCTCTTGTTATTATCTTCTTATTTATCAAGATAAAACCAGTAACCCCCCCCCCCCCCATGATGCCCTGTTTTCACCCTCCTGGGCTGTTTTTAATCAGTGTGACATATGTCAGCTTAAGTGACAGAAAACAGAAGTCAGGGTGAGAGGTTTATCTGAGACCTGGAAAAAGTAGAAAATGAGTCCTAGCTGGGGGTGGGATTTGAACTGTCACTGTTTATGCTATGCTCGCCCTCCCTCCAAGTATAATTTCCCTCCAGTGAAAAAAGGAAGCATAAATATATCTAAGCAGCCAATCTCTCAGAAACAGGCTCTCCCTCTTTAACTGTAACTCTCACAGGGGTGGAGGACTCTTTCCCGTACACTGTGTTCAGTCATAGTCATAGCTATGGTCACAGAAAGCCAGAAAAAAAGAAAAGAAAAAATGAAAAAAAATTATCAATGAATCAAAATACATGGGAAGAAAAGAGCAAATCAGACAGCTCCGATGTGTCCCCTTTCAGGTCTGCTTAGCCTAAAGGGCAGCGGAAACTAAAGGCTAACGTGGATGCATCCAGGGGACAAGCCTTGGGAAGATCACTTCAGACTTGCTCACATGGCCTCTGCCTCGTGTTCATGTGAAGATTCAGGATGTGGAGACTATGAAGCAGCTGATGGAGCTGGCTGGTAGCCAGAGAAATGCCTTGTGCCCAGGGCAGAAATGGGAGTTAGGCTTCACCTCCTAAAGATTGTCTATCTTCCGATTCCTGAGGCTGGGACTCTGGCTTAGCTAAGCTTCTTTCCCTTTCCTCTGTCTGTCTGTCCATCATCCATCTGTCGTCTATCCATCCATCCTCCATCCATCTTCCTTCCTTCCTTCCTTCCTTCCTTCCTTCCTTCCTTCCTTCCTTCCTTCCTTCCTTCCTTCCTTTCTTCCTTCCATGAATATATGGTATATATGTGTTTGTGTATTGTATGTTTATGTTATCTGTGTGTGTATATGCATGGTATGTATGTATGTATATATGTATGTATGTATGGTATACTTGTGTGCACATGAGTATGTGATGTATATTTAAGTGCAGGGCATGCCCATGTGTATGTGGAGGTCAAAGGGCATTTGGGATTTTGGACCTTACCTTTCTGCCTCATCTTAAAGGCAGTCTCTCTTGGTTTTGTGTCTGTGTCCACCAGGCTACCTGGCCTGCTGGCTTATAAACGATTCTTCTGGCTTGGCCTCCTGTTATCATAGGGTGCTGGGATTCTAGATGCACAGTACTGCATCCTGGCTGTTATGTGGGTCTGGGGATGGAGCTCCGGTGCTCAGACATCTCCCCCTTGGAACCCTCTCCCCAGGTTCCACAGTTCGCTCCTCCCACCCTGTGTTGTAGCTTTGATTGTGGATCTAATTCCACACTAAATGTTCATAGCCGATTATTCTTTTTAAGACATGATAAATGGCCTCCCCATGACACTTGATCAACAGAGACCAGCCTTTGCTCCCTATGCTCTGTCACACAAACTAAGGGTGTTAGTATTTCCTGAGTGTCTACTAAAACAGACATCCTTCGTATATATCATCCTATAATTAGCAAGAAGTTCTCTGCTTTGAAGCTGTGGCCTGAAGGTGATAAGCTAGTGGGAACACAAAGAAAAACTCCTGTTTGTCACACAGAGAAGACGGTGGTTTCTGTATTTTACAAAAAAGCATAACTATCCCTGAGCCTGCACCTGCATCTTCTTAATCATTTTATATATATATATTATATATATATAAATATATATATATAATTTTTTATATATATAGTTTTATATATATAAATATATATATAATTTTATATATATATATAGTTTTATATATATATATATATAATCATTTTACTTGAATCTGTCATCAAATCCCTCAACATAGGGTGGGACAAGTATAACCTTTACAGAATAAGAAACTGAGTCATAGTGAAATTAAGGATGTAGCTAATGTCAGAGAGCAAGTGAGAAGCAAGACCAAAACAATAGCCTCCTCTTTTCTGGTTTCTACTGTAGAAGAAAATGCCATCTGCTGTAGTATTTATGTTTGCTAATGAACATGGTATTGAAGAGCATCAGTAGTGAAAAGCAACATACAAGAGATAGGACATGGTTTTCCAAGACAGGCATCTCCTGATCCACTGCCCATTTCAAGTCATACGTGTGTTACCTGAAATGTTCTATAATAAGACCTACCTGGTCAGGCAGGGGTGAGGATAATATAGCAGACTGTATTGGAGGTGCAGTGTCAGGCATTGTAAAAGATAAACAGAACTGAAGATGAGAGATGTTTCTGGAATACAGTCGATATCTGTTGATGTTACTATTGCTACATCATTATGCAGTCTCAAAGTTTGACACGTCTCACAAAGCTCTGCTACATTATTGCAACAAGAAGATGAAGTAAAGAAAAGAAAAATATAAACAGGGAGAGAGAAGGACCTCATACCTCACTCCTCCATCTTATT
>CM052714.1:53794523-53857023 GCA_028551405.1 Uromys caudimaculatus | reverse complement strand
AGAAAAATTGGCATTTCTCACATGTCTTGGTAATCGAACACATTAGGAACAGAATGTGCCAATGTGATTCTTTTATCTGAGAAGAACCTCGAGTCTGGTAGGCTTGCTTGGCTGATAGTTACATTATTTCATTACTTTGGCTGAAGCACATTTTCCCCTTCTGCTAAAGCTGCTGCTTAGGAATGCCAAGTAGCCCTTTCTTTCTGTGACAGAAGCACATTCATCTAATAAGGTGATAGGGAACCACCACAGATCCTTTTGACTCTCAGTCAGCTTGGAAGTCGAAGCCGTTGGTGATTGTGCTAGGTTAAGGGTTAGTAACTCTGAATTAAAATTTCTTCAAAACAAGCTATTTATTTTTATTTTTTTAGAGAATGGGGTGGAAGATGTCAGAATTGAGCGTTTTCATTGGAGAAAAGGGATATAGTAATTGATTTTGGAATGTTTTTTCTTCATTTGTATTCTGGTCTGAGAATTACTAATTAGCTGTGTGACCAGGGGACCAATTTATCGTCATTGCTGTGAGCCTCAACTTCCTTGTCATTAAACTAAGGGGTTGTAATGTGTGATCAAAAAAGTCCATCTAATTCTGAAAATCTTCGATGCTAGGATTCCTTGCTAGGATTTCCACAAGGTGCTATTGTAATAACCCCAGCTAGTGAAAATAACACTTCGGTTTTATTTGGCCTGGAGAGAAGAACTTCTTGATTGTTTAGTATCTGATGACATTTAGGTCATAGGGAACTTACAGTACTGTTTTAATATAAGATTGGTCACTTTTTTTTTTTTTTTTTTTTGCATGCAGAACTCTTCTGTGAGAGGTGTAGATTGAGAGAGTGCACTCTGTGAACAGTGAAAGTGATTGGAAAATAATGGCTGATTGCTTCCCACCATCTTGGAGAATCTCTTTACATGTTGTTTAGCCAGCTTTTACTGGGAAGCAGGGCTTCTTAAAACTTTTCTACTCATGACCCCCTTTAACCTGAGGTATTTTCATGCACCCTTAGAAACAGAAGTATGTGAAATAAGCATTCAAATCAAACATTTATGGATAATAAATCACAAAGAAACTTATGTTTAATGCAATTCATATATGTCTAAAATTTTACCAATTAATAAGGGCCAATGCAAACTTGAATATCAATGAGATGAATATGCTTGTTGGCTGAACACAACTCAGTCCAAAGATGGAGTGAGGATAGGAAAATATTACCAGTTCTGTTTTCTGTATTTAAATCATCATGTTTCTGTATGAGTGGAAAGCTTGATTGGTACAGTCAAAACTCTGAAATTCATACTATGCAGGACTCTCAAAGCTCGGCGTTTCAGATGGTGTTGCTTGTTGCTGTATGGTGCGGGAACACACATAGTGTAAAGTGCACAGGTTGTGTGCTCAGAGCCAAGGGAATTCATTATGAGTTTGATTTTGAGCTGCTTCTTGGTTCATTGTGTGCTCACAAACTTTTTACTGTTGCCAGATTTTTCTCAATTCCCACATTCAGTTGCATGAACCCACACGGGGGGGGGGGGGGAGTCACAGTTCAAGAAGTTCTGGTATACTGCATTAAACGTTTAGGCTTTGGAGTCAAACACTGATTTTAAAACCTGCTTCCATCACTTCCTTCCTTTGTGATGTTAAGCTAGCTGCCCTTTGACTCTAAGCTCTTAATTTCCTCGTTTCAAAGGCTTGCTATGAGAATTAATACATTAATACAGGTTAAGATTTTATCTCCCTGTCTGGATCATAGAATGTTAAGAATGGCATGTGGTACCATGGCCATACTTTCTGTTCAATACAAATGGGAACCAAGTGACATCACTTTGAGCAAGACCACAAGTGATGTTATTAGCAAGGAAGGGGAGTGTCAGTCAGAGACAGTTTTAAAGGATCATCCCAGTGAGCCTCAAAGTTGAGCACAGTCTAGGGATGCAGCTCAATGGTGCAGCACTTCCCTGCCAGATCCCAACACTGCAAAAACCTAAAACTGTTGGGATAAGGCTTTGTTTGACAAGGAAAAGGTTACTACAGATAGTTTTCTTAAGGAGGAATGGGGAGAATCTACTATCCGGGTATTGTACCAGGAGATGCCTGGGATGGGAGGAAAGGAAAATGCCACCCAATGAGTCAATATATCACAAAGGGATTGGGCGGAGGCACTCCATGTTCCATAGAAACTTAGGTTGGAGAAAAGTTTAAAGGCATCACTAGGCATAATCCGGAAGTTCCCAGGTTTGGAGCAAAGCTGGAATTGGAGGGAGGAATTCAAGGAGTGAGGTTAGACTTGCATTCGGGGTGTGGTAGATCCTAGAGTTTATAGTCTTAGTGTAGTGAGAATTTTGGTTTCTTTAAAACATAGAAACATTGACATTTTAATGGAATATGCTTTTTATTTATTCCCAGGTGTAGGATATGAGACTGCCTTAGATTGTCCACAGCAGCTGACTATGGTTTTCCTTGTGCTCTAGCAAGGGCGTGATTTTGCCGGCTATACATAGATTCTGCAAGTGTATGACATCTGGAATTCTGGGGACTCTTGTGAGGGTATAAAATGCTAGAACCCTGAGAGGGGCTGAAGCAGCAGCAGCTGCTGCTATTGCTACTGCCATGGCTGACACCCCTGCACTACTGCCACTGCCTTCTCTGCTCCTGCTGCTGCTGTTGTTGCTGTTTTCTGTTTGCTTGTTGGAGATACCCTGATGTCAAAGAGCAAACTTGGTCCAAGGAACTGGCCACCACTAATCAGCAGGAATTAGTCCGACATATTGCTGTCCCCTTCCCCCTCCAACCTTCTTTGTTTCCGACCTAGTGTTGGGGGTTTAGAAGGGATAAGAGTGGAGTACAGTGATAGAAAAAGGGAACCCATAAAGTAGCAAAAAAAGTCCAGCTACAAGTGGCACCCATGTGTGGGACTCAGCAGAATGGGAAATCCGATTTCTAATGCTGTCGAGGAAATGGCAGGGAAAGGAGGGATGGCTATTCTGTTTCAGGACATCAGCAAAAGAGTTTTTTGCAGCTTCTGCCTCTGGGTTACCCCCCCCCCCCCGGCTTTGCTTCCTATATTCTGTCTCAAAAAAGGCTGCAAGAATGGCTGAGCAATTGGAAAAGTTGCGAGTAGAAATGGAAGGAAAAAAAACTGGCTGCAATGGAAAAAGCCAAAGGTGTCACTCTACTCTCTTGTTTCTGAAAGGGTTGAAGAGTTGGCTATACAACTGGAAAAATCGTGGGTGCAAATGAAGCACTTGGAAAGGGAGCAGTGCTGAGACAGGGAGAAATGATGGCGACTGAGAGCTTCCCCCAGGATGAGAGAGGGAAACAAACTGGTCTAGAAGGCAGATCCCAGCCCCGCCTGTGTGGGGAAGGGAGTTGAGTGTGTGACAGGGCAATAGGGTTAAAGAAAAGCTGAAACAGCCCATTTCTAGAGAAAGGGTTAATCTTGACCCAACTGCACTGCTGGAGATAGAGGAAGGGTGGCCTGGGATTACAAACTCTTCATTGAGTTTTCCAGTAATCTTACAGCACATGCCTGCTAATGGTGCTGACTATGATCCTAATGAAATATGCCGTCACCTATAGAAATGATAAATCTGAAGTGTTTTAAAGAGATTATGATTTCCTATGGGATGCATTCACCTTATGTAAAAAAAAAATTAAGTAACTGAGCTACCCAAAATAGAATTATTCCCCCAAAATGGAAAGGGTTGATAACAACTGTGCTAGAGGATATTCAGCTGTTACAATGGTTAATATGGTGGAGGGAAGAAGCCTCAAATATTGAATAGCAAAATAGAGCAAGGGGAATGAATAGTGTCAAAAATCAGTTGCTGAGTGAAGAGTGGTACTCTGGTCTACAAGAACTGATTTAGTTTAATAACTCTATTATAGGACAGTGTCACCATGATGTTTGTTTAGGCTCAGAAGGTAGTGGGAGGCCTTTAGTGTGGTTAGGTCAAAGATACCCAGAGGAAGCTGTGTTTGATTAGATGTTTAAATACCCAAAGGCAAAAAGCTAATCTAGAAGAAAGCAGCATGGTGTCATTAACCTTAACAGGAAAGCATTCCCCAAAGGAGGAGCATGAAAATATGTACATTCTTATATAAACAAGCCTTATGCCTAGCAACTGTCAGCACTCATGGAGGCCAGTGCCCAGTTAGCTCTGCTCCAGGGGTGGAAACTGTGTCACGCTGTCCCTTCTGTATTGCAGGGCTTGGCATACTATGACCATAGCAACTCTTTTTTTTTTTTTTGGTTTTTCGAAACAGGGTTTCTCTGCGTAGCCCTGGCTGTCCTGGAACTCACTCTGTAGACCAGGCTGGCCTCGAACTCAGAAATCCACCTGCCTCTGCCTCCCAAGTGCTGGGATTAAAGGCATGCGCCACCACTGCACAGCTATAGCAACTCTTAAAGGAAAATATTTACTGTTCAGAAGTTTAATCCATTATCATCATGGTGGGAAGCATGGTAGCACCCAGGCAGAGATGGTGCTGGAGAAGGAGCTTCCCGCCATGATGATAATGGACTGAACCTCTGAAACTGTAAGCCATCCACAATTAAATGTTTTCCTTTATAAAGACAGCCATGTTCAAGATGTTTCTTCACAGCAATGAAACCCTAAGTAAGACAATGGTTGACTTACCAGAAGTCACATCATTAAAGAAAACCGACTCTCCCTCTCCCCACAGCTAACAACTGCCAACAGCTCCATGGCTAGGGGTGGGATTTTGTGCCCAACTCCCATCTTCATGCTGAGATTTGGTCTGTTTTGGGCTTGCATAGGTTTTGTGCATAATCTTGCAACCACTGTGAGTTCATATGTACAGCTGCCCAGCTGTGTCCAGAAGACATTGTTTCCTTGTAGTCATTCACTGCCTCTGTCTCTTAGACTCTTTCTCCCCCATCTTCCAAGTGAGTCCTAAGCCTTAGAAGGAAGGGATGCAGCAGTATATGCGTTCCATTGAAGGATGCACTTTCTGTAGGCTCTTGTTCTCTAGACCATGGTGAGTTGTGGGTCAATGTACTGATCATACATACTGCAAATATAGAAACCTCTTAGATGAAAGCTGAGTGATACATTGACCTATGGATATGAAAAGTCTTTAGGCGTTAGTTTAATATTATATCCCTAACTAGATATATTTAGGAAAATAATAGTAGTAGGCTCCATTGGTGCTATTGGGGGGCAGGGGCTATTTTACTGGGTTCTTATATCTACCTCTCTTCCAACCCTTATTCTACTCTAATCCCTTCCACTATCACCCCAACCCTAGGTAGGAGAGAAAGGTTAGAGGGAAGAAGGGGAATAGTCCTCTTTAGACTACTTGTTGCTGATTAGGGGCATCAGGTTCCTAGGGCAAGTCAAATCTTTGTAGTCAGAACGTACAGTAATCCAGAAAACCAGCAATCCAACAATAGCAAGCACAGCAACTGGGGCAGCAGCAGGGGAAGCAGCAGCCACCACAGGCCTTTTCAAGGCTCTCTCATTTAAACCCTCTCCAGAGTCCCCCAATTTAAACTATTTTCTTCTGGCAAAGATCATTCCCCTCCTGGTGCACGAGATAAATCATAATCACCTGCTATGAAGCAACTTTTTATCCAACACCTAAGATTAAAACAAAAACATAGTCATATAAAATTATAGGGTTTTTAAAGAAACTAAAACTCTCACTACCAGGCCCTAGGAACAATGACCTGTCTAGTTATACGTTCTTGTCCTAACAATGGTGTCAAGTCTGGGATCCATTGTGTGTGTGTGTGTGTGTGTGTGTGTGTGTGTGTGTGTGTGTGTGTGTGTAAGTCAGAAGTGGACAGCTTATGGCAGTCACTTCTCTTGTTCCATTATATGGGCACTGAGTATCAAACTCAGGCTGTCAGTTTTGGGACAAGCACCTTTACTCTCTCTTCCATCTTGTAAATCCTGTTTTGAAATCTTAAAAGCCATTTTACATCACTTTAAAAAATCAATAATAATTGGGGCTGGAGTGACTCAGTATTAAGAGCACCTGTTGCCTTTGCAGAGGACCCAGGTTCAGTGTATAGAACCAACAACCTTCATGGTGGCCCACAATCATCCAATACTCTAGTTCCAGGGACTCTGACACCTTCTGACCTCTTCATTTACTAGGCAACAACATGGTATACATACATCCATGCAGTCAAAACATTCTTACATGGCTGGAGGATGTTACAAGTAGTGTCATCTCCTTCCTAAATTGAACTTGTGCTCCACAAAATGCAGAGACCACTGAGTAGAAACATTCTAAATCTCTTGATATGTTGGAAGTAGGAGAGATATGAGCTTAATCCTGCAAACCCATTGAATTGCATTTTCTTTGCATACTGTATGGAGAAGGCATTAAGTTTCAGGTTGGAAAACTCTAGTCCTTGGCTCTGTGCTCTATTAATCCAGCTTTGCAATTCCTTTGCCATATTCTATGCTTCATCTTCCTGAAATCTGAGGGTTAATAAAAAATTTGCTTACATTTTCTCATTTGTTCATTTGCTCAATAAATATTTGTTAGATCACCTATTATAGATTATTAAATTTAGTTTGCTTAATGGAAAGCTAATTTAGTATTCTGTACATTAGGATTTACTGGTGTGTTCATACACTCATTCGTCAATAAACTAATTTAGTTCACAAATTGAGTTAATTTATGTATAGCTCGATGAGATAATTTAATTGATCATTACATTTCTCATGATTATCATAATTATTTCAGGGCACTTCACAATCCTGGAACATCTGTTATAGCAGTAACTTAGTTGCGTTTTGCTCTTTGGGATTTTTTTCATCAATGATATCTTTTTGCATTATTTGAAAACCAGGAGTTCATGTATAGTATATATATTTATTCTCTTAAAAATTTTTGTAAATTTGTTTTTATTAGTTTCACAAATAAAGACTTATGTTTGAATTACTCATGAACTCCTTCAAAGCCTTCACCCAATTATATATTTTGTGTGGATGTGTGTACACACACATGTACATGCATGTCAAAGCTAGAAGTCAGTGTTAGAAGTCCATAACTTCCTACTTTTTGCTTTGAGACAGGGTCTCTCGTTGAATCCAGAGCCTAGCAATTTGGTTAGACCAGCTGGGTACAGCAATTCCAGGCATCCTCCTGTCTCTGCCTTTCCAGTACTGTAGGGACTCACAGCGGATTTTATAATGTGGATCCTAGGGGCTCAAACTCATGTTTTCATACCTGCATGATAAGTAATTTTACTGAGAGAGCCATCTCCCTAGGTCCTCAAGGAGATGCTTTTGATGTGACATATAATCTGGTACTTCTTCCCCTGTATCTCCTTGGCTCTGTCTTCTGCCCTTCTGGCTTGCAGTCCTTGTGTATGTCCTGTTCTTGTCCTTCCTTCTCTCTACCTCAGACTTCACCCTTTTTCTCTCAGCCTTGCTTTATATCTGCCTTGTCCCTGAGAAAAGTTGCTTCTGCAATTCCTGTATGAAATAATTCTCATACAGAATTTTGAATCCTGTCACAAGAGTCCAATGATTCCTATGGCTCAGGAATCTGTGATTTTCTTCATCCATTACAATTGATACAGTAGTACAGATTTGTTCTCAGAAAGAGCCCACACTTGGCTTATGCAGTGACCTTGTTGAAATGGTTAATCATTCTGACACTGGACTCCACAGCCTAGACGTAAGAGATGTACAGTTCACTGCAAAGGGACCGTGAAGAATTTGTGTTAATGGCAGTCACTGGGATGGGAGGTTAGAGGTAGAGGGTCAGTTTTCCATAGCTCCTCCCTTCCTTGAGAACCTTAAATTTAGAAGAACAGATCTGGGCTCATAGTGACAGTCTTCTTTTGTAATTAAATTAGAAAAATGTTAAATAATCACAATCAAGTCTAATCTACTCTTGGGGGGTTCTCTGCTGAACTCCAGGAAAGAAATCTGTCTCTAAAAAACAGATGGATTTTAACAGTAGTACCATAGAAATTACACATTGAACCGTCTCTGCCATTGAAACAGAATAACTGATATAGAAATATAGACATCTTTAACTCAAGAAGGTCATTTGTAACCATGTCCTATAGAAAGGTAGACATCTTTATCTCAGAAAGGTCATTTGTAACTGTGTCCTGGGATGACAAGAAGTTCTTGTCATGGACATAGGCCATAAAGAAGAATTATGGTGGTGGTTCAGGAAAGGAGTTCTGGTAAACCTCGAAAAGGATGTAGTGACGGCCTGCTGAAGTGGTGCTTGAGCAGTGTCCAGGCAGAGCATGAGGAAATCACTGAGTTTTCTGCATGAGAAGGAAGCATGGAAAACTTAGGAGACCATTATATTGTCCTGGAAAATCATATCTATTGATCTAGGGAGGAACAAAGCAATAGAAAGAGGGCCCAGTGGAGATGACTATCTGTAAGCCTTTCTTTTTTTTTTTTTTTTTTTTTTTTTTTCGAGACAGGGTTTCTCTGCGTAGCCCTGGCTGTCCTGGAACTCACTCTGTAGACCAGGCTGGCCTCGAACTCAGAAATCCACCTGCCTCTGCCTCCCAAGTGCTGGGATTAAAGGCATGCGCCACCACTGCCCGGCATTTGTAAGCCTTTCTGTTGGCTTTATGTTCATGGTTTTGTTGGCTCTAAATAAATTTAAATTAGTAATAAAATTTTTGTAATTAGAGGATCCCAAACAGACCAGATCCTGTTATAATTCATATAAGTCAAACAATAGCATCTCAAGGCTCTTTGCCAGTGCCCCCTTTCTATTATGTATATACATAGCCACTGCTCTTAAAGAGAAATACTTTCAAATCATGGCTTTGAAAATGTGAGCTCAATATATCTTAGTGCATTATTTTAATTCTTACTTATTGAGATATTTGTGGGCAGGCCTACTTTGCTAATGATTACTGTGGTAATTATTACAATTCAGTTATTTTTCCCTATAATTCTGTTTCTGTGGTTTACTTTCCCAATAGGTCAAAGGGAAGGCTAATAGTAATAGTAATAGTAATGTAATAGTAAATGCTACAGACAAATGTTAGTATAGCCGATGGAACAGAAAGGACTTACTTTGGAGCACAGCGTTAAAGTATATTTTCTTAAAAGCCTTGATTATTGTCCTGAGATTCAACATTCAGAATATAAAATTCTTCATTCAAGGAAACTCTTTTCCTGCCCAGTACTCATAGAAGGAGGTTAAACTCCATTAAAGTGGTTTCTTTTCTTTTCTTTCTTTTTTTTGGAAGATAATTTGTCATTATATTTCTGTACAGGAAACTTGAGAGTGTACATTTAACCAGGTTAGTGGCAAGTTCTTTAGCCTTGACCTTTTTCATTATATTCCAATGCTAACAAGCATTCAAAAATTACTTTTATGCTCTTCATTGATAACTGGTCACAGTTATAGATTTAAACTCCTTAAATATTGTAGAAAACCCTCCTAAGGCTTTTTAATATAAAGCTAACATAGATAATATATTCATATATATTTATGTACAAAATCTTAGATTCCCCTAAGCTTTTTATTATTGTTTGAAAATCAGCTTTACTATGTCAGCTTAAAAACATGAGTATAAGTCTATTAATTGTGGCAAATTACTTAGGATGATATGAAAAATATAACACACAAAGTATTCCATATGTTAACATGTAAAATATTAATAGTATAATTCTTATTTACAGAATCATATTTGTACTTAATTCTAATTTTTCTTGAGATTAAAATACATAAACACAGGGAAGGGAATTTTGTTTTTAAAGGAGAACTAAAAAATAGAAATAAAAATGTCGGATACATTAACTAGACTTGTGGTTTGTTCATAGCTCTGCTCAGTGTTTAGTTCATATATTTGGCAGTTTGATAAAAAAACACAGTAGATATTTATGTGCTCTTGGTGAATTAACTTCATCACTAAGAAACGACTTTTTACATGGAATAATGAATATGCTCAGGGTACATTATATGCATTGTAAAAATATAGTAAAACCATTATTTTGTGTAATTAATATGCACTGATTAAAAAAAAAAGATACACATATAAAGCAAGGAAGCAATTATAGAATCCTACCTTCATTCGTTTATCTCCCAAGGAATGTGGAGATGCTTTTTCAGGAAATATGAGAGCCCCATCCCAAGTACATTAAGGTAAACATTCAGAGGCTGAGTTACACACAACCTGGAGAGGCAGAACTGGATGGGAAATGAAGAGCTCTGTGCCAGCACATCTCACCAGTAGACTGCTCTGTTGGCTCTTGCTGGTAAGCAATAGCTTACCTCAAATTGGTCCAGACTCCCAAGTGATGTCCCAGGTCTTCTGAATTCATTCTCTTTCTTGTTTGTTTGTTTTTTTTAAGCTTATTTATTTTTATCTTATGTGTATGAGTGTGTGACTGCATGTATATATGTGCACTGTGTGCATCACTGATGCTTACAAAGGTCAGAAGAGTACATGAAGCCCCCTAAAACTGGGATTAAAGAGGGTTGTATGCTGCCGTCTAGGTGCCGTAAACCAAACCCAGGTCCTCTGCAAGAGCGACTAATGCTCTTAATCATTGGGACACTCTCTACCCTCCCTGCATTTGTTCTTTGTTGTGGCTGCCAACTGTGTCCTGTGACGATTAGGGCAAGTGGTATCATGTGGCTTTCCCTCTAAATCATCTCCTTCTTTGCTCAACTCTCTAAATGGATTCAATCCACTTAATCTTATCGTCTATTCTGAGTTCTTTCTACATTCTTTCTATGGAGACAAGAGCTGGTATTTTAATTGGCATTTGCACAACCTCTGTTATCTTTTGCATGACTCCTTCACAGTCTAATGTTAAACAGACCGGGATATGTAAATAAGCAGGTCTGTGATGAACAGATGCCTTGGTAGAATGGGATGTTTTAAGAATTAATACCATTCATTTAGGAAAGTTTCCTTTTTAATCATTTCACCATAATTTACACTCTGCAGTTCAAGTCATGACAATTTACCTAAATTGCCTGTGTGGCAATTGGTACCTGGAAGGACCAGGCCCACCAGTGTCTGCCTTGGCTCACTTTCAGGCCTTCCTTGGATCTAATTAGGAGCATCCTGTCAAGGGACAGAGGTTGATGAAAACAGGGACTATGGCCAAGGGGTTCAGAAGAAAATTAGGCTTTTAAGACAAGAGTCTATGGGAGTGGGAAGATGGCTTAGTGGGTAAACATGCTAGACACACTGGCCTGTTGACCTGAGTTTGGTTCCCTGGAGCTGAGCTGAAAGGCCAGATGCAGAGTCATACCTCTGTAATCCCAGCATTCCAGATGGTGAGATAGGACACAGAGACAGAAACTACCAGAAAGCTGGCTATATACTGAGAACTGTAGGGAGCAGAAGGAGCTGTACCAGCAAGGTGGAAAGCCAGGACTAACCCACTAAGCTGTCCTCTACCCTCCACATGAGTCCTGTGGCTCATGAGTGCCTAGACTCATAAATATACCCCCCCCCCCAAAGTTTATGACAGATGACTCAGAAGTAGAATGTGGTATAAACAGATCACAAAGGCACAGATTAGAAAGTAACTCTGAGGCTACCTGCCCTATGGTCTTCTCAGTGCAAAGACCGAAGACCTTTGCTAAGATGCACAGCATCTTACAGGACACTCTGATAACTGAGGTTGAAGACTGTAGAGGCCGAATAATGAAGGCATTGGGGAAATGCAGCCTTTGGCACCTACACACCAAGATTCCAAGTTCGGAACCTAGACAATTGCACAGTACAATGGTAAACTCCCCATTGCTGTTCAAATACAAAACAGCATTGTTTTGCTTGTTTCTCTAATGAATTGTATATTGAAAACAGGAGGGGAAGAGTCTCAGCTCCATTCATGCTCCAAGAAGAGCCTGTGTAAATCCAAGTCCACCCAGAGGCTGGCAGTGGACAGCAGTGACCAGCCCTCCACAATATCTACATGACAGGTGGCTTTTCTCCTCTCCTCAGCCTTGCCAACTTCCAAACAATCACTGCCCTAAGAGTCCCAATTGTACCTCGAAGGGACCCAGTGTCCTGAGACTCCCTTAGCCCTAATGAGGGAGGAAGATAGACTGGCTTTGATGTTGAGCTGTATGCTTTCTAATGATGGAGGAAAGGCCTCAGATTCCATTCGGATTTCGCCTTTTAAGTCTTCATTATTCAGCAGCCCTGTGGAAATTAGCTGTTCATTTATCTGGGAGCAGCTGCATGCAGGATTGCATGGTTCGGCTGGTTATGTCACAGAGTGAGTCTGGGAGGAAGCACTTTTGAATATTTATTTAATTCAATTATTCCTTGGTGGCACACTCCCTCCCTTCTAAACCGTGGATTCTGTAACCACTAGAATGTCCCCAATGAAAGAGATCAAGAAATCTGACCTGACTTGTAAAATGCAGCTCAGCCCTAATATGAGACAAATCCTCTCTGTCTCTTCTGACTGTTTCTCTCACACGCGACATTAATGCCTATTTTGGCCCAGCATGTCACAGCTGCAAAGCAGGGCTGTTCCCTCCTGTTCTGTTCTTATGAGCTCCCTGCAGAGTCTGCCAGAAGAGTCATATTCTTGACTGGCAGGCCCTGGTGGCTGGAACAGTTCTGAAATAAGTCATTACAGAGCTGGGCCAAGTAAGACTTTCTGGCTGCCCTGGGGAACTGTCTGGGACTAGATGATGCTTCATCTAAGGATCAGAGAAAAAAAAACTAAAGATGGCCCCAAGACAAGGCATTGATTTCGTGTCAGGTTGGAAAATTGGCAGGGCTCAGAGGGGATACACACACACACACACACACACACACACACACACACACAGACTCGCATGCACACAGACACAAAGCCAGTCAGACAGACACAAAGAGACAGATACACAGATAGATAGACAGACACATACATGCACACACAGACACATATACACTCAGACACACACAGACAGAATGACAGACATACACACTCAGACATACACACGCACATGACACACACACACACAGGCACATACACACAGACACAAAGAAGCAGATACAGATAGACACACACACATACTCAGACACACACACATGCAAACACACAGACACAGACAGACACAAAGACAGACAGAATGACAGACACGTACACACAGACACACATACATGCACGCGGACACACACACATGCACATATGCAAACACACACACACAGACACACACTCAGACACACACACGCACACACTCTGGGATACACACACAGTGATTGAAAGGATTATTGTCATGAATATAGGACAACATACCAAAAGAAATACAAGTATTTCATTCCCCCCTCTCTCTGTGCATGTGTGTGTGCACGTGTGTGCATGTGTGTGTGTGCCTGTGTATGTGTGTTTGTGTATGTGCATGTGTGTGTACCATTGCAAAGCAGACCCTGATTGGGAGACAGACACTTCATGTGAAGCCCAAGCTCTGTGGCCTTGTCCTTTATATATTTGTGGGGTTTGGTGACCATTTCCACGTCACAGCGTTTATTCTCCTTTAGATGTCTGTGTCTTTTCTAATTATTTTTAAAATTGAAAATAGACATGTTTTCCTACACTATATGCCAATTACAGTTTCCCCTTCAGCTATTCCTCCGGGTTCACCTCCCACCTCCCCTCCCATCTGGATCCACACCCTTTCTGTCTCTCCTTAAAAAACAAACATCTAAGGCATAATAATAAAATAAGATAAAAATATAATGACAAAGCAAAAGCAAACAAAAAGGAATAGAACAGAACCAATAAACAGTAGGGAAAGATCCCAAGAAAGGGCATAGAACAAATATGGATGCAAAGACTTGTTTGCACACTCAGGAATCCCATAAAAACACAAAATTTGAAACCATAATATATGTGTAAAGAAACTGTAGGGGGAAAAAAGCAAATAAAGAAGATAAAATCAAAAGGAAGGAGAGAAGGAAGGGAGAGCCCTGGAGTGACCTTATGGGACAGGAACCTCCTAAGATGGCATTGAGTTCATTTTCAGTTTGCCATCTATTGCTGAGCACGCAGCCTACGTTTAAGGGTAGTTTGCTTCCCATGAGATTCCCTTAGAGAAAACGAAATTTTCATTTGCAAGTGGTCATATTGGAGATAGCTTCTGAATTAATTATAGGGGCATGTATCCACCTCTCTCCTAAAGACCCCATCTTGTGCAGACCCGTGTAGGCTCTGTGCATGCTGCTTCGTTCTCTGTGAGATCTGAGTATGTAGATCCTGTTGATTTAGAGGTCTTGTTTTCTTGGTGTCCTCCATCCTCTCTGGCTCTGACATTCTCTATGCCTCCTTTCTGCAGGGTTCCCTGATCCCTGAGGGGGGGGGGATTTCATGGAGACATCACATTTAGGGCTGAAGATTCTGAGGTCTTTTATTCCCTGTACATTGTCTGGCTGTAGGTGTCTGTATTTGCACAATTATTGTTTTTTGATTTTTTAAATTATGTATATGTGGTAGGCCAGGGGAGTTCTGTGCTCATGAGCACGGGTCCCCTTGAAGGCCAGAAGATTGTATCAGAGCCCCAGGAGCTGGAATCACAGGCATTTGTGAGATGCCTGAAGAAAAGAATGAAGCTGAGTCACTTAAGACAGGTGACTGCCAAATTAGGTGTGGGCGAGAGAAATCAGGTCAGATGATAAAGAAGTGTAGTTCAAAAGGTTTCAGTGGCTCTTCCACTTTCTCCCCCGTTGTTTCTCCCTCTGTCTCTCTGTCTTTGTCTCTGTCTCTGTGTGTGTGTGTGTGTGTGTGTGTGTGTGTGTGTGTGTGTGTGTGTGTGTGTGTGTGTGTTTGTGTGTTTGTATGTGGGAGGGCAGGGCTTGTTCGTGCCATGGCATGCATGCAGAGGTCAGGGAGCAATCTTTGGTGTTAGTCCTCAGTCATCTACCTTGTTCCTGTTTGACACAGATTCTCTGTGTGCCAAGCCAGCTGGCCCCCGAGAGAGAATTCTTTGGGAATTCTGTCTTCTATTGCAGCATAAGAGTGCTGTGATCACAGATGCACACACTACTATATCAGGCTTTTGTGTGAGTTCTGGGGATTTGAACTCATGCCCTTATGCAGACATGACAAGTGTTTTCCCCCTGAGCCATCTCCCTAAAATCTCTATCCGTAGTCTTGTTCTCTTTTTAATGAAACATAGTGTAAATGTTTTGTAGCTGTTGAAGTTTGGGTGATATTTCAGCAAGAAAGAAAACTGAGAACCCATCAAGAAGGTTTATGTTTTAAAAAATCCTTGAGATGACAGTCAAATGCCCTGGAAAGTAAATACCCAATATAAGTTTAAGTTAAATTGTTTAAAGCATTTACTCTGTTTTTAAGTTTCTCATCTCTGATCAACAGACCTGTGCCAAAATAGTCACCTTCAGGGTTTTTAATGTTCTAGAATGCACTTCTTTGTTGAGCATGCTACTTACACAGGATTGTCATTCCAAGGCTTTCTCTGACTGCCCTCCCCCATCTGTGTTATGAATCCCCTGCTGTTTACCCACTGTGGCATCATGACATCATAACTGCTTGCTCCATTGTCTGCCTCTTCTAGAAGTCTCTGCGCTAGGAGAGGACAGTGACCCATTTTAAATCGCCATGTTCTTAAGTCATGAAATCCTGCTTAGTCCCAGCGTGAACACACAAATGTTTACTGAGTCAGTGATGAAAGATAGACTTTATTAAATGTGTTGGGAAAACCACGCTAAAACGGCAGGTGTCTCATTTTACAGGGAGATAGAGAAAGGCGTTTCTGTCGAGAGCTATATTCTGTCATTAGCTGAGGAATCAAGACCTTGGAAACACAGTGCATTTGGATTGATTTAGTCAGGTATTCACTGTTGCACACCTTCTCTGGCTGCAGGATGGTTGTGTGGGTCTTTCCCACCCTGAAGACCTTTTCCTTCTGTGTCTTCCAATCTGTGTGCTATCTTCTGTTTCCAGGAGCTAAGCCTATTGAGCGAGGCTTGTCCGCCCCTTGGACTGGGGAAGTCTCAAGTAATCAGTCTGGGTTTGTGGTCCTTTCCTTTCTGAACCTCAAATCCACAGACACTTCTAGTTTGGGAACCCCCGGGAGCTCTTTAGGCCAAGCACCCCATTTCCTTTACTAGACTCACAGCCCCACTAAGGTAAGCGTTAGCTTCCTTTCTGTCTTTTACATCCCTCAGGCTTTGATCTTAACTCTTTAATCAAATGCTTTGCTTTAATTGCCCTCATCCCTCTGGTGTTGGGTTTTGTCTAGCCCACAGAATGCTCCATTTCACCTACGTTTGAAAAAGCAGACCACAGGAGGAAATATTTCATTCAATAGGATCACAAGAGTCTGAACATTCCAGCTCTGAGGCCAAATAGTGTGTGGTAGGAGTCAGTTGCAAGCTGTAAAAATATAGTTCAGCAGAATCACAAATGGAATCTAATATGTGCAGTAACTTAATGTGTGCTTTCAAAGAATCCAGATAGAGCTGGATGCCATTGTTCTTTCTGGCTGAAAGCATGGTCCTTCTCCTTGAGTCTCATGAAAAGAAGACCAAACACAAAACATAGAAAACTAAGGAACAGTTATCTTCGTTACAAATGGCATGTGTGTATACAAACACTTCCCAAAGGGCCATCACAAAATCCACTAGACCTAGTAGTGTGAGTCTGTCAAGTTAATAAGACATAAGTGCACTCTATAAAAGAAATACAGATCTGCTGGAGACAGGGCCTTGCAACTCAGACTAGATTTGAACTTGTTCTGTAGCCCAGACTGGCCTGGGACTCAATCCTTTTGCCTCAGTATCCTTGGTGATGGAATTAGAGAAATGTACTACTACTCTAGCTAGTTTTTAAATATACTAGCATGAAAGAAAGATGGAAATTGAAAAGCTAAACATGGGTTATTTAGAATAGCATCAAACCCAAGAAATACTTAGGATTAAGGTCAACAAAATGTGTGTGAGGTTTGTATGCCCAAAGTGGCAAAATACAGAAGAAAGAAACTTAAGAAAACCCCACTAAATAGAAAGATACTGCTACTGGCGATGTAGCTCAGTTGGAAGAATGCCTGCTTTATGTTGTATGAGGCCCTGGGTTCAATCCCCAGGACTGCATGAACTGGGTATGGTGGTGCATGCTTGATGTGTTAGCACTTGGGAGGTGGAGGAAGGAAGACCAGGAGTTCAAGGTCATTTTTGATTATATAGTGAGTTTAAGGCCAGCCTAGGATTCAGCCTTGTCTTAGAGAGGAGAAAGAAAAAAACAAGTAAAAGAAAAAAAGATACCGTGTTTCCATATGAGAAAGTATTGTTATAATGCTACTTGATGTCAGTTTCTCCATAATGACCTACAGATTTAATTAAAATCTAGCAAATAACGCTGGGTATTTGGAAGCAGAGGCAGGCAGATCTCTGACTCCAGGCCAGCCTGGTTGACATAATGAGTTCCATCTGGGACAGTCAGAGCTACGGAGTAAGAATTTGTCCCAAACAAGCAAATAATCAACAAATATTGGGAAAACCAAACATATAAATCTAGAACGTGTATGAACGACAAAGAAACTTGAGCAAGGAAAACAAGTTCTGAACATCAGAAGTGGACAGTCCACACGGCCTGATTTCAAGGTGTTCAGTACAGCCAGGCAAAGAACCCTGTGGTATCCATGGGAGACAGCTCAATAGACACAAGGAACAGAGCAGAGAGGCCTGGAAGCCGACCCACACACACCTGCACTTGCACAATTGATTGATATGTATCAACGTGACTAAGACAATCATTGTGTAGCACTTTTACTAAATGAAGCCGTGTCAACAGAATGACTATACAATGAAAGGGAGAACCAAGCAAAGGAGGACTCCACATGGAGTACCATAGAAAGATGTGAAAATACCCCAACACTGGGAGAAAACACAAGAGGAAGTATGTGGAATATTGATTTGGGTCAATTTGTTTTCATAGAGGATACAAAAACAGTAACAACAATGACAAGAACGACAAAGGAATGACACCACTTCAGACTTAAAAAGGTTTTATTTTTCTTCAAAAAGGACTAAGGAAATAAGTTCTAAAATGTTGCAGATGAGCAGAAAGTACTTTTTAAACATGCGTAGAGTGGTTTCTGGAGCTCACACCTGTAATCTTAGCATTTGGGAGGCTGAGACAGGAGGAAGTTCCTGAAACTTAACCAGCACGGGATGTAGAGTGGAGCTGTCTCAAATAAGTAAGTAAATAAGTAAGTAAATAAAAATAAATACATACATAAATAAATAAATACATAAATACATAAATACATAAATAAAATCCATCAAGGAAGTAAAAACAAAGAAACCAACAAGCAAAGAAAGACCCTTTAACAATCTTAACAAACAAGGCGTAGTTATGTAAGCCTGGAATCCCAGCACTGGGCAGACTGAGGCAGGAGGACTGAGAGGCCAGACTAGGCAACCCAGTGAGACCCTCTCAGAAAAGAAAAGGCAAAAGGAAGAAAAGAAAAGGAAGGAAGAGGAAATGAACAAAAAAACACCTGTTACAACTCATTTAGAAAACACACAACCACAAACAGTGGTTAAAAGAATTTCTCAGACACTTCACTATGGATTGGTTAGAGACAGCAAGTGAGTTCAGTATCATATTTTAGGGAAATGAAAAGTACCTTATACCTCCAAGAATTGCGAAACTCAAAAACACCGATAATATAGAAATATAGATCCAGATCCTTTACGCTCTTCTGGTGGGATCTATACACGGGTACTTTTGAAAAGCAACTTGATGGTTTTCGTCAAGCAAAACATAATACATACTATTGCCATACATAGTAACAAATATTAGAAAAGTAGGCAGCCTCCAAAACTTACAGACAACTATCCCTTTTGTGGCTTCTGTTACAGACTTGCAAGTCTTGGCATTCCTTGTCTTGTAGATAGATGATTCCAGTTCTGTCACATGACATATTCTCTTTATGGGGTAGTCTCTTTGCCTTTCTTCCTCTAGGGAAATAGCTCAGTACCTACTGGGCAGGTCTGATGACCCAAGTTTGATCCCCAGCCTCTATGTGAAAAGCTGAGCATGGTGGTGCGCGTTAGTAATTTCAGCACTGGGGAGGCAGAGGACAGGAAGATCCCTGGGTTTCCTCCGCCAAGCCAATCTAGCAGAATCAGCAGATGCAGTGAGAGTCCCATCGAGAGATCCTTTCTCAAAAAACTAAGGTGGACAGATCCTGAGGAATGACACCTGAGGTCGTTTTGCGACCTCTGTATGCACACTATTCACGTGTGCCCTCGCATGTGTGCACACACGCCGCTATCACCCCCATCAGCACCACCCATCATATTAAGTCCTATGCTATTCCAGAATAATCTTTTCTTAATCAATGAGTCTACAATGGCTGCATTTCCAAATAAGGTGATATTCTCAGGTGCTGGGAGTTAGCACTCAGCCTACTGATTCTTCACTCAGTGTTGTGACAACTGAAGCCCTGGCCACAGTGGTAAGTACCTGCAGGGCAAACATGAGGAGCCGAGTTTGTAGCCTCAGAAACCGAGATAAAAGTTACATGGTGGTGCATGCCTGCGAGCCCAGCACTGGAGGAATGAGGCAGAGACAGACAGACTCCTGAATCTCATTGGCAGCTAGCCTAGCCAAATCAATACTCATTCAGGTTCAGTGAGAGGCCCCGCCTCAAAAAATGGAGAGCTATCAAGAAAAGATATCCTATGTTTACCTCTGACCTCCACATACATGCGCACAAATGTGAACACACCTACACTGACCAGTACATACACATGTGCACATATCAACACTGACAAACACATGTACCATGCATGCACATCAGAGACCCTCATACACACACATGCACACACACACATGCACACACATACACACATAACATATATGAGATGGTTATAATACCTCAACCTAGAAACAAGTCCTGAAGCATTAACCATAAATGGATGAATTGTGGTATGTCCAGTCACTGGAATCCCACTTGGCAATCAAGGCAAGAGCTTACAGATACATCAAAGAACATGAATAAATCTCAAAGAAAAAAGCCCACTTCAGAATAACATTATTAGTCTAACATTTTCGAAAAGGCAAAAACTGTAGATCAAGACTCAGAGGAGTAGTTGCAGAGACTGTTGGAGTGGAGGGAACAGTGGAAGAGGACTGAGCATGAAGAGGGGGAAGTTAGCCTTCTAAGGAGATAAAAGATTGTCTTCCATAATTGTGATATCGTTGCATAACTGTCTGCACTTGTCAACATCCGAAGAACAGTTCATTAAACATATACATTTTGCTGCACACAATTATATTTTTTAAGTGTGTTGAATTATACTTTATTGGTGATAAATGGAGGCCGGGGAAGGGGGAGTCGTTTTCCTTCCGTGAGGAGTCACTGGTAAGTTGCCTACACGCCCAGCAAGTGATCATCCATACATGCTCATGCAGGAAACACTAACTAAACTTGGTGGGTTATAAACAAAGACATGGAATATGAATTTTGTCACCGGCCACTGCTGAGATGATCATGTGGCTCTGACCTTTAGTCTACGTATGTGGTAGATTACAGTTATTGATTTGGGTGTTGAATTATTCCTGAATCTCTGAGATGAAGCCAGCCTCATCATGGTAGATAATCTTTATTGAGAATTTATGTTCACAAGGGATATTGCTCTATAATTTTCTTTCTTTTTTTGTTGATTTGGTCTTTGTCTGGTTTGGCTATTAGGGTAACACTAGCTTTGTAAAAAGAATTCGGAATTAATCCTTCAGTTTCTATTTTATGGAGCAATTTGAGGAGTATTGATGATCTTCTTTGAAGGACTGGTAGAATTCTACACAAAATCCATCTGGTTCTGGGCTTATTTTATTTGGGAGATTTTTAATTATTGCTTCTATCTCATTAGATATTACATGTCTTTAAAATCATTCTTCTTGGTTTAACTTTGGCAGTTCTGTATATTTAGAAATACACCAGTTTCTTTTAGATTTTGCAGTTTGGCAGAAGATAGATGCTTAAAGTATAAATAAATATGATTTTCTGAATGAAAAGTGGGAGGGGGACCTGTTAATAAGAAAAGGGGGTCCAGAGGAAGTAGGGGAAGGGAGAGAGCAATAAGAATGAGTATGAGCACAATATATTTTATAGATGTATGAAATTATCAAAGATAAAAAGAAAACTTTTACAGATATCCTTATATGACCCAAGATTCTTCACAACCCCTGGGATAAATGGACCCCCAAATTCGTTATCATAAACATTTCCAATCTAGGGACTTAAAGTTTGCATGGAGATTGTTGGGCGAATTAGGACACCCAGTGAAAACCCAGGGAACGCCTAGGGAAACCCAACAGGCCCAGACTTGTGCTTCTAGCAACAGGCTTGTGATCTTTCCAAGTTGCAGCCCACAAGATAATCTGGGGCTTGCAGAAACCTCAAACCCAAACAGGCTCCCGCGCCTGCCCATGTCTGTTTAGGTCATTGCCCTGTGACCCACCCTACCCAATCCTTCCCTATTTCTTTCCCCTCTTCCCACCTTCCTTTCCTGGACAGGCTGTGTCCTGCCTTCACTCACAGGACAGCTTTTACTTGGTTTTCTTCAGTTTGTCTTAACTCACAGTTTCACTTTTTATCTTCAAATATACATCATTACTTCCATGCTTCCTCAATTCTAAGAAGTGGTCAGTTGTGGAAATTTGATACATTAACTTTTCAAATGAAAAAAAAAGGGGGAGCAATTTTATATTGTCCTATTCAGTCGATGCCTGTCTAAGTTCTCGTTAACTGTTAACTAGTATAAGCATTTCAGCTGAGGAATTGACTACATCTGATTGGCCTGTGGGAATGTCTGGGGGGGTTGTCTTGATTTTGTTAAATGAGGTAAGAGGGCCCAGCCCACTGCATGTTTGGTGGCACCAGTTCCTAGGCAGGTGGTCCTGAGCTGCCTAAGAAGGTGAGCTGAGTGCAAGTCTTCCCGCTGGGCAGTAAGAAGCGGCTTCCATGGTCTCTGCTGCGTTGATTTGGCTGTGAAGTGAGCTCCTTGGTTGGAGGTGACATGCATGTGGCATAGCAAACAGGCCTGCTCTGCACGTACCCGCCTTAACTTCCCTCATTGACGGACTAGGACTTGGCATCATAAGCCAAATGCTGCTTCCTTTTTTCCCAAAGTTGCTTCTGGTCTGTGTGTTTGTCACACCAACAGAAAGGAAGATAGAACGACGTAATTGATTTCCCTTTCTTTGTGCGTATTGAGCATGATTAAAAGTTGCATGACAGTTCATGCAATTATACACCATATTCCTCTTTACGCCTTGTCACCCTCCATGTCTGCCCTTCACCTCCCACTTGTCCCTTTTGTTTCCCCGGACAGTTTTTGCTTCTACTTTCATGGCATCTGAACGTGTACAAATTTATGCATCTGTCTGCTATCTAGGAATATCAGTGGGCTTCTCTCGCGTCCACCTCCACATCGCCTCCCACATGGCTTGGTCTCTCAAGGGCAAGGCCTGGATTCTCCCGTGTTTGCAGCTTCAGGGTTCTTCTCCAGGGATTTAAACCCATGCAAGTCCCAGCTTCGGGTGTGCAGCAACTGCACTCTTTGAGAATACTGTTGTCTTAGTGCACAACAATGACCGGGAGGGACAGAGCAAGATTCCCTCAACGGAAAGTTTGCTTCCTTCCTCTTTAGTTCACAGTTTAACGAGTCCATGACCTTCAGACACACACACAGCCTTAAAATACCCTGTCTTTCTTCCAGCCGATTTCCCTTTCCTTTCCTGCCTCTCTATTTCCTTCTCTTCCCTCCCACTCCAAGCGCGCCTGTGGTTACACTTCCTGCCTGTTTTTCTCCTCTTATTGTCCTGCCCTGTCCTGCCCCGTTTCTTCTCTTCCCCTTCGTGTCTTTTCTACCCATCTGCTCTCTTATTTTTAAACTTTTACTCACCCACTATTTTTACTTTTTATAAGGGACCCAAACGTGTCTGTCATCACATCTTCTCTTAGTCAATGAAAGTTTGTGTTCTCCAGTAAGCTAAGAAAGAAGTCTGCCTGGAACTTGCCAGCAATATGCCAACTGGGTCTCTCCACTTTGTAACACCAGGCCTACCTAGGCAGAGGGACAATACCTTCTATCAGCTTCTTGGTGGGGCTCCAGCTCATGCCTATTAATGTCCTGCATCATTAGCAGTCCCCTGGGTTTATTGCATGTCATGTGGGAAGCACTGAGAATAGTAGAAAATTCAGTTAGAACAATGGCCTTTCTCTTTTCATTTGCTGTCAGCAGTTTGGACATAGATGCTTCCAGCAGCTCCGTGGAGTGGATCGGGTTTTTTTTTTTTATTTACAAAACAGACCCTGAGAACAGCGGGGCTGGTAAGTGTGTGGAGAACACCAAGTTCAGCTTTATCAAGTTTCCAGTGAAAGGCTCAGTCCTGCCATCCACAGAAGATTAGAAACATAATTTAAAAACTGTGTAGGCTGAGGAGATGGCTTAGAGGGCGGCAGTGATGGCATCAGGGCCCACATCATGGAATAAAGCTACTGATTCCCATAGGACATCCTCTGACCTTTTACATTTGTGTCAGGGCACATGTGCTTGCCCCTGCAATTAAATAAATAAATAAATAAATAAATAAATAAATAAATAAATAAATAAGTATAGTTTTGAAAAATCCTAAGAAAGCCTAAAAGTAAAAGTAAATAAAATTTAAGAAGCAAAATAAAATAAATTATGTCTTTCAGTACTCTTATTCAACGCAGCAGGAAAATAACCTATATTGGAAACTATTGAATGTTACTATAAAAGTTTGAAAGAATAAACTGCTAAGTTAAGTTTTATTAGTTTATATAATTGAGAAATAATAGTTGAAATGAAATATATAATTGGTCTCTCTCTATATAGGTCTAAATATGTAAACAAATATATAAACTGGTCTAAGCTGGCCTTGAACTTGCTATAAATGCAAGGATGACCTTGAACTCTTGATCTTCTCGCCTTTACCTTCCAAGTGCTGGGATTATAGGTGTGAGCTACCCTGCTCAACTCATAATTGTACATTTTTTAAAATTATTTTTATTTTAAAATTATGTATATTTTTGTGTGTCTCTGTGTGGCTATATTCATGTGAGTATAACTTTCCACAGAGGCCAGAGGTATCCCGTGTCCCTGGAGGTACAGATGGTTGTGAGCCATCTGACATGGATGCTGGGAACTGAACTGGTTCTTCTGCAAAAGCAGTATGTGCTCTTTACCACTAAGGCATCTCTCCAGTCCCCAGTGACATCTTAAATTCTTCCCATCATATTGACTTTTTTGTTGGATTTTTGGTGTGGAGGATGGAACCCAGGACTTCCCACATCCTAAACACACACCTTGATCACTATATTCTGTATCTCCATCAATGGGTTGCTATGACTATTCAGTAAGTATCTGTCTAGCTTCTTATATGGACTTCTGATCATTGAGGACATTTAAACATTAAGTCTCATCTACTTTCAAAATTTGCAAGCTATTTAAGGTAAAAATCCTGAGTGTAACTGAGCCACCAACAAGGCAGTGTACACGAGCTGGTCTGAAGCCCCTGACGCATATACAGCAGAGGGCTGCTGGTCTGGCCTCAGTGGGAGATGTGCCTAACCCTTGAGAGACTTGAGGCTCCAGGGAGTAGGGAGGCCTGTTGGGGGAGGGGAGGGGACATCCTCTTGGAGACAGTAGGGAGGACTGTGGGAATGGGAGGTGGGCAATGACTGGACTGTAAAAAGATGGAAGTAAGGAAAAAATTGCAATATAGGAGGTGTGGTGACGCACGCCTTTAATCCCAGCCCTCAGGAGGCAGAGGCAGGTGGATCTCTGTGGGTTAAAGGCCAGCCTGGTCTACAAAGTGAATCCTGGACAGCCAGGGCTATTACACAGAAAAATCTTGTCTCAAAAAACCAAAAAAATTTCATAGGATCTATACTAAATTTATTAGCTTTATTTATTAGTGCAGACACTGAACTTTTTATTATTTTTGCTATTATTGTATATGTATGTCTCTGCATGATTTGTGTGGGAGGGAATACATGCCACAGGACAGGTGTGGGGATCAGAGGACAACTTGATAGACTCGGTTCTCTCCTTCTACTTCTATGTGGGTTAAGTGGCTGGAACTCAGGTGACCAGATTGTGTGACAAGTGCCTTTACTTGCTAAGCTGCTTTGACAGGCTTGTTACTATACTTTTGAATTGACGTAATTCTCTTTCCAAATCCAGCTTACTCCTTTCCACATAGAGACACTTAGAAAGCTAGTAAGGAACTATTACCATCAACTCCTTACGACAATGATTAATGAAGATACCAGCTCCAATTGTTTTGGGAAGTGCTGGGGATCAATCGTGGGGACTCAAACATACCAGTCAAGCTGTCTAGCACTGAGTCCTTCTCCAGCAGAAGAGTCCTTTCTTAAAGAAGGAACTTTGAAATCATTAAACATTAATTGTTGATTAATTGTGTGCACGCGTGTGTTGTATGTGTGTGTGTGCGTGTGTATGTGTAGTGTGTGTGTGTGAGTGTGTGTCTGTGTCTGTGAGCATGAGGCCAGAGGAAAGATTTTTGGAGTTGGTTTTCTATTTCCTTGTTTTGAGGCTGGGTCTCTTCGCTGCTGTGCAGACACTCCATCCAGTCTAGCTAATCATTCGTCCCCAGCCAGTTCTCCTGTCACGTGACCCCCCTCTCTGCAGGAGTGCTGAGATTACAGATGTACACTAGTGTGTCCACCTTAAAGCTGAGTTCTGGGAATGAAACTCATGTTGCCAGACTAGAACAGGAGGAGCTTTTACCCACTGAGCCTTGCATAGTACTTTTAATTTTAATGAAAGAAAAGCCAGGGGTCTGGCTCAGAGTAACTGGGGAGGCGGTGCTCTCCTTGATTAGGTTAGCTTGCGTGGCTGCCTTGCAAGATGGCTTGAGGAATTGTGTATAATATATTTTACATATTCCAGAAGCAACCAGAAGGAAGGCAGGTGGAGTGGATATTCACTCCATGAAGGACGCATCTGTTGCCCAGACAGAGTTTCATAGTGAGAGAGAGGAAACTATGAGACCTGTGTAGGGAAAATAGTAGTGTGGTGTGGTGTGGTTGCCTGAGAAGATGCTGGCCCGTGAAAGGAAAGTTTTGTCTTGAAGTTTGTATGGCAAAGAGACTGTCTGGGGTATACTTAATAAACAGGTCCTAGGGCAAGAAGGGAAGTCACACCTTAAAGGATCTCTCAGCAAGTTGAGAATAAACAAATCTTAGTGACACCATTGATCCCAGCACTTGGGAGGCAGAGGCAGGCAGATCTCTGTGAGTTCCAGGCCAGCCTGGTCTACAGAGTGAGTTTCAGGACAGCCAGAGCTACACAGAGAAACCCTGTCTCGAAAACAACAACAAACAACCACAACGACAGAAATTATTTTCCACAGTGCTACGTTCTTCTGGTTCTGTGAGTGAACCGTAATTGCTAACTCGTTTATTGAAAGTTTATAGACGTCTCAGGTTTCCTGCTTTACCGTGGGACTGTGCAGCCAATTTCCATTTCTCTACTTCATGTCCGTTTCCAGACCACGTGAGTATTTCTGTGTTCTCTTTCCTGACTTTGAGCATCTGTAACTGTTTCCTTCCTTTTCATTTCTATTTCTGTGGATTTTTTTGTCTCTACCTCTCCGTCTCATTATTTTGGACAGAAATTTATCAAGTCTCCTGGTCCCTCACAGAACAAGACAGTGCCTATGGTAGCTTGACGTTTCTTTTTCCCTCTCGTGAACTCGTATTGAATGGTTTGGATGATAACAAATGACTTCCACAGTTGTGAAGAAACTCGAGCCGGGTAAAGCAAATGTGCAGCCCTGTGGCCTGCAATGACTTTCAGCTGTTTATTTAGAGGAGGGAGGTCACAGGACAGGCCATGAGCTGAGGACAGGGCAGCACGTCCCGAGCACCGATGACAAATGTCTGGGATGAACCTGCATGAATGAACCTGGGTTAGACTCTGGCTCTTATCATCCCTTCTAATTTGTGTCCCTCCAAGCGTGACCCAGTGAATGCCGACATTAGTTAGAGCTCTGTATCGTATTATGGTCGGTAGAGCAAGCAGGAGAATGTTATCAGTTAAAGGACTTTTAAAATCCAGTAATCACTAACAGTTTAAATGTGGGAGACATGCTTCTCTAAGCAGGGTTAATAAGAAAACCTTCTCTGGCAAGATTTCACATTCTCTGAAGTTTGGACTTTGCTACTAAACTTGAAGTAGATCGAATAGCTTTGCTCCCCAACCGAGTCTGATGGAAACACTACTACTGTGGAATGTTTTGTACATATGAGGAGTCACTTACTGGGTCCAGAGGAAAGCGAAGGACACAGTGAGTGAAATACCAGTCACCTGGCAGCAGAGCTGAAACCAGAGAAACCAGATCTCTGTAGGTTTGTTCATTTATTTATCTATTTGTTTATTTATTTATATTTATGTACATGGATGTGTGAACCATGTATGTTCAGGTTCTGTTGGAAACTAGAAGAGGGTGTCCGATCCCCTGGAGCTGGAGTTACAGGCAGTCGTGAGCGTGCAATGTGAGTGCTGGGAACTGAGCGAGCGAGCGAGCACTCCTAACAGCTGAGCCCATAGCTCCTGCCTGAATTCATCTCATTCGTCCTGGTCTAGCTTCCATTTCCTCACTCCATGGACTTGCTTGATTATACCAAACCCAAGGTAGATAAATAAAGACGGCAATGGGCTAGTTATTACCTATCCAGACATTCTGAGGGATATCCCTGCCGATGGAAATGTATTTACAACGAATGTCAAGAGGAAGAAAAACCAAACTGGAACAGATTATAGAAACTCCTCAGTAGACTGTGATATGAATGTCCTCTGTGCTAGTCATGTGAAGCAGGAATTACAGAGGGATGGACATCACCCTCCTTTCAGATGGAGAAACAGCCCAATTATCTGTTAGCCTCTACTCTCAGCTCTCTTAATGTTTGTGACAGGATGAGCAGTTGAGCACCCACCCCCACCTTCTTTCTTTTTTTTTAAATAGATTTTTCGTTTTAAACACACAGGAAGACCTCAGGAAATCCTTCTTTTCTGGTTTTAGATTCATGTAAAGAAAAAGATGTGAAACTCAGATCTTTGCACCATTTGGTAATTGTTTATGTGGCTAACAGCTGTTTCTCTTGATTCTTTGTGATAGCTACAAATCAGAACCAGGATTTTACAGACCCCCTTTGCTTTTAACACTCCAAACAGTACAGAACACATGTTTTCTAAAAGGGAAATTAAATGTTTTAAGAAATACGTAAAGTTTTTGAAATCAGTTCTTCAGCTCTCTAGAAACCATGACGTTTTCAGTCAGCTTATGGGATGTAGCTCAGGCAGGGAGTTTGTGAAGTGCTCTGTAGTAGGTGGGTCCTACTGAGAGAATATTTATTTTTGTTATCATGCCATTAGCTATTAGCATGTTTTGTTACTATACTACCAGCATATTCAATCAAATGTTTCTATTCCTTTGCTCATAAGTGCTCATGAAAGAGATTGTTTAATGTACTAGGTTATGCTATCTGGCTTATAGGCTTTACGGTAATTCATGTGTGGCATTTTCACCCTTTCTGAATTAGTTACTTGTTTTCTTGTGACAAAGCACCCAACAAAAGCAACTCAAGTAAAGAAGGGTTTCTTTTGGCTCACAGTTGGATCATACAGTCCATCATGATGGGGAAGGTGCGCAGCAGGACTTGGGGCAGCTCCTGCATCCATAGTGAGGAGTCAGAGAGCGATCAACATCACTGCTCAAGCAGGTTTTCTTCTTTTTTATTCAGTCCAGGACTCCAGGCCATAGAATAGTAACACCCACATCTAGGATGGATCCTCCCACCTCAATTAATCTAACCTAGAAAATCCCTCACTTTAGAAGGCATGGGTCCACTGTCTTTGCATAACAAGCCACAGAACTTTTCCCAAAATATTCCACAAGTGAGTTCTAGAAATGAAGCCCCACGGTAACAGACTATTGGGTTACGGTTACATAATAACTGTGTCAAACAGGCAATCAAAAGAAGCAGAACATAGTGTATTCACATCACTCTGCTATTTAAGCTATAAAATTAGGGTGACATATTCTTAACTTCGTTTTTTCTTTTCCCATTTTTCAGTATTGAGGTCACCAGGGCTCAGTGAACACTACTGCATATTCAACTGTGGAATCTGGGTGACTGAACAGAAATATATTCAACCAATTATCACCATCATAAGCATTCTGAGTCCTTGGCTTTCTGGTCTACCTGAGTAACTGCTGAACTCTGTGCAGGATACATCCAGGGCTCCCTTCTTCTACTTGACCTCAAGTTCTCTACTTAAGTAGAACATTTTATGTTATTTATTTATTTTATGTGCATGCATGCCAGGGTGTGCCTGTGGAGGTCAAAGGGCAATTTCCATGTAGGGTCTAAGGATCAAACTCAGGTTGTCAGGCTTGGCAGCAAACACCTTTACCCACTGACCCAACTTGCCTACCCAAGTTCTAGAAATTCTATACTAGAGAATGTCTGTCTGTCTCTGTACCCATAAACCCATGTGCATAATTGTGTGGATGGAATTCTAAAGTATCCTCCAAGATTGCCCACCTATAGAGCACCCATATCTTTCTCCATTTCTTCTACCATAAACTGTGCCCTGTTGTGTATTAGTCAGTTTTGCATTACCATAATGGACTATCAAAGGCAGGATAATTTTATGGGGAAAAAAAGGTTTATTTACTTCAAGGGTTTATCAGCTAAAAGTTCAGGATCAATTGGGCTCAGTTTGATTTCTGTCAGAGCTAATGCTAACTAAATGTCATCAAATCCTGGGCTATGTGTGGGAGGAAGAGAGCACATCTTGAAACAGGAAGTCAGAGAGGCTGGTCTCACCCAATCTCTTCTGAAGGCAGGCTCCCAATGACTTAAGGACCTCCCATGAGGCTCCATCTCTTAGTGGTCCACAACCTTCCACTGCTACACTTACAGCATGTGAGCTTTTTGGGAAGACACAGCTCAAACCATTTTCAAACTATTTCATCTTGTGATGGGATTTTGAAGATTTAGGGAAGGCCTCATATTGATTGGTTGTAAGACAGAGATGATCTGACCTTTCACTAGAGGCTGAAATGGAAGTCATTGGTTGAAGAATTTGGCAAGTCACCACTAGCTTAATGGTGGAAAGGGCTATGCACTGAAGCACATGGGCAGATCTGAGGAGCATTGAATGACTCCTATTGACAACCAGCACAAACCCCACGAACTGCAGTGCTACAACCACAGGCAGGAAATTCTGTCATTGATCCAAATGAACTTAGAAGAAGACCTTAGGTTCCATGACTGGGTGGGTGTGGGAGAGTGGCCATAAACCCTGTCAATATCTTGAATTATCTTTGTGATTTTTTTTTTAAGGCAGAGAAACTAACCAGGCTGGATCTGGATTGAGGGATATATGAGCGGTATTCTAAACCACTTAGTCTCCACTTTCCAATTTTGGTATTTAATATGCCATAGAATGAACTTTAGATACCTACTGACTTACAACCCAATCAACCTTAGCTTTTGTCCTGTTTAAAGTCTTTCTTTTTTAGCTCCTTTCACATTATCATTAAAGAAAAAACAAATATATAGAAATTTAATATTTTTGATGGTCTATCAGTTTAGGACATAAGACCAACAATAAATTGTCCAACCTATCTTATGGGTTTAATGCACAATGGCAAATGAGTTTGGGCTGTTTATTAATTAGAATACATTTCTGGAGACTTTTCCCTCCATTGTCCTGCTGATTAGTTTTTGTCAAGTTGACATAAACTAGAGTTACCTTGGAAGAGTGGTCCTCAGTTGAGGAATTGCCTCTGTCTGATTGCTACACAAAGACATCTATAGCTAGAGAGGAGCTTGGGATTGCTATGTGTATTCCAAAGTAGTATGGGAAGAAAGACTCTGTCACCAGTAATCAGAAGACCTTGCCGATGACCTAGTGAATAAGGTCAGTGTTAAACAGCTTCTGGCCTTCAAGGCTACTCAGGACAAGACAATCCCAGGCTGATCTCCAATAACAGAGCCAAGCATCTCAGCTGAGCCATGTCTATGCTGTCACAGCACTGTGAGCAAATTACTCATCTTCATTTTAAGACCCAAGGTCTTGACATCAGTGTTATAATGCATTAGGTAATGAACATAGACACTAGAGTATGATATGGGTAAAAGTCATGGCTTCCACATAGAATTTCAAAAGGAAAATTTTATTTATTTTTTTGAATGAATTATTGACTCACATGAGACATAGTGAAGATTTGTACATATACGAGGATTAATGTTTTTTAGGGCACAGTTATGCTTACCTTGTCTCTTCAGAGCCTCCTTGGATGATGGTTAGAATACAACATACGGGCTTCAAGATGATATGTCAAGACAATGACCAAAAGGAGGACAAAACCCAGTCTTGATCCAAATTGACTTTGCTCTACTCTGTGCCCCCAAATGCTCATTTCATCTTTCTTTAGTTTTCTTTGGGAATCAATTTAAAGTTCCTCCCTCCTATCACAGGAAAAGCATGAGACTGATATCAAGTGACCTTGTGAATGAGTGCTAAGTTGGAAGATGACTGCATACGTTTTCCAGTAATGAGAGAGATTATAGGATCTGTCATCATGGTGGATTAGGTGGCTCAGAATGCACTGTAGAGGAGTTTTCCTCTTGTGCGTTATTTGGTGATAGTCAGTCTACCAGGGCCTCCCATGCCCTGATAAAAAATCGAGTCAGCCAGAAATGAAAGTCTAAACATAGCTCGATATGCTCCTTTGCCCTGGGTTTCCCTGACATTCCCAGGATCATGTCGATGTTGACTCATTGTGGAGTGTGTGTCCAGCTGTTCTCAGAAGTTCCAGATTCATCTGTACAACAAGCACTGATCACACACTAACTGGTGCAGGCACTGTGATGGGTGTTATGAAGGTGTGAACATAAATGATTCTAACTTTAAAACCCTTATTTCCAGGGTCTGCCCACAATGGCTCCAGGGATAATCCAATTAGATTCGTTTAGTTGAGCTTACCTGGATCAGAACTCTCTGGTTCCCCAGGGTTGTGAGACATTTAGCTTCCTAAAGTGAATTTCATACAAGGGTATTGTCTACTGTCAATTTAATTTTAAAAATCAAAGTAAATATTTGTTCTTATTCTTACTTGTTTTGGGGTTAAAGGAAATGTGGTACCTAATACCACAGGGCAGGCTCTGAAGGCATTTTTATCTCAGATGGCCAAACAAACCATATATTTCTATTTCTCTGAGAGGGCAGAGAAGGGAAAGACCATGTGGTCACGTATCACATTCAGGCAGTATACCCAATGGTTTGGCATCTTGGAAATTGGTCCAGTTTGTTTTGGAGGGACATGTCAGGTGCACTGGCAGTGTAGTGTCTTACCAAAGTGAGAGTCCGAATAATGCTTCTTATGTCATCTGATCAGGCAGCCATACAAGAATACCACAGACTTCGAGGTATACATAATCCCCTTTATTTTATTTTGATGCAGTTTTGGAGGCTAGAATGTAAGAGTCAAGATGCCAGGAAGGTTGTTTTCTGGTAAGGCATCTTGTTCTGATTTCTGGATGGCTGCCTTCTCTTTGTGTCCTTGTGTATGGGGGGGGGGGGCTTGTCTCTTTCCTTCCTATAAGGTCATCGTGATAGTTAATAGTGGCTGTCAGCTTGGCAGAGTCTAGAATCACCAGAGACAAGCCTCGGGGTACATCTGGGAGGATGTTATAAAGATTAGGCTAAATGACCTGAGGAGCCCCACCTGAAATGTGCCTGGTGCTGTTCTGTAGGCTGTGGTCTGGGACCACATTAAAGGGAGGAAGAGAGTGAGCACCAGCCTTCATCTCTCTCTGCTTCTTGATGGTTGGCACAGTGTGAGCAGCCACCTCACACTCCTGACACATGTCTTTCCTATAGTGATATTTATGTCCCCTTGAACTATGTGTCAAAAATAAATACATTCTTCCTGAGATTGCTTCTTCCAGGCATCCTGTTTCAGCAACAGGATGAGTCACTAATATAAAACTTACGATCTCTTTTACCCTAATTACCTCTATATAGTGATTATTGGCAAATCCTGCTCTATTGGGATAGCGGTAGTCAGGATTTCAATTTGTATGTTATGGGGAGTATACAATCTAGACCCTAGTATGTACTAAGTTAAGCCCGAGGATATATAGGTAAGCATATATGTCAGGGACAAAATGCATTGAGGGAACGCACATTAACAACGATGAGATAATTACGATGCCGTGCTCAGTACAGATGGGAAGAATGAACCCGTTCCGTTAGAGCAGGTCAGGGAAGGCTTTTCAGAGGGGCTTTAGACTCGGAGAGACTTTTGGATGCTGAGGGTGGTTAGAGGTATACTAGGCAGAGGCAGAATCCCGCTGTCAACCGTCACAGGGCAGACCATGCAGCAGATGTTTCCAGTGGCTGAGCATGAGCGGAGTCCCAGGTGCTTAGGGGGTGTAGGAAGAGCATAGGGCCATGGTCAAGGTGGTTTCAAGGAAGGGTGCTGTCTTAGTCAGGGTTTCTATTCCTGCACAAACATCATGACCAAGATGCAAGTTGGGGAGGAAAGGGTTTATTCAGCTTACACTTCCATGCTGCTGTTCATCATGAAAGGAAGTCAGGACTGGAACTCAAGCAGGTCAGAAAGCAGGAGCTGATGCAAAGGCCATGGAGGAATGCTGCTTACTGGCTTGCTTGCCTCTCCTGGCTTGCTCAGCTGGCTTTCTTATAGACCCCAAGACTACCAGCCCACAGATGGTACCACTCACAAGAGGCCCTCCTCCCTTGATCACTAATTGAGAAAATGCCTTACCGCTGGATCTCAGGGAGGCATTTTCTCGACTGAAACTCCTTCTTCTGTGATAACTCCAGCTTGTGTCAAGTTGACACATAAAACCAGCCAGTACAGGTGCTTTCCTTTGGAGGACTGCATAATGCAGCTTGAACCTCACCTTGTAGCAGGAATTGGGAACCTGTTACACATTAGACATCGGATATATAATGCCCCTTAGAGGTTCATGCTTTCAATATGTGCTCCACAGTCAGTGGTGGCGTTTTGGGGGCTACGGTATTTTCAGGGTGCAGATCGCTAGCAGTGGGCTTTTGAAAATGATAACTGGCAGCTTATTCTACTCTCACTCTTGTCTGCTCCTGGCCACTCATTTGTAAAGTCACCACTGGATACACCAGTCACCAGGAAGGACATAAACTTGTGAAACCGTGAGCCCAAGTAAACCTTCCTTCCCCTGTTTCTATCAGGTGTTTTGTCAAAGTGGCAGGAAAAGTAGCTAAAGCAATAGATATTGCAGCAGCAGCAGCAGCAGCAGCAGCAGCAGCAGCAGCAGCAGCGCAGTTTTGATTGAAAAGTTCACCCAGAAAGCAGCTGGGATACTGACACAATGGTGGCTGGGACTGGTTAGAACACCCCTGTTAGAACATTCTGTGGCCACAGAGCCTAGAGGCAGCTGTGGCAGGCACTACAGGAGGCAGGGGAGGGGATAGCTGCTCATCCTATTCAGAACTTAGGAGTTGACTGTCCTGTGGAGAGGAGTAGGAATCTAGGCTGGACCCCTCTGCTTGGAGACGAGGGAGCTATCATGGAGAGAAGAAGCACCATGCATGAGTGTGAATGGCGAGAGACTGTGAGCGACGCACAGCAGAGAGTCCCTTGGACTGGGAAGACTCTGAGGAAATTGTTGGCTTACTTCTCTGAGAAAGCAGCAAGGGATATTGCAAAGTTATCATTATTACATGCTGTATTTTAGACTAATGCGAAGTAATGTGAATCCTGGGGCGAGTGATTCTATTGCTTCTGGATTGGAAGGATGCCCAGGAGCTGGCTAAGGGCGCTCTGTAAGCCTGAAACTTTTGCGATAGGTAATTTACTCATTGAAATCCATTGACAGCATTTTTCCCCTGTGCAAATATGACCTAAGCTCTTTGAGTCAGAAAAGTTTCCTAATAAATAAATCCTTAGTCATCTGTTGCTAAGAAAATTAAAAGGCTTTTGGTATAGAATCCATCAACCTGCTGGCCTTGTTCTCACCCTGAGCCGGGCCCTGCTTTTGAACTTGTGATTCACCTAGATGGCACCCTTAGAATTTTGGGTAGGGCAGGGAAACAACTTGGAAGAGCTAGAGAATGAAATTAGAGAGATTTAAAAAAAAAAAAAAATTGGACCAGTCCTTCCTTGATCTAAATCTCCAACCGCTCTTTGATGAGGGCAGAGAGGAAAACCCGAGTCAATGGCTTCTGAGCCTTTAACTGACTGTGACTTTGTGTAATTATAACAAACTCCTTTTTAGTTTTTTTCCAAAAAAAATATTTGGCAGGATTTCAACAGACTGGAGAGAGAGAGAGGAGAGGGGGAGAGAACAGAAAGGAGAGAGAACAGAGAGACTAAGCGAGATACACAGAAACAGAGACACAGACACACAGAGCAAGAGAGCGACAGATGCAGAAAGATGTAAGACACAGAGAGACAGAGAGAAAAGACATGCAGACAGAAAGACAGAGGGACAGACAGAGAAACAGAGCAAGAGAGTGACAGACATAGAGACACACATATACAAAGCAGAGACAGAAAGATGAGAGATAAACACACAAGCAGATGCATAATGAATTTTAAATTGTGGGCTCAATGAACTTGTAGCTGTCACCTTCCATTAGACAGATGACAATTTTTCCTTCTACCTTCCTGCTCCTTTCTTGGGTCCCCAAGCGAACAGAAAGTAAATCAACTTAACAGAGGCCCTTGCCACCTAACGTAGGATCCAGAGCTCTCATCTGAGTCCACCAGGGCCAAGCTAAGCAGAACGCTGAGGAGGCGTGGTCGGCCACTCGGGGGCGTGGCCAGGCGATGACTCAGCGGCCCGGCCCCGCCCCCCCGCCCCGCCCCGCCACTTAATTCTGACGCGCGAGGCCGGCGGGTGTGAGAGCCGCCCCGAGCCGGACGGGCTTCGTACTCCCGTGTTGCAACCGCTGTCGGAACCGCCCTCTCGCAACCTCGGCGGCTAAGGCGCCGGGTACCAAAGCCAGCTGCGGAGCGCGCCAGGAAGCAGCGCGCCTTTGTGCGAGGTAAGGTGGCCCCACACTTACTTCTCACACAAAGACGAGGGGCTTGCGAGGCGGCCGCCCGCCGGGAGAAAGCGACGCGTGCTAGACCCCAGCCCGGGGGACCCTGTCGTTGGCCTGCAGAGCGGGCTGGGTATGCGGTCCTTCGGGCGCAGGCGGGCGGCGGGGAGCCTGGTGGTCCTGCGCTGCTTGGGGAGGTCGAGGTTGCAGGGCCCGGGCGGCGGCCCCGATCGAGGGGCGCCGGGGCGGAGGGGTCCCCTGGAGATGGGGAGATCCAGGCTGCAGATCAGTTGGTTCATTGTTGCATCCTCGGCCCTGCAGACCCAGATCTTGAGACCCAGGCTGCAGCGGCTGCGCTGCCCGCGGCCAGATGCCCGCCTTGCCCGCCCCGGCGGCAGGATGGGGTCAGCGTCCCGAAGCCTACTCCTACCCAGCAGACAAAGGCGGGGTCGTGCTGCTTTGAAAGGTGGTAGTGACACTGTTTCCTGTCTGCAAGTAACTTTTCTATGTTGGACTCTGCTGTGCCTCTTTGAGTCCCGGAAAGCCAGGAGGTTGGGTGATGTCTGCGAAGAAGTCCCCACATTTTCTTTGGGTTTTGTGATTGCCTCCTGAAACATTTCTGGATGACTGGGAGGTAATCTGATGTATTAGAGCCAAGTTTCCATGTGTTCTGGAAGTGAAGTGTCCCCAGCTCTCTTTGAAATTTAGAGGGTTCCTGTTGAGAGGATAAAGTGCACACACCAACCATACCAGTCCCTTCTCAGAAAGATTTTTGTCCAGGACTGCTGAGTGAAGTTACTTACTCAGAATGGGGGTGATACTGGAGGGACCAGCACGAGAACAGAAGGAGGCATGTTTGGCTTGACTTTCTGAATTTGAGCCTCCTTGCTAACAGGTAAGCTTTCCCTAGCCATGCCACCTCTCTATCATGTACCTGATAACTGTTAAAGTTGCTTTAAATCCTGTCAGAGATGCCTGTCTAGTGACGGTTTCTTAGTGTTTGTAGTATCAGGCTTTACACTTTGAATTATATAATATATATTTGTGATAAATTAAAAAACCAGAAGATAGGTCACACGTGTGGCCACCACCCACACATACCCTGAGGATGAAGGTGTATTTGCTTCAGTTGTGGGGAAATTTGGGGGGGGCACTAAATGAACACGTTATTCCTAACCTTTATACTTGTCTAAAGTATGATATTTAATAATGATAACTTTGCAGTGTTCCTTTTGCCACTTTCACAGAGGATTAGACTAACAACTTATTTTGGGATATATTTTCTTAGAGCTTTGCCAGTAACTGTTCAGAAGGGAGAGGGGGGAAGAAGAAGGAAAAGTAACGTGTTTTGCACTTCACCGGAGAGAACACAAAAGACTTTATGGAATATATACATACATACATATATATATGTTTATATACACACACACGTGTATATATATATATATGTATATATGCACACATTCTTTGGATATCAGGAGTAGCTTGGAACTGTTTACAAAGTAAATCCTCTTACTGTAAAAACTATTCTGAGATTCATGAGACATACAGGATGAAAATTGCTGCTTTGTAGAAAGACTGGCAGTGGTTTTCCATATGTCCCACACACGTTTCAGGCAGAGTTTGTGTTGAGAAAATAAAATATGTTTTCATTACACAGCGAAGAGTTTTGAATGTCTAAAAGGTCATTGGACATGTTTGTCATTACTTATATTTTCCCCTTGTAAAAATTTTGGTCTTTGAGCTCTTTAGAATGCAAAGCAGAAAGAATCCTTTGAGACAGCCCTTTAGAAGCAGGGTGCTCAGGAGATGATGCAGTCCTGTCTGAAGGCAGGAGACACCCTAGGAGGAGGTTGTGACAGTGTAATTAGGTTCTATCTGGAGTTTTTCATCTGTCCTTTGGGTTCCCTAATCTGCGTGCACACCTAGATAGTTGCAGGGTTGTTCCCTAGGTGGAGGGCAGAATATTTAGCCTTCGGTAGTGATCTCTGTTGCTTTCCTCGTCCTGCGTTTCTCCATAGCATAGAGTGGGACAGAAGGTCCAGGAGGAAACTGCAGTGTGCCTAGCTTTGGACAGTGTAAGCAGTACAGGCAGCCTGGACCTCAGCTCAGAGTTTAGGAGTCCTTTGTAAGACTGGAGCTGCTTGCTGGAGAGCCTGCACCTGAAGTAAATAAAAGACTTGTTTTGTACTTGAGAGACACACTCAGAGAAATCATGTTCCTGACCGGAAGGAAGACAGGTGCTGTTACTAATTCACTAATTGCTCTGAGTTTTCTTTAAAACACTGCAAGTAAGGAGAGAAGGATTTTTCTGGGGTTTTGTTTTGTTTTGTTTTTGTTTCCTGTGATGACTGAGAGGTAGAAGACTTTCCCTTTCACTGAAAGGGGGGGGGCACAGATGAATACTGTGACTTAGTTGGTGGTGTTAATGTCTAAAAGCCCCTTCCCTCTAAAACTCAGTGTGCAGGAGTGTTTTGAGAACTCAGACTTGGAAGTTTGGCTCAGGAAAAGTGGAAGTCTATACCTTGATGAGTCTAGAGGAAGTGCTGGGGAGAGAAACTGACCAGCTTTGGAGCTCACTGGTTCCATATTGGGAAAGTTTCTGTAGAGTGAAGATCTATGTATGCATCTATAGCTGTGCTTAATCTTGGCATGGTCCCACGGGACCTTCTCACATCCTTGTGTCTTCCCCTGCCTAATCTTTGCCTGTTCTTGCTTTTCCTGCTCGAAGCAATCTATTATTTTCTCTTTTCCTTTCTATGGAGAAGTGCTGGGTCTTTTCCATCTGAACTTTTCCTCACCCTGAAGTACTTAAACTGAGTGCACTTAAAGGGATGGATGCTTTTATCCATGGGTTCTGCTCCTCATCCGGGAAAGAATACTTTTATTTGGGAAACTGACTTGGGTTACCTTGGGACATGGTAAATGGATGGGAGCTGTTTCTGAGGGTGCTGGGGGAGACTTTGAATAGACGCTTAGGGGCCAGGCACCGAGTTTGTTGTAGTTAACAAGATGAACTTGGCCCTTGTGGCAGAAGGTAAGGGTGATATTCTAAGAATTGTACAAAGTGACCCCCACATTATTTAATGGCTGTTACTTTCAGAGCTGTGAATGGGAATTAGTACTTTTTGATTTAAGCTGCTTTAGGAAGAATTAGAGAAACCTCAGGGAAGAATGGGGAATAAGTTTCTAACCCTGTAAGGTCTGATATTGTCAGGCAAACACTTGGAGCAATGAGCATGAGTTGTCCAGGGCTAGCTGGGGCTAGTTGAACTAATTGATGTGTTGGACTGCTATGTTTTGTCTAGAATTTGGCTGGGATGTTGGGACAGTTTCTAGTGCAGCATTGAGGAATGATGTCACAGTACGTTCTCATTGTCCCCACTGAAAGAATCAGCAGGACTGTCAGGCCTGGGAGTCAATTGTTGTAGTGACATGGTGTCCTGACTTACAGAGATTCTGAGAAAGAACACTGGCATCACACAGAGATCAGCCATTACAGGTGAAGAGGTAGCTGAAGGAACTTGTGGGAAACTAGATGCTGGCTTGAGAGTATTCCCAAGCTCAGTTGGAATCCAGGAAGGAAGAGGGGATAGGCTGTATTGACATCAGAGGAACACAGGGCAGTTCTACCAAAGGTGTCACTCAAAGTGGAGTATCAGCAATGAACAGCTGTACAGCTGGGCCTGTGGTTGGCCTGCCCCCTGTAGTGGTGTGTGTGTGTGTGTGTGTGTGTGTGTGTGTGTGTGTTATACTTATGTGAGGTCACGAAGGACTGTACTGTCATTGATGACAGTAATACTCCACACTGTATAGGCATGGGGTGGCAGTAGAGCATGCTGCATGCTGCATGCTGCATGCTGCAGGGATTAAGGAGGCCCTCCTCAGCCCCCCTCCTTGGGCTGCTGTTGATTAAGCCCTTGCTGGTCATGAGACACAGAAAGCTTTAGTTAGGGAATTTGCTGGGCCTCTGTAAGCTTCCTAAGAATGAGTTATTAAGGCTTCTCTCTAACGGGAGAGAATACAGGTTACAGTTTGATGACCTCTAAGTAAGTCGCAAAGCCCCTGTGAACTTTTCGAATTTGTGAGGCTAATGTGAATTTGGTAATCCTGACCTCCTATGATGTGGTAAAGTCAATCCTGAGGCAGTAGCATTCCAAGGCATGGTCCCTGAGACTTGGCCAATGACGGCTGTTGATGCTTTCCTGTCAGTGTCTGTGACCTTGTAAAAGTACACTTAAACATTTGTCATGATAGGGCACCGAGAGATAGCTCAGTTGGCAAAGCGTTTCGAGCACAAACATGAGAACCTGAGTTCACATTGCCAGCATCCATGTCAAAGGCAGTATGTGACTGTAATTTAGGTCCAGGGAGGCTGAGACAGGAGGGTACCTGGGTCATGTATGTTACTGCTGACCACAGGCTAGGCCCTGAACAGCTCCTCTCTCGAAATGATCGCTGGACTGAAACTTTACAGCTACTGACTGGGAAGTCCCCCTCTTCCTCTCTCCTCGGCCTCTTTCAACCGTCATTCTTCCCTTTGAGTCTGTGAACTTGACTCTTGGATACGTCACAGAAATGTGATTGTGCAGCACTGGCCCCTCCTCAGTGGGCTTTCTTCCCTCAGGACGACGCCTTCAAGGTTCATTATGGTTGTGGTATACTGCAGGCTGAATAGTATTCTATTGTAAGTGTATACCATATTTATCCAAAACCCACAATCTGTTGGTGGATATTTAGGTGTTTCCACAAGACCTCTAGAAGAAAACAGGAAACCTTTATGCTATTGGCCTTAGTGGTGATTTCATGGATGTGACACCAGAACATAGCAAAAAACTCCAAAGTAAATGGACCCCTGTTGAAGCAGCAGCCTCAGCACACAGAGAGAAAGGGCAGCCTGCAGAATTAGTAATGATTTCCCCAGCCATTTAGCTAAAGAGGGCTCATCTCCAAGTCTGTCAAGAACTTCAGTAGTGAAAAAAGCCAATTAAAATGGGCTTTGGACCAGAGTGGGCATTGTATGGCAGCCTTGTGACTGAGAGTTTTAGTAAGGCAGCATGTCACATGTGCCATAGGGTGCTTGGAAGCCAAGGACTCTGTCCCTATCTTCATCTGACTTTTCGTCTTGTCATGGTCCCTGGAGAGTTTTAACATAAGCTGGTTGTGATATTGGAATGTCCACGTTGTCTTCTCTTCTTGGACTCAGGTTTTGGCATCCTTCCCAAAGTGTGGTAATGAGGTGTGTAAGAGTGCAGGCCGTGGAAGCCTGACACCAACGTTCATAAGTGTGTGCGCTAGAGAGGGAAGTGAAAAGTCAGGTTCTTAAGGTGGCTGATGGATGCTAATGAGACTTTAAGAACTACTCATAGCACAAAACCCCACAGTCCTAAATGAGCAGAGGTCGCTTGTGAGTGTCCAAGGTAGAGATAGGAAAATTCCTATGTCCTGGACAAAGTTAAGAAGGTCACTGTGGACGTCTCTATGTACATGTCTAAAGTTCTTCCTCTAAAAAATTGATGTCATTTGAATCAGGTACCACTGTGGGCACAAGTGTGACCAAAGTTCATCTTCAGTCTCTCCCTCCCTCCTCCCTCCCTTTCTCTCTCCTATTCCTCCTCCCACACTCGCTCTTTCTTCCTCTCTTCTTTCCTTCAGTGGTTGCACAGAGCAGTACAGAGCAGCCTAGCTACAACCAGGCTCCCTGGGAGTTAGTGGATGATTTGAGACAGGCTGTTCTGCTTTCTCCTTTGTAAGCTGAGCTCATTCCATCTTGTAGCCTATGCTACCCTCATGTCCTTTATACCCGATGATGCCCCCCATACCTGTCAACAGCTGCTGAAGAGCAGCTCCCGGTGGGGGAGGGGTGCCTCAGAACATGGGCCACCCCTTAAGAGATGGTGTAAGGAGGCAGGGCCTGGACAGGTGAGGAGAACACAGTGCACTTCCTGTAGGTCCTGCTGTGGTGACCAGTTCAGTTACTCTGTGCTAATGGAACCAGAAATGTCATAGACTCAAGTTTGACATGGGCTGTTAGGGATTGTATTCTTATCTGTAAAATACAGCGATAGCAACATAGTTACTACCAACTCAGGTTTTGGTAGTGTCCTGTGTAGTGCTGTGAACCTTGTTCATTCAGCATTTCGGAATGCTGGTGTGTCCTAGTTCATATGGCAGACTCTAGGATCTGGGGATAGGACCAGAGTCGTCTTGTCTGGAGTTATTGTGCTAGTGGCTGATAGCGAATGAATACGTAGACAAGGTAGCCCTTTCATTGTGCTGCCAAGGAAACAAGTCCAGCTCAGGGCTGCAACCTGCTGGAGAGGAAGTGATGCTTTTAATCGGGTGAGGGTCATAGTTTGAGTTTTGGACAAAGGCAACAAGTCTGTGCAACCCATTCCAGTCTCTCTGAGTGGAGCCAAGGGGCCTGAGGTCCATGGGAGCTTGCTATAGCAGGAACCCCAAGAAGGCTGATATGGATGGAGCCAGGTGGGCGGTCAGGAGGGAGGCTTCCAGATGAGGTCCTATGGTGAGGAATCTGGCTGATACCAAAACCGTGGGAGGTTCCTGTGCAAGGGCTGGAAGAGACGGCCTTGCATTTTACGCCTGTCTCTGGCTGTGGAACGTAGAGGTGGCAGCTGAGGATCCAACACAGGTGCGAGAAGGTCAGTGGAAGTAAATGCTCAAGTAGCTGGATGGTGCCTTTTGAAGATAGGGCCACAGTGACTTGCTAATCATTTGGAGTATAGTGGCTAGCAGAAGAATCATGAGTGACACCTGATGGCCAGCCACCAGTCAAACGATGATGTCATTTACTGGACAAGAAAGACTGGCTGAGAATTATCTTTATAATACACTGTAGCCTCAGAGATTAGTATTGCTTTACTCTTGTATCACAGATGAGGAAACCAGTAGAGAAGGTGAGAGGCTGCCCTGGGAGAGCTGGGAAGTTGGGATAGGAAACACCCTGCCTTCTCATCTCACATTTGCTCCACTGTCTGTGTCTGAATGAGGATGGCAGACAGATGTGAATTTTCGTGTGAACACTTTGAAAACGCGTCCTCTTCCCAGCACACCTTGGTTGAAGTTTAATTTATATTTCATCGAATGCATCCATTATCAATGTTTAGTTCATATGTTTTTCATAATGTGCAGGCTGGGCAGCCATCATCTTGGTTCAGTTTTGGATTCCACAGTCAGCTCCCATTGCCATCCTCAGCCTTTGGTAACCAGGGCTCACTTTCTGCCGCCACATTTGCCATTTCAGAACTTTTGGACAAATGGAGGCATACAGTATGCCCTATTGGGTTGACTTTGTTCAGCTACATAGTGGTTTTAGGCCCATTCATTGTTTATAATTTATATGCTTTAAAGGGCCTTTCTTAGAAGGATGTACTCGGTACTGACGGGAAAACATCGTTAGGATGTACCTTAAGATGAGTTAATAAATGTAGTAGTATTCACCAATGCACGGCTCTGTAAACGTGATCTTTTGTGATCTTCCAAGTGATTTCATGAGGGTGGGTCTGTGGGTAGTGCTTGACCCAGGAGGAGTCTACAGTGCCAAGAGACTAAAAATCTCACCCAGGGTGAGAGGCTGAGATCAACTTTAGGCTTTGGCTCTTCTGACTCCGGATTTAAAGCTTGTACGTCTCAACTTCAAAGAGGGAAAATAGACTTGCAGATAAATCTGAATTTGTAGCTTTAAGAAAGATGTTTGTTCTGAATTTTCAGTTTGGCTTTACCATATGGAGATTATGGCATCTTAAAGAGATCCTTCTATGGGGCAATTTTCTTAGGCATAACATCAGAGTGGCACCAGATTGAAAGCACATAATTATGCCATTAGGCAGAGCTGCGTGCTTGAGTTATGTTTTAAATATGGTGTTTACCAGACATACACTTTTGTATGAAGTACCCTGAGGCTATTTATGACTTTACTGTTACTGGATGGAATTTAATTAGGAATCATACATTTTTAAGGATGATTATATAATTGCACTAGATATTAATGTACTTTCTCCTCTTTGTGCCAAGTACATATTTGAACAGTTTTTTTCTATGTGACATTCCTATTAGAAGATTTCATATCCTTTATCAAAGAAGGATTCCTCATGTGTTACAAGTATTCTGGAGTTGTGGAAGACGTTTTCAACAACTCAGTCACACCAGTAGCTCAGTGAGAGTTGGTCACATGTGTTTATCTTGGGTAAGCACTGATGAGCTGTGGCTTATTAACAGCAGTGAGCTGTTTGAAATAAGCACACACTTTACACCCAGATTCCACCCTTGGTCTCTGCAAAGACACTCTGCTAGTTACACATTGTTCTATGTTTCTAAAATGGAATTGCAGTATCATTACACGAGCTTTTCAAAGGTGGTATACCGTCTATGTTTTAGGATTTTGCTGTATAATCCAGCTTACTAATTCACAGTCACAACTATAACCCTGTATTCTTTTTAGAATGTCTGGTTTTAAGAAGAAAAAAAATAACAATTTTAATTTAAAAAGTTTTCCTTTGACTTGTTTCAATTGCAGAGTCTGCTTCTTTTTCCTTAATGAGATTAGTGGGTATGATGCTAGATTCTGAAGATGGTAAAAAAGACAAAAATCTAGTCCCACCCCCCTCCACCCCCTCTCACCCCCCTGACCCCCCCCCAGCTCCCGGAAGTGGAGATGCTAGAGTGGAGCCTGTTCAAGAGACACAAGCTAAGTAGCTTTTCTCTCAACTGCCAGCATCTTGCTCAGTTCCTCTCTGACCTCCCTGTTGGAGCACTGACTTTCTATAAGAATAAGTTTCAGTTAAAACCCTGGGCGGCTACAAACTTACTTGCAAAAGTACCTGGGTGGGAGGATGTATAAGTTTCCCCCTGGGGTTATCCCCAGGACTGTCCCTGTTTTTTCTGACCTCAGAGGCTTCCCCTTCTGAGCTGGGTAGAACATGCATCCTTGCTTATTTCTGTTGCTAGGCCACGCCTGCCCTTTGCCCAAGGGGTGACTGAAGGTGACATCAACCTAAAACTCAGGCAAGATATGGGGGAAGCCCAGAAATCTGTTGAATTTGTCTCCATCTTAATATTGGCCTCATTTCTTAATAACGTGACCGTAGCATTATTATTATGCCCGGTTTCTTTGAAGCCAAATCTTTAAAATGTATTCAGGCTGCATGTGGTAGTTCCACCTCTCAAGGCTTGATAAATCCAGCAGAGCTGTTCTTCCTCAGCACTTCTTCCTTGTGCTGCTGATCTGTTGAGGAAACTTCGTCAGTTGTCAAGTAGAAAGGCCTGCTTCCTTGATTGGGCTACAGTGTGCTTTGAAAACTTGTTCCACAAGTTTTTGTGGGTCTGTAAACTGGGACTTAGCACCACTGCTGTCCTGGGTTCATGGTCAGCTCTTTAGAAAGGGCTAAGTGGTTGGTAGTGACATCTGCTTCATGTTGTGTCATCCCAAGACAATGTCTGCCATCACTCACAGCAATACAGACATTGATGAGTCTGCTTTTATGTTGGCAGCTTGACCCTTCATTGTGAATTTCCCCTCAATGACCTTCTCCTACTGTTGTTAACATCTATTGACGATGGTTCCTTGAATTAAGTGTTTTATTGGAGATTGTTTAATGAGCAAGGTAGCAAGTGTGAGATGAGACCTGCAGTGGCCAGAGTGGCCAGCAAACTCATTGTTGTAGCAACTTAAGGACAGTGGGGACTTCAGAGAAAAACAGAAAGACTGGGCTTTTATGTTTGCTGCATGCAATGTATTTCCTACCATCAAAGTTAACTGCTATTTATTAATGTTATTGCGTCAGGCTCGTTGAATTTTATAGTAATATTAACTCCCGTGTGTTTATGCTGCTTATAGCTTATAGCACAGGAGCTTTCAGCATAGGATTATAAGGTACACAGTACCACGTGATGGCACAGACCATCGTCCGTTGTCTTCCTCAGTAACCAGTTGAGATTTTCTGATGTGTATGGGCATGCATGAGCAGACTTTTCTTAGGAAAGGTAAGACATGGATAAACTTAAAGGGGGGCAGGGCTAGAGAGAGAGCTCAATGGCTAAGGATGCTTGCCCCCTCAAAGGATCAAGTTTAGTTTCCCAGATCCTTTGTTGGGTGAGTCATAGACATCTTAATGACAGCTCCAGAGGCTTCTTCTGGCTTCTATGGACAGACACCAGCACACATGGCACACACATGGCACATATACACACACAGCATGCCCGCACACACACATGATATATGTAAGTAAACTTCTTTTCAAAGGAGAAGAATGATGGGCCTGAGAGATGGCTCAGCTGCTGAAGTCCTGGTATAAGCAGGTGAGGGAAACCTGAGTGTGAGACCCAGAGCCCATACAAAACCCCAGAGTACCCTGCTGGGCGTACTCCCGGTGCAGGGCAGACAGGAAAAGGATCACAGGTGCTCCCTGGCCAGCCAGGCTAGCTGTTTTGATGAGCTGCAGGCTCATTCTAAATATAAGTAAGGTAGATCGTGATTGTGGACGACACCTGATATCAACCTCTAGTCTTCACATGTACCTGAGTGCACACAAGACCATGTCTGCACTCACTCACACAGAGGCATACATAGACACACACACACACACACACACATACACACACACACACACACACACACACAGAGAGAGAGAGAGAGAGAGAGAGAGAGAGAGAGAGAGAGAGAGAGAGAGAGAGGAGAGAAGGAGAGAAGGGGAGAATGATAAAGCTGAGATAATTTTGTTTTAGTTCTTCCAATACATAGGCAAAATTGCATTTTCAACTTGAGTCTCAAAAGTGGTTTGGGAAGATGGATTACTGCCATGTTTCTAGTGTAGAGAGGCCTCCTTTTAAAGGACCATGTCATAGCAAATGAAATTGGCTCACTTTACCAGCAAGCTGCATGCTGACACTACAGTCAGTTCTGGGGATACCCTCAGAGAGGGCATGGAAATATCTGGGTTCCTCTTGTGTGGATGATCTTTCTCTTGGTATACCATAGTGTGCTTCTGGAAACCACACTGTGACAAGAATCATTATCACGGCGGTTCTAAGAGTTGGACATTCCTCCCCCAGTGCCTTAATTAAAGATCATGCTATTGACTAGACAGTTGGTATCAAGTAAATCTTGGCTCTGATCATAAGGTATTGAAAAAAAAAATGAAATTTGGAATGGTAAAAGATTTGACATTGTAAAATGATGCTTACAAAAGCCACAGGAAACAGGAGGTCATCTGATTTAGTCTCCATTTTTGAGGTGGGGGGTAATCTAATACTTAGCTGTTTAGGGAGCCTTCCCGAGCTAATGGTGGTTGATTGGCGTCTATACTCACACTTCAAAAGCACCCTAATACCTGGGTGTTTATGTGAATGCTAAATGCTTCCTATGCATCCTTACAACTATGATATAGGACTATAACTTGCCTTCACCAAAGCAGAAACATCCCATAATCACCAGACCACAAATACCTGATTATACTAACAACAGAAAGCGTGCTGGTACCCACCCATCCTGTGGTTCTGACTTCCTCTCCCCTCCTTATTTTAATGTCTTTTTTTTTTTTTTTTTTTTTTTTTTTTTTTTTTGTCAAAGGAATACCATATTTTATTGCCCATAAACATTCTTTCCAGGATCTTCCATGTACCCTGAAGAACTATATGTTTTGTTTTGTTTTGTTTTGTTTTGTTTTTAAATTGGTAGTTTCTCTCAGCTTTTAAAAAGGTATTAAAAGAACTTTGGGCACTGCATGCTTCAAGATTCCTAGAAGATGTCTAGGTGGATTTGAGCTGATAGTATGTTTTAATAAGTGGCTTGGGCCAACTCACATAAAAAAAGAAAAAAACAAACCGTTCCTCTGATCAGTTTTGTTTCAGAAGATCACCACTTAGCCTTTAAATATTTGAAAACATCACCAGGGAATTGACTTGGGAGCCATTAGGGAACCGCTTGTCCCCTTCTTTCTCCTATGCTGGGCAGTTCTAGACCTGAGGCTTTCTGAAGGTACCTCTGGGGAAGTGTGTGGATGGTAGATGGGGAGGAATTCAGGCCCTAAATCACCCACTCTGGTGAGAGAGGGAGGGAGAGAGAAGGTTTGGCGTCAACTTCCTGATGTTAGCTGTAGATCCTCAAGGCTGCAAAGGCTGCAGGCATCCCTTCCTTGTGCAGCACAGGAAGCTCAGAGAGCTTGCCCTGGAGCTGTTCATTAGACTGGTTACCCGGGTTACAGGAGCACTTGAGGATCAGAATGGAGAACAGTGTCCTCTCGGACATGGTTTGTTCTCTGATCCATGATTCATATAGTTTGTGGTAAAATAAAAACATACTTGGCTTTGCCGCAGCACTCCTTAGATGTGCCCGGAGAACACTTGTTTGCTTTCAATACCCCTAATTTACAATTCTTTGTGCACTTCCTGTTTCACAGTTAATGGCTGAGATCTGTGACTCTAACAAGACTGTTGTTTTTCACTCCGGTTCATTTCTGCTAGAAACTAAGCAGCCTGTGTGCTGTCTGGAACATGTTGCATGCATGTGCTTTGAGAAGAACAGCATGCATAGCTGACTAATTTCAAAAACAGCCTATTTATAGTCTTTCAGAGTAATTGTCAGACTTGGTCTATGTGCTTTTGCTAACGTCATGTGGATCAACATGGCTTTTTAAATGGAGATAAATTGTTTTTTATGTGTGGGTGATTCATTTGATATTTCTCTATAAATTCATACCCCAACTGTGTCTCTGAAGTGTGTCACTGCAGTAATAGCTCAGGGAGGAGTTTTCAACAATTGGCATTGAATTAAATGTGGGATGGTGCTTTAGAGAACTCACAACTGTGTGAGTGTGTGTGTGTGTGTGTGTGTGTGTGTGTGTGTGTGTGTGTGTAGAAAGGGGGTGGCGGGAGGGCTGGAGGGAGACTTTGGTGTCTGTATATGGGTGTGGAGGCCAGAGGAGGATATCAGAAGTCCTACTCTGTCACTCCCCACTGTATTTGTGTTCCCTGGACATAGTCTCTCACTGAGTCCTAGCTACCTGGTAGCCAGTGAGTATCAGCAACACACTTGCCTCTCCCAACAAACCCCACAGTGCCTGGGATACAGGTATATGTATGGCTGCCTGAATTTTTAGTGTTGGGAATTTGAGCTCAGGTCCTCATGCTTCCTCAGCAAGTATCTTACTTGCCGAAACCTCGCCCTAGCCCTTTTATTTTATAAAATGTGCTGAACCTGTTGAGTCACACAGGATCTAAAGGACTCTTGTCCCTTGACCTCTAACTTAAAACAGCATTGTTGGCTGTCACAGGTGGTCTTGCCCATGTGTTTGCCACCACAAAGACTAAAACAGGAAAAGGAAACAGAAGTCACTAGTTACTGAGCTGGTGATGGTTTTATTGCTGAGGAAGAATGATGAGGTTTGAAGTTCTGTGTGGAAGAGACAGTTCTTGTTTATCTAGTAGAAAGTCTAAAACATATTAGGTGTTAGAAATAGTTTCTCATATTATAGACAAAAGCCTAGGCATTTGTTTACATGGTTGAGAACTTTCTTTGCTGTCTCTCCATTTTGACTTCTAGGGCTGAGTGACTTCCTGTGGTTGAATATATTTGTGAGATTTGTTAGTAAATATAAGAGAAATGTGTTTTTGTGGATAAACATGAGAATAAAGCAAGAGTTGTTCTCATGATGGGTGACTGAGGCATCTGAAGCATCACCATGGCCCAAGTCTTTTGCAGGCACGTGACGTCATGTATTGGTTCTAACAGTGCACGAGAGAGTAAGAACTTGATGTTGCCTAGAACTGGGTGATGTGTGAGATGCCCTTTCCCCTCATGAACTCAAGGGGTCTCATCTTTGCTTTCTGACCCTAAATGAGCCAGCAGGTAAGGTGTGGGCATGTCTGTGTGCAGGTAGCAACGGTACTCTCAGTGTGTGCTTTCCCAGGATGGTGTCTTGATGTGACTTCATACATGACCGTTGGCATGGCTTTCCAATGGCATGAGACTTTGGATCTCGTTAGGACTCACGAGAATTCGTCTCAGATTTGGGCTTATGTGCTGGGCTAGCTGTAAGCAGTGGTAGAATACAGAGATAAGAGCGGACAGAGGGCTCAGTCTGGAGCTGTTGGGTCTGTCTTAGGTGGGGTTTCTATTGCAGTGATGAAGCACGTGACCAAAAACCAGTTGAGGAGGAGAGGGATGTTGGGCTTATCCTTCCAGTTTGCTGGTCATCATCAAATGAAGCCAGGACAGGAACCTGGAGGCAGGAGCTAATGCAGAGGCCATAGAGAAATGCTGCTTACTGGCTTGCTTCCATGGCTGGCTCAGCTCCCCCCCTCCCCCCAAGAACCCAGGACCACCCCCAGTGGGCTGGGCCTTCAACCATGAATCAAGAAAATGTCCCACAGGCCGGCTCACAACTTGATCCCATCTTAACTGAGGTTCTCTCCTCTTAGATGACATTATCTTGTGTCAATTTGATGTAAAACTATCCAACTTAAAAGCTAACTGAAGAACGGAGGAGACACCTCTGGGCATAAGAGTGTGGGTGGCTGTTAGTGGGGACAGCTAGGTGTTGAGTGCCTTAAGTGGCCATCATCCCCTTCTTAGTTTAGAGACGGAGAATGCCACCATGGGGGTTCTGTCAGGTTCAGAGTCAGGAAGGGCCTGTGTTCCCTGTATCCCAACATGGCAGAGAGGGAAAGTAAAACACTTCTTTTCATCCCCTCTCCACGGGTGTGACTTCATCACAAGGGCTCTCTACTCTACTGTATTTCCTTCACAGTGTCCCACTTCCAAATACTATTGCATTTTGGGGTAGGGTTCAAAAGGATGGATTTTAGGAGTGACACAAGAGCCGATCTGTGGTCTAATCAAGGTGAACAGTGATGTAGACTCCATGGGAAGGTGGCAAGGTTGGTTCTGAGATGCAAGGAGGTGTTCTGCAGAGAAGTGAGGTCTTCAGGGGTCCAGGATGGATGTGGAGGTGAAGGGTGGGGAGTGGTAGAAGGAACATGTTGGTGGATGTCAGGAATCTAGCACATGAGCAAGCCAGAACAGGTCACCCAAGCCCAGGAGAGCAATGATGCTGAGAGGCGACCTTGTCCAGGGTGTTTGCTGTTTCTTACAGGCCTGCTATTTAAGAATTGTTTGCTGGTTGAGAGTAGCACTATGCTCAAGCAGGTGGGACCCAGGGTCACTTGTTAGTGGCAGGCAGAGAAACTGGCACAGGGTCATATTTGTCCAGGCTTGACTGGTTAGTTCAGGTATAGTTAGTAACAGAGCCTTTGTGCACTCTGAAAACAGTGATGTGGCTATGGTTGATAATATGGACACCCAGCTTACATGCACATGGTTGCAGAGAGATATGCAATGCATGTGTGGGTAAAGATCCCGACTGAAGATTTGTCCCACAGGGGCTTCCATGGTGTGTTGACCGTCATTGGAGAGACCTGCTGTTCTCTTTGCATATTTACTGTTTGAATTCTAAAAGACACTGTACATTGTGGGTTCCCGGAGCTCTCTTCTCTGGGTTTGTTTTAGATGACTGACTGTTTACTCAGCTAATATTGGAAACTTGAGTCCACATTGCCACGGTTTTTATTATTGTAGCTCTTCTGAATTCTCTTAGGAGACAGTGGTCTTTCCTGGGAGCTCCTGGGAGCACACTAAACCCCTAAAGACATAGCTGGCTAGGACTGTTTAGAAAAGGAGGCAGGGGAATGAGGAAGAGGAAGGAGAGGACACTGAGTCTTTTTTACTTTCCAGCCTGATGAGTTCATTGACTTCTGGGAAAGTAGGCATGAGGGAGGGGAGTAAGGCCAATGGGAGGAGTCTGGGGTCCTCTGAGTTGCTTTTTCATGCAGAGAGTGCCCCAAGCTTGTGTTGCCTTGGGAATCAAGAGCGAGGTTTTTATTTGGGCCATTTTATTTGGAGGCTACCATATGCAGATTATTGCCATGCCTGAGATGTCTTTGTTCATGGTGAAAGGGGATGGAAGACTCTGGGGCCTGAATGCTGTGGGATGAGACATGGGGACATGGGGACATGCTTGCTTTCCCACCTTGGGTTGTTCCTGTGCTCACTTGATTATGTATTGAAGTTTTCCAGGTCTGGCTGGCAACAGGAGTCTGTTCCAATCTTTGAGTCCCCTGTAGGGCTTTCCTGCTTCCTGAAGTTAGGCTCCTGACACTAAGCTGACTGTACTCAGGAGGATGTGGGGTTATCTCCATGGGGCTGAGTGAGCTTTAGAAAGCCCTGTCTAGCTTGCTCCCTTCAGCTGGTATTTGACTGTGTTTGTCAGAAGCTGGGATCTGCAGGAGTGGCTGGGAATTCCTTTATAAGGTGGTGTTTCTTCTTGTGTTTCTGTCATTTTTGTTCCACACTTCCTGAACCCCTGTCCCTAAGGGCAGTGATACCAGGGGGCCTCTTAGGGAGAAGGCCTCATCATGCTCTTTGAATGGCATTAAACCATAGCATCCAAGCCTGGCTCCTAAAAAGTGACTTGTGATGTAGGGGTTGTCCCACAAGGCTGAAATTCAGCGGCTCTTTCTAGCACGCAGATGGACTTGGATTTCTTTTCCTTCTCTCTGCAGCTTGCTTCTAGCCTGATCTTTTCCTTTTTCCTCCTTGGCTGCTTGATAACTGCAAGTGAGTCTTCCGTCTCTACCCACCCTAGAGCTTTATGGTCTGGGTGGACTGATGTGTCCGGCCACAATGTTTCTTGACCCTCTTCTAAAAACAACAACAACAACAAAAAAAAAAAAACAAAAAAACAAAAACCCTAAATCAAAAGACAGATAGAGATCCATGCAGCAAGCTTGTGATAGTACAGAGATCAAAACACACTAAAATCTAGAAGGGCAGCTGGGGATGGTGGTGCATGCTCAGAAGGTACACCCATATCCTGTTTTCAGAGTTGTGTGGTCTGTCCTGTGGTTCTGCATTTCATGGCCCTTGTCACTCACTAGCAGCAGGTGGATGCTATGCAGTATCCTCAGTTCTGGGTTGCATGTATCTGGAGCTTAAGTGAGACCCTGACTCTCTTGTTAGCCCAGGGGTCTATCCTCGCTTCTTTTCCTGGGGAACTTCTGCCGCGTGAATCACTTTTCCCTTTCCATTTCTTTCCATTGAGACACGGTGTGAGAAGATGGAATTCCACTGTTTGGACATTCCTTCCGGGTCTGTAGTTCACCAGGCACGTAAAGGAGCTGCCTGAGTTTGTTTCCTTGCTGGTAGAATCGGAATGATGCTCTTCAGTGGGTTTACAGCAGTGCAGTCACTCGCCCACCATATGCCCGTGTAGAGAAAGCACTCAGTAAAACAGCTGGCAGCGTTGGGGGTGCTTGGCACTGAGAGCATGTGTTGTAAAGCTCTGTTCTTGAGCATAGGCTCGCCGTGTTTGCTTTCTAGTCATGTCCGAGTGAGTCTTATGGAAACTTTACATGCATTTATGGGGACAGCAGATCAAAGGTATTTTGAAGCTGATGTTCTTTAGACCCATCCCTCCAAATCCAGATTTGATATACACAGGATATTTTGATATTGAGGATAGAGGTTTATTCTAGTGTCCCACAACCAGAAGAGTCACAAAGGATCTATCAGCAGTAAGCTGGAATTGAAATGGCCAAGCTGGACAGACATCTTCTGCAATTGTAAACAGTATGGAACCTTAAACAGTATGTATTATACCAAATGGACATCCATTTTGAAACACTTGGCTGGTGTGGTCACCTGCAGTGATGCCAGAAGTAGAAGTCCCCAGGCACATCTAGGTCTGTATAAGACTGCGTCGAAAGGGATGGCTCTCAGCATTTTCTAGAAGAGTTCGTTTCTAGTGATCTGAGGCTAAACCATTTCTCCACATGTAAGGGTGAGTCCAAGTCTGGTCCTGCCGCTGCTCTGTCCCCGGCCTGGTTTCCATTCATGTCCCTTCTTGTGTGTTCCTAGGCCTTTCCTGTTCCCTGGATCCCTCTCTGGAAAGGCCTGCAGAGGCCTTGGTCTCTCTTTACCTGCTTTGTTTTCTGTCCTCAAACCGCGACAGGTACATTGTAGACAGTGTGCGTTCTTGTTATCGCAGGCCCTTCCATGCTGTAGTCTGCGAGCTCGCCCTGTGCAGACACAGGCACGTGGTGTGTTTGCCCTTAGTTTATTGGAGCCCCAGGTGTCCTTCAGCCTGGGAAACCTCCTCTCACTCTAGCCAAAGCAGCAGGACATGGGATCTCTAGCTCTTCATCCCTGAGGATGGCTGAATACTCCTCTGTCTCAGTGAGTACACAGACGGAAATGATATGTGGGGAAATTCTGCAGAATACATTACTTTGAGATCCATCTTGGTATGAAGTTAAGATCCTGGGAAAAGTGAGTCGAAGGCCAGGCATAAGCTGTGCCTTTGGCCTTTAACAGCTTTTTTAAAAGTAGAAATGAGGAAAGTAGCCATGTGCTCCTTGCACTTGCGTTTGTGTGTGGGTGAATGAAGGATATTGTCTGCACTGTTGCTCTTTGTGCCTTACCTAAGCCACGTGGGAAACGTCTTCTAGACTAGCATGCTACGATTCCTTTTTCCTTTCCCTTGAGAAAAATTGGATGCTATTTTTTTTTTCTTGCAAATGAAAAATATGTAACTTTTTGATTCTGGACACCAGGAAGCAGGTAATTCAGTTAACTTTCAGACCTGGAAATTACATTATTTCTGACCAGTGGCACTTTGGATGTTTTGTGTATTGGATACTTTGACTTTCTAATTCTATTTTATTTATGTAGTTGTATATCTAACTTAATTTATATGCACAACTCAACATTTATAGTGCCATTGGTTTCTTGGAAAAGAATTTAGGGAATAACAAAACATTTAAAATAATGTTATGTTCTTACATGGGGCACTGAGGGCTCTCTCTCTCTCTCTCTCTCTCTCTCTCTCTCTCTCTCTCGATGGTATATACAATGTGTGTATGTCTGTGTGTGCACGTGTGTTTATGTGGACAAATGTAGACCATAGTGCCCATGTAGAGGCCAGGGAACAACCTTGGGGTCAGTCCTCACCTTGTTGGAGTCAGGCTGTCTTTGTCTCTAATGTGTATTCCAGGCTGGCTGGTTTTAGGTTTCAGAGGATTCTCTGCCATCTTGCTGGTGGATCACTGGAACAGACACAAACAGAATAGGACAGAACTACAGGTGGGCATAACCATCAGGGCCCATTCCTAATGACCTGCTAGCCTCTGCTGTACATAGATGCTCGGATTCAGACTTAGCTGAGCCATCGCTCAGCCAAACTTCTTTTGCAGTAAGACCTGCAAAAAGACACCTGACCCAGGGCCTTGCCCACACTGAGCAAGCCCTCCGCTACTGAGTTCCATCCCTACTCCTTAATGTTTTGCTATAAGGTGTTGAATTAATAATTAGTTAATAAATCACAACACAGGCTTGCTTCCCATCTCAATGGTTGTGGTTCTGGAATGAAACACAGACAGTCTTTACATTTTAATATGCCCTAAGCAGCACAGTAGCTAGTTAACTGCCTAGCTGCTAGAATCTACCTCCCTCAGATAATTCCGAGTTACTACTTACTAATTTCTGTATTCCATCTTGGCTGCTCTTAACTCCAATTAGTCAGCCTGCTGGGCTGTGTTTTCTTAGCCCAGAGCCCGGGGCCCTCTCCTTGCGCTTCTGTATGTACACCACGGTGGCCTCTGTGTCTCCTCTCCTAAAGTGTGGTGGAGCTCCTTTTTCCTCTCCTTCTGGTCTCAAGTCCAGGAAAGAAATCCTAAAATCCTGCCTCTTTCTGTCCTCCCCAGCTAATGGCTGCTGGCATCTTTATTTACCAATCAGAACAAACAGAGGGCAGGTTTCCAGAAGCTACGTCCAGACCCTCTTGTACAGTTTTTTTTTTTTTTTTGGGGGGGGGGCATAATTAGCATTTTTAATACAGGCATATACAATAAGGTCGTGTGTGAGTGTGTGTGTGTGTGTGTGTGTGTGTGTGTGTGTGTGTGTGTGTGTGTTTGTAAACCTGAAATATTTGATCCTCCTGCCTCAGTCTTCCAAGTTCTGGGATTAGCCAAACTTGAATTTGAAATTCTGTTTCTGCTGTGTTTATGTCAGAGAGTGGATCTGGAATACAGGAATGCCTGTGTTTGCACAGGTAAACTTTGGTTTGTTTGGCTGTGCTCTGGATAGCAGTTTTAGGGCTGTTAGGGTGAGTGTGGAGGGAGATGCTGGCCAATAATGCATTCCGCTCATGAATTCTACCTGATTTATTCCAACTGTGAGATTCTTAGTTACTTTCCCATTTGAAGGTAAATATTTCAGTGCCGTTAGAAACCTGCCTCTTCTGAACAGTAACGTGATTCTCAGATTTTGCTGTTTCTAGGACTTACGGTTATTTTCATTGGTAATGTAGTACCTTCTGTTTCTGGAAACCCACCAGTTGCTGTGGCCATTTACAAATGGCACTTGATATGCATAAACCACTTAAGAGAAAGCTGCATTTAATTGGTCTTTAAAGTTGTATCAGTGGTAACTATTTTAGCTGAAAATTAAGGAAACAATGTACAAAAATTAGTTTATTTGCTCCTTTGAGTTTAATGCTTACTACACTGTAGACATTTTCCAGATGCTTGTGTTGGGGTACATTTTTATGAGAGGCCATGGAAATTAATAGACAACAATTTTTTTCCACTATAATTCTGACACTGTCTTTGAATGCATTACTTCTCTTGTTTCCAAGATAAACTACCTGACAGAAGCCAGTTGAGAGAGGAAAGGTCTTTTGGCTCAGGGTTTCAGAGGGGTTGCAGCTTGCTCTGGGGTGGTAGGAGATAGGATGGTTTGAATGGCTTCGCCCTGGGAGATGAGAATGGGAGGTTGCATTTGCTTTAGAGTCAGGATGACAAGGTCCATATTTAGTGACCTACTTCCCACAGGTAAGCCTCAAATTTAAAGGCTTCACACCTTATCACACAGTCCATCCATCTGGGGAGCAAATGTTCAAGTACATGAGCCCGTGGGGGAACATTTCAGACTCAAACTATCGGAGGGGGTCAGAGTTCTTATGTTTTGCCTGAGTTTAAATGAGCATGTTCTGTCTTTTGGGGGAGTCTGGTCGAGAGATCATTACTGTATCATTACAGATGAAGTCACTGAGCACACCCTGGACAGAATCTGGATTCTGTTACCATCAGCAAGTGTCAGCAGTGATTTATGAGGCAGGATGTACAGATTTGCAGTTCTCCTCATTTCAGTCTCTTCTACAATAGTAGTAGTAGCTGTCTTTGATGAGAGGTGAGTGAGAGAGTGAAAGCGTATGGGTGCCTGAGTGCGTGTGCATGCACGCGTGGGAGTGTGGGAGCCACAGCGGCCAGAAGAGGCTATCATATCTCCTGGGGCTGGATTTACAGGCACTTAGGAGCCTTCCCCACATATGTGTGCTAGGAGCTGAACTCGGATCCTCTGGGATAGCAGCAAGCCCTCTTAACTGATGAGCCATCTCTCCAACCCCAATAGTTAACATTTCTTTTTGTAACAGGAATTTCCAAAATGACCTTTTTCTTCTATGTGAAAGTACAGTTCCCAGCTTTCTTGCCTTCTGAATGGCTTCCTGAATGGAGAATAAGTCCTGAGGGCGGCTGTGATTCATTTTATAAACAGGACTAGAAAGTGAAGAGTCTGGCAAGCTCCTCATCTGTCAGCAGCTCTGAGATGGGCCCCCTCCCCCAGTGAAGACTTGTCATACTTATAAAGCATTATTATTTCAGAATCATCAAAGGAAACATGTAACGACGATAGGGAAGGGGATTGTTTATTCTGGAATTTTCTTCACTGTATTTTTAACATTGAGGAAATTACTGAGAAAGCTTTGGCAAAGTGAAGACAGACGAGTGCAGATCAGACTGAGTTTGTGAACTGCATTCAACTCCTAAGTAGGGGCAGTGTCCTCTGCGTGACACAGGGTGAGCCGTTGGTCCTCTGGGAGTGTCTTGAGGGAAGCTGGACAATACTTCAAATTAACAAAAACTTTAAGCTTTAGAAATGAAGACTTTCTTGTTTTACTTCATGACTGCTCCTTGCTTTATTAAGTTTTAGCATAGATGTCAGCTTTAGGACTATACAGTTGGGAAGAATTTTGACTGCTCCTTGCTTTATTAAGTTTTAGCATAGATGTCAGCTTTAGGACTATACAGTTGGGAAGAATTTTAACTAGAAGCCATTCTTAAATGAGTGTACCTTTAAAAAACAACAACCTGGTTTTAATTAACTGTACTTCCTGACCTGCTGTGGCCACAGAAATATTAACTGTCCAAAGATGTTTAGGAGAAAAAGTGTCTCATTTTCTTCTGGAGTGTTATGTGACTGGAAGGCTGTGGATTACCAGTGAAGATTTTCTGTTCTTAAAATGAAGTTCCTTTTTACCCAGCAGGCTCGGTGTGCATGTGCTTTGATAAGTACAGGTTATAGTCTGCGTGTAAAGGGCTCTACATCTGGGATCAAGCAGAAATCAAGCAGCTGCCATACTTTGAGCCGAAGGGTGAACACAGTAGGTAGCATACATTTGGGAAAGAAAAGACTTTTTTAAACATTTGCTTTTGTATTTATGTATATATGTGCATGTGTCCGTGTGAGTATTTGTCATCTGTGTGGTGGTGCCCCTGGAGCCACAAGAGGATCCATATCTTGCAGAGTTCCAGATGGTTGTGAGCCTCCCTCCACCCCCAGTATGGCTGCTAGGAACAGAACCTGGGTCCTCTTCTCCTCCATCCCTGGCTACCACTGTTCCATCTTCTTTATAAATGTGACTGCGTGAAGGGCTTTGCACTAGTGGAGTGGTACAATATTTGTTTTTCTGTCACCATCTTATTGCACTGAGTCTGTTGTTCTGAAGTTCCAGGTCATAGCACAGGTCAGGTCAGACATTTTCTTTTTCTGGTTGGATAATTTCCCATTGTATGCAGATAGCACATTTTGTTTGTCCATTTACCTGGTGCCGAATCTCATTTATTTTTGCGAGGTGTGTTAGAAATATACTTTAAGACATGAAATGCAGTAGAAAATGTATGTCTATCTGTATGACATAATCACTATCTGTGTGACGTACTCATAGTATATTGTGAAGCACAGATGAAAATGTATGTCTGTGTGATGTAATCACTATCTGTGTGACGTAATCACTAGTATAATATGAAGCATAGATGTGGTTAGGGTCTGTTTTAGAGAGGAGTTGAGGAAGGATCTTGCTGTGTAGCTCTGGCTGAACTGTTGCGTCCGGGCTGGTTGCCTTGGCCTCCCGTGCACTGGGATTCCAGGTGCATGCCAGCACTCATGACTGGAGTCCCGGTGTAAAATGCTCCCTTACCATCAGGGATTGACGGGGAAGTGTGCACCTGTGTGACCTGCTCCTGTGGCTGCTGTTTGCTTGGTGACTCAGGTGCCGCAAAGCAATCTTTTTTTTTTTAACTGAGTTTTTATTCTTTGTAGTAGGTGAGGCCTAGTAGTACAGGATGGTCTAAATGCCTAATATAGAAAGTCTAGGCGCTCTGGCTATGTAAGAAGCTGTGTCCAATTCTTTATTGATTCCTTTGGATAATTTACTTTTATGAACAACTTACGGCAAAGGCCAACAAAGTCTGTTTTCATGAAAGGCCACCATGAAGCTGCATTGTGAGTATAGAATGTCATATTTCCTTTCCTGCTTGGCACAATGGGGTGCAGAGTAGTGTAGACTATTATGATCTCTGGGATAAAATGGATCTGGACACGGACTTCCTGCTATTGGCTGGTTGTGACCAGTTATGCACAAATTAGAAAGCAATTTCTTTTCTTCTTGCAGAATTTAAAGGACCATAGGCGACTGGTGTTAAGGGTAGAGATACATTGGGGAAATATATGATGTAATATTATTAAGGTATCACATAATCTTATTTTCCTTGTTTCATGTAAACGTACAGATACAGTTACCTACTGCTTTTCCTGTGGGTTTAATATGTGATTTATTTGTGGTCCCTATGTTTTTCCTTCTGTCTCCCATGTTGGTCAATTTGGAATCACTATATCATAGTCTATTAGTTTGATTACAGAAAGAGTAAGGCCTTTGGCATCATCCCCAACTACTGTTCTGAAGCCTGGATGACTATGGTGGCCTTTGATCTGAGTTTTTATGCTTTGTAGTAGGTGAGGCCTAGTACAGGATGGTCTAAACGCCTAACAGAACTCAGTAAGTGCATGTGTAGTGTCTCAAATGCCACCATCCCCGCCACATTTCTACCAGTTTGTGGGTTTTTGTTAGAATGGGCAGATAGAAAAAGCAACAAAAACCATGGCTTGCTTTTGAGATAGAGTAAGTTTTAATCACCATGTGTTCATAACAAATGGTTCATTCTTACAGATTCACCCAGGGGTGCTTACATTAGGGTGCCTACGGGAGTTTTACCCAACCATTTGTTACATACTAGATAAAAGATTTTTCTGGAGAAGGGTTGTAATTCAATTGTTGGGGTCGGGGGAGAGTTGAGTATATGTGACTGAATTCTGTTCTCAGTGAATTGGGTTTTTAAATTTTGTCTTGTTTTTCTACTTCTTTATTATTTTTAACAAGCACACTGGCACTGAAACATGCTAGCCATATCTTGCAGGTCTTGGGATACCTTTCACATTGGCAGCTGTGCAGTGTTTCCTGTGTGGGAAAAGGCTAACGTACAGGAGGGGCAGGAAGAACAGATAAACTCACTGGTGCAGTTGCTTTTTAAAATCTCACATGTCCAGTAATACACGGAATACAAGAGAATCGCTCATGAGCCACGCAGCATTGTTTGCAGTTTCCAGTCTCTTACAGACCTCTGAATCTCACGGCGTACTGTGAGAGCGAGCATCATCCTTGGGCATGCGTGGTGACTGTGTCCTGGTGTTGGGTTGGTAGGAGCTAGAGCTCACACCAATCTTTCCCTTGTGATTGGATTCCACAGGAAGTCCACATTTTTAAGTGAGCTGTGATGTCATGCGCACACCCTAAGTGTGCATTTCTGATTTGCCCCAGAGCCTGTGTACTTTAGGTGTCGGGGTGGCATTAACAAGGCAGATCTGAACAGCCTTCAGTAGTTGGGGATGCTGTTTATGAGTAGTCAGAAGTGACTCAGCAGGTGCCAGATGGTGAAGCAGTGTGAATGCTGGCTGAGGGTGGCATCCATCCAGGACTGTGAGTAGGTGTGACTTGTAGCTACAAAGTGTGTTGTCACAGAGTGAGGGAGCGACTTCATCAAGGACAAAGGTTTGCTTTTGTAAATAGGTTTCAATTAACTGGTACTGATGCTATTTGCTTTCCAGTAGGGAAGAGGTTTTCATGTCCAACTGAATTTTTCTTGTAGTATTAGGGATGCTGTGGGTCTGGTAGGATAGTAGCTGCTCCTGGTTTGGGGACAGCTTGTTTTGCATCATTTGTTCTGGTCTTGTGTCATATGAGGCCACTAAGTTGCAGAGTTCCTGCCTTCTGAGTCCTATACTTGCCTGTCTGCCACCAGATGACTGGTCTCCAGTAGCAGGGTGTTCCTTCGAGGCGTTGGGTCCTTGTTTTTGAGTGCCTTTCTACAGCACTGTCTTGGCTTGTCCTGTGTGCTCTTCTCCTGTCCCGGGTTCATGCTTCCTCTGTTCTTGCTCCATGTCCACTTCTCTTCCTATCCTGTGGTCAGCCAGCTCTTCTGCTACCTCCATACTCTCTGTTCTCTGCCAGCCTGCAGTCTAGGAGAGAGTACCTTGTCGCTCACACCTTGAGGCCTTTGGTCTGGAAGGAGGTAAAGACCTTGTCCTTGCGGTCATTCCTCTTCCACCTCTGGCTCCCTGGAGGCTCATCAGAGCTATCTGTGTTGCTAGTCACAGCCCCTCAGTCAGCATGAACTGGGGACCAGAAGCCCCAGTTTGGTTGTGACTGGAGTGGCTCTGGCATAGTCTGTGGATTGAAGACTTGCACAGGACATGTGACTTTCAGTACTCAAATGAGGATGAGTGGACCACCCTATTCTCTAGGGTGCTGCTCTAGATCCAAAGTTCTGAGTCCAGAGTTCCAAGATCTCACCCGTTAGATGGAACTTTCTGTGCTTCACTTGGGAAGGGTGACTCCAGGGTGTGCTGGACTCCCTCGCACACCTCCCAGTGTCCTTCCCTCCTGTTCTCCCCCATGCGTTGGCCCTGCCATGTCACATGCGGCCCCGTGGACACCCTGACACCTCTTCCATCCTCACCCCCACCACCTGTTCCTGTCTGTAGATGGCTGAGCCCAGCTAGAGAAAGTCACTCCAGAACTGTGAGATCCTGTTCCCACTTCTGAGGGCCTCGGGCAGCCTGGAAATGGAACCTTTTCTTCCTTGGCCCACACTCTGCCCACACTCTGCGCAATGACTTTTAATTTTCTCTATGCTTCTCCCCATTAATTGATTTATTCACTTTAAATCCTGATTGCTGGGGG
>CM052714.1:53741348-53794423 GCA_028551405.1 Uromys caudimaculatus | reverse complement strand
CGGTAATCTTTCCATCACACACACACACACACACACACACGTCAGACAGGTAAACGCTGGTATTGCCAGTTCTTCCTGCTGACCTTAGACACCTTTGCCTGGTCCTGTACCCCACCCTCAATTTGCATATTTTCCACTCATAATTGAAGAGCAGTCTCTCTTAATTCCTACAAATCACCCCACTAGCCTATTTTAATATCCTCATTTGTCAAAATATGAATGCGTTTAGTAACATGCTGATGTCTGTTTTATACTTTCCTGTGTTTCCCAGTTTTATATGATTTATCATTTTTAAAGTCAGCAAAGTTAAATGTTCTTGGTCTCATATGTGTAGGTGTGTGTGTGTGTGTGTGTGTGTGTGTGTATCACACATGCCCAATAAGACTATTATTCCCTTATCTATAGGTTACATTATAAGGAAAACACTCTGACTTCAATTGGAACTGAAATATTATTTTCCTTCCTCAAATTTTCTACTGAGCTTTTCAGTTGTAAGAAGTGATGTGAGGTGACCTTTTGCACACCGGGGGCAGCAGTTGCCTTTTGCTCGTCTCTATTCTGGTGCAGGTGGAACTGTTTCCTTCCCTAAGAGCACAGCAGAGGATGTCTGTCCTGTGGTGATGATGACATTCCTTCATGGCTGGGCAATGACCTGACATGAGCTGGCAGCCACTCCAGGTTAGTGTCTGGGTCATTTGCTGGTGACAAGTGTGTCACTTCACAGTTTTATAGCTAGAAATTTGAAGTGGTTTCAGAAACAAGAGGACTCACTCTGCTTACTCCTGGGTTTTAGAAGGGGTATTTGGCAGCTGTGTGGCTGAGGCAGCATTGTTCTAAAGCAGTGCAGCTTTTGTCCTGTGCGGGCAGGGATCCAGATCTGATGGCAGTCACTCTCCTGAAAACGCAGCGGTTTATCATGTTTTCATTTCCTTGATTTATGTCTTTTATGCTATAATTAGTGATTACTAAGATACTGGAGGATCCCACACAGCACTCACAGAGCCAGAACAAAGCCGTTGGCGGCTGATAGCTGTCACGTTAAAGCCGAGAGTGTCATCACGTGGGCAGCTCCAGGCTTGGGTTCTGCTGCGGCGTTCTAATGTGACTCCCAAGATGTGTCAGTGTCTTTTTGGCCATTATGGAAGGCATGGCTCAGTGATGGAAAATTGCACCACATAATTGTATTTCTAATAATGTTTTCTATGAAAAGACCATTGGAACCTGTACTTAAAACAATCATAAATGTTATACTTGGCAGAATCCTTAATTATCATTATACTTGGAAATAGGCTAATTTACCATGCATCCAATTTCAGCAAGGTTTTGGAGAACAGAAAATGTACTCTAAGGATGCCCAGTGGTTTCTCTTCAGAAGTTGAGGCTGTTCTTTACTTTTAGTTCCTTCTTGAGTTTGCAGCTGTCTTTATGAAGTAGACCTGACCTGAAAGGATTTTCAGACTTTGAGAATTGGAAGGAGGGTTATTATTTTATTCCCGTAACTACAACTGAATGGACCTTTACCCTTGCCTGCCCGTGATGCTGAGAACACGGAAGCCCCTCTCCTAACCTAGATCCTGGTCACTTTTCCTACATGCCTTAGGCCAAATCAGAGAACTTGAAGATAGCTACTTTGTCTAGGTGCCTATAAGCGTTCCCATCATGCCTCTTCCTTCTGAAGGACCTATCCCACAGGTGTTCGTTACTGACCGGTCACAGGTAAACTGTCTAGGACTCTGTCAGTGGCTCCTCTCCTTACTCAGCCACATTGCATTTCCTGTCACTAACCAATGGCCTTCCTTCAGTCACACTGGTTTTGCCCCTTTGTGTTCCTGGGTCCTCTGTAAACCTGCCTTGCTAGGACTGGCCATAGCCTGTAAGCAGAGCTTTCTTTCTGACTACTGTTTTCCCATTGTCTCACACAGTTTGGGTCTTAATTCGCTTTGTATTCATGGCTACCGAGGGTTTAGTTTAGTTTTACAAAAGAGCCAGAACTCTTAATGTGGACTTCTGCACATCCCTTACTCAGCGCCCCTAAGCCTGTGAAGGGCCTTTGTTCTGAATGGAAAAGTCTGTGTGGCAGAACAGAGGTGAGGGTGCTCATGGGACAAATAGTAGGAACTGAGCTGTCCAGTCACCCAGTCAGAGGGTGTGGGACATTTAGGGGCACCGAGGACATCATCCTATTGATTGAATGAAGCTGTGTTGTGTACTGCCCAGCCTGCCTGGTGAAATGAGCGTGGGTAGGCACAACTCTGGTCTCAGGTTTCTGAAGACTGCGAGACTAAATCCATAGCGGTGTCTGCCTGAGCTCAGCCAGGGATGAACCTAAGGGTACTGAACGTGCTAGGCAGGTTCTCCACCACTGAGCTTTCCTCCACCCCAATCCCTGTGGCTTTCCTTTCCAGACAAAATCTCATTACATTACCCAGGCTACCCTCAGCGTACTAGAAACCCAGGCAAGCTGGGACCTTGTGATCCTGATCTGCTCAGCCTCCTGAGTAGCTGGGATTAGAGGCCTGCACCACAAGGCCTGATGAGCAGTGGCTAGTGTAGTTCCCATGAGCCTGCCCCGTTTGCACGGTGATGTTGTGGCGCGGACCCTGTTGTAGTTATGGCCATGGTGATTGATTCACTTTTAACGTCCTATGCCAACTGGTTCACATGGCAATAAAATCAGCATGGCCTTTAAGAGTGCACTTCTGCTACTTTTTAGTTGAAGCTTTATTACTGAGAAGTTGGCCCTTTTCTCTGACTTTTTCATGAACTAATTTGGGCTACCCTTTCTGTTTTAGCTTTTGAGATCGAGAATCTGAGTTCTTCGGAAACTATTTGATTCTGCTCAGCAGGGTATGATTCTACTCACCTTTGCCATGTTCCCTGCCTTCAGCACTTCACACTCTCAGAAACAGAGGCAGAAAGACAGGAGAATCCGGAGCAGGAGCTCCCTAGCCAGCTGGCCTCTAATGATTTTCCTGCCTACTTCTGGAAATTCCCATCCAACTTTGTTCATTTTCTGGCTTTTTAGAAATTCAAATTACACATTTACTAAGAGCAAGCAGTCTTTTGTTAGTTACAGGTTTTGGCATTTATAGCAAGGCCAGGACACTCCCTTTCATATTTCAGGGTGAAACATTTAAATTAGGTCAGAGCTAGAGAGAGGTGCTGGGGTTTTGGAAGGATGACTGTGTTTACTAGGGGAGGTGAGTGATTATGGGTTTTGTTCTGAATTCCACAGCATAGAGGTGCATGCTCAGGGATGTGAGAGGATGCTGCAGACCAAGGAGGAGAAGCTTTGGGAACTGGAGGGGAGTTACCAAGGCTCAAGGAGAGGAAGCTAAGCCATGAACTTTGCCCTTTCAGAATTCCAAGCTGCATGACTTTGGGTAGGTTGCTAATCTCCTGAGTTCTGCTAGTCCTCCCTCAGGAAGGACACAAATACTTTCTGCATAGACCTACCAGGGAGCTTAAAGGAGATGAAATCCAAGAGTTGCAAACAATGCCTGGGATGCTGTAAGCACTCCAAAGCACCCTGGTAATAGAGTAGTATTTCATCGAGCCATGTGTAGTCCAAGCCTTCATCACTAATGTAATTACAGTTACAAGTTTCAAAGAACTGATAACAAACATATTGTAAGCATGGCTTTGCAGTAGTGAACAGGCCCAGCCAGGGTGGGTATTTCACAGGAATAAATAGATTAGAAAAGAATGTTTTCTAAGGCCTGTGAAAACTTGTTCTGTATCACTGTCAGCCAGTACAGGATTGATAGAAGGACTCAGAGATTGCACTTTTTTCCATAGCAAGTTTATTGAGGTACTTCATCCTGTTAACAGAGTGACAATTGAGGGCTGTGGAGACGAGTCGGCGAGTAAGGCACTTATTGACTTGGTGAGTAAGACACTAACCACACAGGCGTGAGAACCGGAGTTTGAATCCCCAGAACCCAAGTAAAAGCTGGACACTGGAGCACATGTCTGTAATCTCAGTGCTCCCATACGGAGATGGGAGACATAAAATGTCAAGCTAGTGAGACCCTGCCTCAAACAAGGTCACAGATCAAACAAGGTAAAAGGCAGGCTAAGACCAACACATGAGCTTCTCCTCTGACCTGAATATGGCCCGTGAATGCATGTATGTGTGTATACACACACACACACACACACACACACACACACACACACACACACACACACACACACACACTAATCAAACATTTGTTTTCTGCTTTGGAGATACATCAGTGTATAAGTTAGAGGTGGCCTATGTTCTCATGTCACTGTCCGGTAACTGGTGTCACAATGGAAGAGGCGTGGGATGGGGAGGAGGCTACATTCCAGGTCAGGGTGTTAGATGTACAGGTGGAGTTTGGTGGAGTTCTCAAGTTGGCTGAAGGGCAGGAGCATGGTGAAGCAGTGAAGTGTGAGGAGCAGGGTGGACAGGGTGGGCAAGGAGTGGTAGGGCCTGCTCAGAGGACCTACTGGGGAGAGACCTGACAAACTATGGGGAGAAAGCCAATTCCAGCTACAGGAAAGGATGAGTGCTTCCTTTTGCTGTTGGCAGTTTGCACAGAGCTATCAGAACTAGGGTATCTTTGAGACATAACAGTGCACGGGTGGATGTGTTCTTACCCTGCAGTTGCATTGAAGATTGTCCTGTTTTCGGTATAGGCATGGCTAGTCCTGAAGCCGAGCATGGACCGGATGTCTGCCCGTGTCTTCTGTGAGAGGAGCAATAGCAGGGAGTAGAGCATAGGCTTCAGTCATGCATGGGTTGAAAGCGGTCACACACTCTGGTGTCCAGAGCAGGCTCTCACTGGGTCAGGCCTTGGCAGAGGAGGACTGCGAGACCTGGGTTGGTGCTGGCAGGCTGGGTGCTGACTGGTGTATTTCCATTTTCAACCCCTGAGCCCTGGCCAAGCCAGGGTCAGTTCAGGAACTCAGTATCAGCACTTTAGGTCTTTTGTGCATTGGGAAGGAATCACTTGGGAAACCTTATCAGTTGCAAATTCACTACCAAATCAGTCGACATTAAAGTGGTTGGTTCTAATAGGAAGGAGGACCCTTTAGATATACAGTTAAGCATTATTAGGTAAAGTAAGTGTGTTTGTGTGTGTGTGTGTGTGTGTGTGTGGCGGAATCTTGAGAGAGGAGTGAAATATATTTTGTCATATAGAAATAGTCTATGCTTTCTGTGCATTCCTGGTCCTTGCTAAGTTCTGAGAGCCCCATTACTGGTGTGGAGCTGCATTGCAGGCACAGGCCTTTCTGGATTTCTGTGGATCACAGGCATCTTTGTGTGATAGATGGGGAAAACCAGACTTCTCTTGTTTCTCTTTTCTGGAGAGGGAAAGCCTGTGGCTCTAAAAGATGTCACACACAGCCTATGGATTGCTTGGTGTAGCAGTGCAAATGTATGCTTGCATGTGTGCACACTGCTTGTGTATGTGTGTGCCTGTGCACGCACACATGCGCATGTAAGAGTAGGCGACTTCCTCAGGGCACAGGACCCGAGGGGTGACAGCTGGTCTGTGCTCTTAGATGAGGTCATGAATCTGAGTTAATGTAAGGAGAATGGTTCCGGAGCAGATACAGTAAGAAAACACCAATGTCCAACTTTTCCAAGTCACTGAGTTGACTTTTTTTAAATCTTTGCAGTGAACATTTTAGTAGCAAAACTAAATTCATTTCTTCCTAATGGAATAGAAATGTAATTTATATTAAAAGCTAAAAATGAGGTGAAATAAAGCCAAAATAAAATGTTAGTCTCACAAAAGCAAAGATTAAAATGCTTAAATTTTATCTTACAAGTGTTAGTCTCAGACACTGTTTATTTTATAATTTGTAATTAAACTCTGGTGTTTGTGGGAAGATGATTCCAAGTTCATAATGTGTTAGTACTTAATTAATGTAACAGATACATCAGTGAATTTACTTTTGTTAGATTTTGTTGCTTAAGCTGATCTTGTTTTGTGTCATAGTAATATTTCCTCTAAGTTAGAATCAAACATTTCTTCACATTATTAAGTAGATTTATAATAACAGTGTCCTGTTTCCTGAATGCTTAAATATAGGCTATGAGTGCATTTTTCCAAATGAAGATTATTACTCTGGGTTATCATCCTCCCTATTTTGAGATAAGTAGAGATTTCTTAATACTTGAAATGGAATTTAAAAAAAATAGTTAATGGTATATGTAAAAGATAAAGCAGGGAGCAGCCTATGGTTGGAGAGATCTGTGCATACACACACACACACACACACACACACACACACACACACACACACATATACATACACACACACTGTGGCTATGATAACATTTAAAATTTATTTTTATTATTTATTTGTACACGAGTGACTACTCACCATAATAAGTTTCTCTGACCAAGACCAAGAGCAGCGTGTATCTATGCATGTAAACATAAATATCTACAAGACTGTCCTGCATGTTTAGCAATGTAGATATTGTAGATATTTAGTAAAACAACCTCACTAGCTTCTCACCTTGGACCTGGAACCTCCCGTAGCTGTGGGGTTTGACCATATTTACTTTCCCAGGCATGACTTTCCTCCTGTGGTGCAGGCCTCAGATTCAGTGAGAAGGGTGGCTTATAGCCCCGTGGAGTCTCGCCACAGTTGACCGGTGGGCACTTCTCGCCTGGAGGGCTGGTGTAGCAGCACGGAGGGTCCAGCAGTGGGTATGACCACTGATGCCTTCTGCCCTTGCAGCCTGCACCGACCAGCACTTTGAGAGCTAGCCCACAGGGAGAGTTTCTTGTTCAGTTCAAGATTGATTTTTCTGAGTTCTGCAACCAAGGATGACATTTTTAAAGCCTAATGTTTAGAGTTGTTTCCCACAGGAAGATGGCTTTCATCCACTTAGTTAAATCTAATGTATATGCTTAGCCTGCTTCCAGTTAACAGTCAAGTGTCCCTCTATGCCCACTTTTTGGTAAAGGATTGAAGACTTGACTAATGGTGTAGACAGGAAGGAGAAAATGTAACCCTGTTTGGAAAAGCCCTGTCGGAACTTATTAGCTACTCTCCCTGGTTTTTCCTCTTTCCAAAATCCAAGTTCATGCAGTCCTACACCACACTGAGATTGTACTGCCCTGGGCAGAATTCCTGGCATATTTGAGGCCTTACCCCATTAATGTCTGCCAGATTCCCCAAGCCACAACAGGCCCAGTCCGTTTCACTCCAGCAAAATTCGCCTTCACCTCCTCCCTGCCCTCTTGCTGACGGTGCCAAAGGCATTGTTATGTAAGTATGCTTAAGGCCAGTGGTTGTTCCAGGGCACTCCCATACCTGGTTGGTGTCCCAGACTTTATGGCTTTCTGCTGCCATGGTCTTGGCTTTGAATTCAGCCTGACAACTTTGCTTGTTTGACAAATGTTAGATAACCCACCTCCCTTCCTTTAGTAAATATACCAATGCGAAGTGGTACCTTGCACCTGATGGCATAGGCCCTATTTCTCAAGGCCAGTGGAAGGAATTCGTGGGGGAGGCATGCTTGAGGGGTGGGGCGGTGGGAGGGTAGAAGGAGTAAAGATAGAGAAGTCAACTGCTGGTTCCAGAACAGGCAGAGCCGGCTTCCCTGGGTAGACACGACAAGCCTGTGTCAGGAAGCCCAGAGAACAGGCCAGAGATGGCAGTCCACGCAACAAGACTGAGGGGTCAAGGTAAGGAAAGCTCTGAGGGCGTGGGCCACCATGGGGGGGTGGGGGTTGGGAATGAGTCTGGGCTGGAGTGCTGGCTCTGGTCACTGCAGGGATTTGCGCTTGACTGTTCTGTTTCTCAGAGGGCAGCTCAGCCTCAGTACTGCCAAAGCCCCGCCAGCACGCGCTGTGCACAGTGGCGTTTACTCATTGTTTAGCTGTGTGCTTAGCTGATCTGTGGTCCAGCTGGGTTGACTTGTTCAGATCCTGAAACTTAAGCTGGTTTCGGTGTGTGGTGTTAGGGATCAAACCCAGAGTCTCATGCGTGGTGGGCAAGAGCTGTACCCCTGAGGTACACCCGGCTCATTTATTAAGTTCTCTCTTTTGCTGTCACCATGGCCCCATTTCTTTTTGTCAGCAAGGAAACATCATTTACTTTCCCCTATACCATCTGTTTCTCTGCAGTTGTCCACGTGGCAGGGATCTGTGGCTGATGTTTGCTTTCTGATATCTGATCCTGAGCAACTTCTTTGCCCCTTGCTGACTATGTCTTAGTGGATGGCTTTTTTTGTTTTGTTTTTTTGTTTGTTTGTTTGTTTTGTTTTTTTTGAGGCTCTGTAAGTGGACTAGAAATGTGGCTCAAGTCATGCTTTTGCCTGGCATAGTCAACACCGTGGATTCCATTCCCAGCACGACACACACACACACACACACACACACACACACACACACACACACACACACACACTCACTTACACAGATAGAATTATTGTTTTGGCATTAAACATGTTAGTACTGGGCACAGTGGCCCTCACCTGTCACCTAAGCCCTGCGGAAGCTGGGACTAGATTACCTTGACTTTCAGGGCAGCTTGGCCTACAGAGTGAGTTGGAGAGGCGCATTTGGACTACATGAGATCCTGTCTTATAAAAACAGAACAACAGAAATGCTGGGCAGGATTGTTTGGCAGCCTGTCGTACTTTTGAAGGCACATGGAACCTTCCAGCGAACTGCTGTTTGCTGAGGGGCATCTCCTCCAAACAGCAAATGCTTGGCTGTGGTGATTCTGCTCTCACTGCCCTCAGCTCCACTATGCAACCTTTAAACAATCCCCTCTAACAGATAACCACAGATCCTGTTATCTGTGTGTACATCAGAGAGGGGCTTAAAAGTTACCTAGAGAATTATAACATAGCGATAGAAGCCTCCTCCCTCCATGATGGAAGGAGAGCAGACTGACTGAGAGAATTTTGTTGGTTTGCTTCCATTTATTAAGATGTTTTCCAAAAGCAGTGTCAGAAGTTTACTTACAAATAAAAGAACAGATCCAATAAATCAAATGTTCAAAAATAACTTTTAAGAGTTCTTAAAATATAGTGACTAAACTAATAATGCAAATTTCTTTTTAAAAATATTTATTTACTTATTAGTTTAAGTGTGTGTGTTTGTGTCTCTGTGTATGAAGTCACATCTTAAACTCTGGGCCCTCTTGCTTCCACTTCCTTGGCTGGCAGTGCAGCCATTTGCCCCCGAGCCTGGCTCTACCCTTCATGTTTAGCTAAGTGAAGTAGGACAGGATCTTCTGAGCTTCAGGCGGGTCCTCGGTCACGGAATCAGTTTAGTAGGTCACAGGGAGCTTTCGGAAGCTGAAGTGATGGACATGTCAGAATGCACAATAAGACAGGGCCTTTGGAACCTTAACTTCATCTAATTGTAGGATCTGCCCAGGTCCCTGAAAGTGGTTTATACACAGAAACATTTGGAAGCCACTGATCTGGGATATTGTAGGTTTACTCAAGTATTTTAGGGTGAGTCTAATTATGTTCAGGGGGAAGTGCTAATTACTATGTCTTTCTTAGCTCCTTTCCACAGCTAACCGAGTGGGCTCAGAGGGAGCATTCTTAAGAATGTAAGAATTTGGTGGTTATAATGGTGTTGCTTTACTCTGTCTTCCTTCCTTCTCTGTTTCCCACTAAACTCTTTTCAAGGCATTGTGTGCCACATTCAGCTGAGCCCATTGTCACATGCAACACGACACATGGAGGAGATGACCACTCAGACTGTAATTTCCAAATTTAAGTGTTTTCTTTGCTCTACACTAAATATAATAATTCCAAATCCTTTATGATAGAACCAAGCTATGTGTCCCAAAAAGCAGGTGTCTTAGAAGGTGTGTGTGTGTGTGTGTGTGTGTGTGTGTGTGTGTGTGTGTGTGTGCAGAAGTGGACAGTAAGGGAGGGCAGACTAATTCTGCAGGGTCAAATAAGAGAAACTGGTATCCCTTCTCCCAAGAAGGCTTTGGAACGTGGGGACTTTGGAGACTGTAGTGGTAACTGACAGGTAGAACTGAGAGCTGCTATTGAAATGACAAGGCAGAGGGTTAAGCTGGTTATTACTTCAATACTGAGCATTCATAGATGGAGTTAGGATCCTTCCTTCCTCCCAGCAGACTTGCTATAAGGCCCAGGCTGGTTCCCTTCCCTCTTCTCCTTTTCCCTTTGTGGTGCTGAGGAGAGAGCCTCTGACCTTATGCGCCAGCCCTGGCGGACTTTCTTACTAACATGTTACATGCATTCTGTGTTCAAGTATTTTCTAACTACAAACTGAGATTTAACATTGTTTTCTCATATACTTGGAATCTTATTCAGTATGATACTTGTAAGATTGCAAACCAGAATTTAGTTCCAGGTTTTGTTCTTTGACTTACCTTGAAAAAACTTAAAAGAATTGTCTCATTTTCCCCCTGACCTTTTTGTACATTTTACTTTCAGCATTTGATCTCTTTAAGAAAGTAGAATAATATTTTCCACATTAGTTTTTTCCCCTTTTTTTCCGCAAGGGAAGTCATGATGCATGCACCCTTTGTTAGAGAATTACTTTATAATTGTTCATCCGGAAGCAATTCATGCGTTCCTTTGTAGCCAGCTGTAGAAAAGGACAAGTTTGTGTTGTGACTGTGCTGACGTGTCATTTGTCTGTGTCCTTCTTACTTACTTACCAGTTGACCCTGTGTGTGTGTGTGTGTGTGTGTGTGTGTGTGGTGTGTGTGTGTGTGTGTGTGTGTGTGTGTGTGTGTGTGTGTATTTAAAGACAGGTTCTGTTAAAAGTAAGCCCTGCCTCTTGCAACACCAACTGTGAGAGAAGTCAGAGCTGAGGGGAAGTCTCTGGGTGCTGAGTTACTGGGTAATGAACGCTGTGGCAGCAAAGGAAATGGAAATGTGTGACTTGGGCGGCCACGGGAAGGCGATGGATTTCCATTACCTTAGGAAGGGCACGAGGTGCAGCTCCCACTCTTTACTTGACTGTAACTGGTGAGAGGGTTTGCTAGAGGGACATGTTTATGTTGGTGTTTGGCTGCAGTGTGGTTAGACCGTTACAGGTTGATGGCTGCGCCATGGGTTGTTGGAGGAAACAGCTGATGGGGATGTGTTGGTTCCTGGGGCCAGAGTCTGATACCCAGTAATCAGCGTGGGCCACAGTCTCTGTGGTGGGAGGTTGGTGCTCTCACATACTGGTGTGGAGGATGGGAAGTGTCTTAGTTACTGTTCTACGGCTGTGAAAAGACCGTGACTGAGGCACGCTTATAAACGAAAGACTTTAATTGTGGGCTTGCTTACAGCTTCAGAAGTTAGTCTGTTATCATCATGGTGGAGAGCATGCCAGCACATAGGCAGGAGTAGCTGAGAATTCTACATCCTGATCTGTAGGCTGGAGGCAGAAGTGGGGCACGGGGTCTGGTTTAGGCTTTTGAAACCCCACAGAATAGGTGTGGCCTTGGTGGGGGGCATTTAGGTCTGAGGATCTGTACTCAGGCTGTTAGGGTTGCATGTAAGTATGGCTACTCACTGAGCTGTTTCTCAATCTGAATTTTGAAATTTTGGGTCTTTTTTATCCAGTTTGGGGGATAGAATTTGGGTACTTGAGGATTCTAGGCAAGTTTCTCCCACTGAGCCAGAGCCTCCAGTACTGCAGTGTTTTCCAACATAGCGCACATCCTTCTGATTCCCTAAGGGTAAATGTCATTATGCTTTGCAGACACCATGGCACCTGAGGTCTAGCCAGCTTGTTTCTAGGCTTTCACTGTCTGGGTTTCTTGTTTTCTAGGACGGCAGTTGCCGTTTCCCTCATTCTGATTTGCAGAGTTCCCTGTGTTAGCAGGTGGATAGACAGATAGCCCGTGGCTTAAGTGTGAATCAGCTTCAGGACTGGGGTGTGTAGGGCTGGTGACCCAGGACACTGTTTATAGGAAGGCAGTAGTCTCTGGCGCTGAGGTGCTCTTTCTTGACTTTGTTTTTCTTGTGACTCCTCAAGATAGCCTGTGGGAAAATGGGAAACTAGAAAGACCTGGTGTGTTAGGAAGACAAGCCTGCAGAGGGAGTTGAGATAATGTGCAGAGTTCATCTGAGAAAGTTAGAGTTGCAGGGGTTGACACTCCTGCAGTGCTCCTGTGCCCACACTGACTACAAATGTGCTAACATCTGGATGCCTGCCAAACCTCCATCCTGTAAACGGGCGTTTCCAGACAGTGAAGCTGGGGCCCCGAGGCTTCCATTGAAACCTTCCCGTCCTTCTTACTGATTACAGCTTTAGCTATGGATGCTGGGGGCTCTAAATACTTAGCAACTTATATTGCTCTCATTTTCCTTTCAGCTTTGGAGCTGAGGGCCAGAGTGAAGGGAAGAGGGGGTTAGAGGAAGCCCAGGGGGCTTCTTTGCCAGGAGGCTGCCATGTCCACGGAGACAGGTGAACTTAGTATGTGTTGGTTTGTCCAGCTGCCAGCATCAACTATGACCGACTGGGTGGCTTGCCCCCAGGTGTTTCCCCTTCAGTTCTAGAAGGCTAACATTCAGACACGAGCTGTGTGGGCTCTCTCTGTGGCTCAGTCTTATTTCTGTATACGCTCATGTTGGGGTGTGAGGGGACAGGGACCCAGCACAACCTCTAAGCTCTCTATTTAAAAGAATGACGTGTTTTTAATGATGTGTCCGAGTGCACCTGTGTGAGAATGCAGGTGTCCACCAAGGCCGGAGGAGTTGCACCCCCTTTGGACTAGGGATTGCAGGTGGTTGGGAGCTGCCTGCCTTGTGTGGTGAGAACTGAGCCAGGTTCTCTGCAAGAACAGTACATACGTGCTCCTGACTGTTGAGCCAGCCCTACGACTCTTAGTTCCTTATAAGGACACTAATCCTGTCATAAGTTTCATGGTTTCCTTTAAATCTACTTACCTTCTGAAGAACTCAACTTCAGAAACTCTTCTCCCTTTGAGGGTGGATTATAGATTTAGCTATTTTGAATTTTGGGGGAACATAATTCATAACTACGTGGATGAGGCTGGGTTAATTAATTTTCTAGCTGACTGTCATTGTTGTCCCCTTTTCACAGCTAGTATTCTGGGTTCGAAAGTCCCCTGGCTTGCTTTGTAGCTAGGTTGGTCACATAACGCTGTTCTGGATACTGAGAAAACAAACAAAACTCAGGGGCTTCTGGGCGTGAAGAGCCAGTGTGGGGCTTTTCCTGCCTTCTCTTGCTTTCCTCCTGTGTCTACAGAGGGTGGTGGTGGCAGGGTTGGACATTGTGGAGAACTCAGGACACCTGAGAACTCTGTGGCAGCCTTGACTTAAGGTCAGCATTTTAGTGTCAGCTAAAAGGAAGCTCCTTTGGCTTCAGCTCCTTGTAGGCATGTTATTGGCACCCCAGGGCGAGTCTAGAAGGGAAAACTTCCTCTTCCTGGAGCTGACAGGAACCAGGAGGTTGTCTAAAGACCTTGTCCCTACGCCTCCCTATATTCCCACACTGTCGCCTCACTTCAGATTTCTTCGGTGTGTTTCTCTCAGCTCCTGGACACTGAGGCCCTGTCTTGTTCACCTCAGGTCTTCAGGGCCTGCCTCACAGCCTGTGCTTATGTTTAGGAGAGGAACGATGATGAGTAAATACTTGGGCAAGCTCTCTAGTTCTGCCTCGCTCCTGGCTCTGTTTTTTCTTCCTACCTTGCTTTTGATGTCCTTCGTAACAAAGTGGCAACTTGTTGTTCACAGAGAAACCCATGAGGTAGCCTGAAGAGAGGTAAGTGGGAAAACAGACTTTAATTAGATGTATCTGAGCTGGGTAAATAGCTGTTCCCAAGGGTTTAGTTAGAGACAGACATCCTCCAGAGATGCAGACAAAGATATATCCCAGTCTCCATTGTAGAACCAGAAATCAGGTCTAGTTGCGCATTCTCTTAACTATGGAGCATTTTAAGATATGCGTTGTTTAACACATAATTGCAACCATTGTTTCTGGCATGCAAATTTCTTCTTGATGATCATGAAAAATGAACCTTGAATGTTGAGGACATGTATGAAAGTGGAAAGCCTTCTGTAGGATGCACACTGTGGTTGAAATGCTGACTTTTCTGAGATGAAAACCTGGACTGTGGCAGATAAGTGACTATTGTTTTTCCTGGAAGGACACGGGTGGCAGGTGACAAGTTTGGGATTAGGTTCCGGGCCTTTCATTTAAGGTTTTCTCCTGTACTTTTTTACTCATAACTTACTGGGCAGAAAGTGTGTGCCACGCCATAAGCAGAGGCCCCCAGTGACACATCCGAACTTCTGGAGGAGTGGTCTCACTAAGCTTTCATTAGCAGGGCCAGCCTGGCCAGAAGGACCTGGGTTGTCTTGGAAGGGCAGGGCTACCCTCCTGCTGTGCTGTGTGGTCTGAAGGGGCCACTTGGGACCTGGGCTCTTGGGCTCTAACATCTTCATGATGTTTATGGGGGAAGTGGAGACTGAGTTTACTTAGGGAGGAGATGGAAGTGTGGCTTGTGCCCTGCTTCGTACCTTCCTCAGGTTTTGGCGATGTGCTGGGGTCAATTGTCACTGAAGCTGTTTCTTGCTTTTCTGGGTGTCAGTGAGGCTGATTCTCCCCATCCCAAATGTACTGTATACATTTTGACCTGAACGCTGATGCTTTTGAAGAGGCAGATTTCAGTGGGATCAGATGTAAAGTTGAGATGGATTTCTCAAGTGATGGTGCTGAGAGATCACTGACTGTGCGTACCACAGTTACTCAGCCTCCAGGGGAAAGGCGGGAGGACAACTACTGACTTCCTCCAGTGTACTTCTCATTTAAATAGATCTCCAAACATGCCACCTAATTATTGACCAAGATAATGGTGGTGTTAGTTACAGTGCCAGAATAACTCCAAATCAGGAGGAAATAGATTTGGAAAACTTGGGAGAGCACCTGGGAATGAGTGAGGCGATGCGGTGAGGTGAGCTGTGAGCTTGGGGCTGACCTTGGGCTTCTGTTCTGTGGGCCTCAGTTTCTTCTTCTGCAACAATGGAGAAGTGGGGCACCCTCCAAAGGTTCAGCCATTAGGTCTTTTGAAGGTTGAGCCTCTTGTTTGAATCCCTGTGGTCAGCTGAGGCCAGTCATGAATTCTCTGAATTAGTATTCAGCTCTTAAAAACAGGAGTGTTTGAGGCTTTGAAAACAAGTCCAGCAGGAAACTTCTTCTGGTCTGTAACTTCCTTCCACTGGGGAGTGACTGGGCCCCAGTCTGCCCTCCTCAGTCTGTTCTCTGTGAGGTCCGCTCCTGGGAGTAATGGAGGCGTTTAACAGAAGTGCTAGGGAACGCCTCCTCAATCAGGAGTTTGAGGCGGTGGGATGACTTCTGAGTCCCTTCCCCTCCCACCTTGACTTCTGTGAATGCAGATTGACACGGCATAAATGTTTAAGCACCGCATTAATGTTCAGATGAAAGAATCATACAGAAACCGGAAGAATCCCAATGAATTGGTTAAAATTTGCATAACTTTAAATGTGGTAGACGTTGAGGCTTGTGGACAGTGGTTCCTGGCTGGCCACTGCACCATAGCAGGTAGCAGAGATACCTTATCTGTGCATTTGGTATTTAAGTTGTTAATGATATGGGCTTCGATTTAATAATAGGCACTTACCTCTAAACCTCTCTGTGTACTCCTCAAAGGAGGTGCTGATCAGGGTACCCACCTGGGCATGTGACAGTGGAGATGCTGCCACTACTGAATGTTAACTCCGTACTGACAAACTAGGAAGGAAGAGATGAAATGACACCCGAGATGCTTCATGCTCCTCATGGAGGGCAAAGAGCACAGAGCAGGCTTCCAAATGCTAGTTACAGAGAGAGACGCTATTAGTGCAGTGTGTGTGGCTGTGAACATTGTTCCCCACTAACTCATTAGGCTGATTCCCAAGCTGCACTGGGCCTCAGTGTCCCTGTGTCCACAAGGATTACATTTATTATCCCTCAGAGGTTGGGAGGCACACAACACACAGGGTGAAAATGCAGATTGTGGGCATGTCCTCAGAAATTCTGATTGTGATTATGTTGGACAGTCTCCTGTGCTGCTACTGCTGCTGCTCTGGGGCTTAGACGACTGCAGGTCTCTGTGCTGAGCTTCCCTGCACACAGAAGAACTCCAAACAAAGGGCAAATTAGCTTGGTGGTTTTCCTCCACTTAATGCATCATGAATACTTTCCCTTTCATTATTTTTTCTAACGATACCTAATTTTATACTGTATTATATTCAATTGTTAGATATTTAAATATCATTTCTGCTATTTTAATATTTTAGATCATGCTGGAATTAATATTCTTGGTTATTTTAAAGATTTTATTCCTGTGATACACACAGAAATGTATGTGGGGGGGGGGTAGTTATCTGTACATGTGAGTGCAGGTACTCACAGAAGCCAGAAGAGGGCGTCAGATCTCCTGGAGCTGGAGTTAAAGGCAGTTATGTGCTATAATGTGAGTATTTTCATTTTCTCCTCAAGGTACTTTGTAAGAGCAGTATGTGCCCTTAACTTCTAAGCCATCTCTCCAGCCTCCCGAGGTCAGTATTTTTATGTGGATCCTTTTGTCAACATCTGTCTTTTCTCTGGAACTGGGATTACCCAGTTTAAGCATGTTAATGCCTTTTGCTGCATATTGCCAACAACTCTTCAGAAAGGAAGTTGTAAAATATATCTTCTCAAAAGTAGCTTATAAGAGTAAAATCTTTCTAAATGCAGGAGAATGAGGGGGGAAGTTTGTTAGTTGTTTTAATGTGTCTGGGATTAGGTGACAGGGGCAAGAATACCGTGCATTTTTGGAGAGGATAAATACAAGTCAAGGAGAGCCAGGGAGCCGTCCACAGGCTAATCTGTACTTCGTTTGCAGAGCATCTTCTAGTATTCAAACTTGAAGGAAAGCCACGGAGCTGTGATATATACAGCACTGCATGTACACTGTAACATGTAGGGGACGTGCAGAGAAGGGTAGACACTAACCGGCTCTTCTTACCACATTCAGTAATGAGCCGCTGCTACGTCGTCAGGGTCTCTGTTTTGCTTCATGGAAAGCTGAGATGATGAGGTGTTCATAGGAACATGTTCTGGGTGATTACTTATTTATGTGTGTGGGTGTATGTCTGTATGCATGTATGTGTACATGAGTACAGTACCCACAGAGCCAGAAGAGGGCGTCAGAGCCCCCTGGAACATGGGTTACATACAGGTGCTTGTGAATCATTCAGGGTGGATGTTGGGAACTGAACTTGGGTCCTTTGGAAGAGCAGTACCTGTTGTAAACTGCTGAGCCATCTCTCTACCACAAATATCCCCGTTCTTAAAACCATTTCTAGCCTTATCTTTAGGAGGCCTGGAATTGGGGTTGGATTTCATAAAGTGTGGTCTGCTTTTTGCTCTCTTTGGCCCTCTCTAGCCTTGGGACACAGTACTCAACTCTTCTAGACAGACATGGAAGGAGGGCAGATAGGAGAGGAAAACTGAAACCCAGTCAGAAAGCCTACTCAGTGTGGGTCTGTAGGGAGGGGTTTTAAGGAGCAGGGCCCTCCTGGGGCCTCTGTGGAATCTGAGGGGGACGCCCTCTACTGGATGTCAGATTCTCTGCAGCCCTCAGTCTACACTAGGCTGGCTGAGGTCAGTGGGTAAGTTCAACTCCTCTTGCATCAAGCAGTTTAACTCTCAAAGGACCGCCAGGTCATCTGGCTTCGCCTTCCCTGTGTACAGATAAGTGCATTTGATTATTCATTTGTTTGTTTTCCAGTGATGGCGACCAAAGCAAGGCCTCACACATGCCAAACCTTACGTTGAGCTATAGCCCTGGCAGACTGATTATTTCCAGTTGAGCTTCACCATGCAGACAAGTAAAGTTTCTGTTGCTGCCTTTAAAACTGTATTTATAATTACATGTGTGCGTTTGCATGCCTTTATGTCGGAGGGTGTGTGTGTGTATGCACAGGTTATGGAGCTCTTGTGGAGGTCACTAACAGCTCTCAGGGTGACTTCTCTCCTTCCTTCCGCGGTGGGTACTGGGCATTGATCGCAGGTGATCAGCTAGGCTTATTTGGCAAGTGCTCTTCCCTGCTGAGCCGCCTCCCAGGTCTTGTTCCTTTCTTCCTCCTGCTTTTCCTCCTCAGTTTTCTCTAGAGCCTACCTTGGAATAGAGTTGGATACTACAGGTTTTCTTTTTCGGAGAGTCCTGAGCTCTTACACTGAGGTGGCAGAACTATAGCAGTCACGGCTGGTACAGACAGCAGAACTGAGAACCAGCTTGGCTCTTCTCACTTCTTTTGGCCTGGGGTTTGGTCTCTGGTCTGCCTGCAGTGTTTCTGCTCACAGGGCCTCACTGCTGAGCCTCTCCTAGACAGGCCAGGCTCAGAGGTGACCCTTCTTCCTGTGTGGTTCACTAATGCTTCTGAGTAATCTTGGGCAGAGAATGGCTCTCTTCTATTTATGTTTTAGAATTTACCTGGCAGTTAACCTTACTGCAATTCAAAATAATTTTTCTTTTCCTTGTAGTGACAGAATAATGGCCAGCGCTTTCTTTAGGAAAGGGCCTGCAGTTCGGAGCATATCTTGTGCCTTTACCACTGGGTGACACTCTTAGATCAGAGTGCTGTACCAGAGGCACCCAGAGCCCTTGACTTCTTCAAAACACTTTATGCAGGAGAAAAGGAAACTCTTCAGTCTAAAGTGTACACTGGTCATCTCTCAGACGTGATAGGTATTATTTATCAGTCTGAAGCAATTTTTAAGGCCAGTGAGTTTTGGGTAATCAATTATTAACAGGGTCATTAATTAGGCAGCCTTTCAGTTGCTTGGAGGTTTGTTTAGGTTAATGTGCTACATATTAACTAGTTACTAATTATTTCAGGGGAACATTTATATGAACTTATTATGCTAGTATTTATTTTGCACCTGACACAAATCTGCATTATTCATTGGTGGCCAAAACCTTGACGGTGGCTCTCACATACTAATGGATGTCACAGCACGCCTCTGGCAGTCAGAAGATAGTGTGAGGACGTTGTTTCTGTCCTTCCCTCATGTTAGATTTGGGAGCTGAACTGAAGTCCTCAGGGCTGGCAGTACGTGCCTTTTCTGTTGATCCATTCTCCAGCCCAGGCCTATGTTGTGGACTTTCAGTGAGAATTTTATTGAACCATCTTAAGAGGAAGCAGAGCTGTTACAGTAACACCAAAACTCGATCTTAAACACACAGGCCTGGTGATCTTTCTGTCTGATGTCAGCAGCATGGAATGTAGGCTTGTAAACTATTATAGTGACCAACAGCTCATTGCTTATCTGCTTGTGCCCCTTGCATAGGGTTTCACTGAGCATTATGCAAACAGTGCCTCTGTGAGCATCTCCTCTCACTTCTGTTTCCGTCTTTTTGGAGTTCCATCGGCTGGTGGGTAATTCATGTTCCACCAGATATGTTGGAGAGTAAATAAATTGCAAACGTGAACTGGGTACTTGTCTTTCTATAAGACCTTTGACATTTATGTCATTGACTGTGCTCAGGACACATATTTATGTACAGCAGATTACCAAAAAGCCTAATGAGAGAGAAGGCCACTGAGTCGGAGAGATCGGACTGACTCAAGGAGATTGGGGGAATTCTCGAGTTTTCTAGGCCTTGGCAGGATGGGATCTACCCAGTGCCTGGCCTATCAGGGATTTTCTTTCTCTACTTTCTCACTTTCTGTCCCTTCTCTTTCACCTTTCTGTATCAAGACTGGAAAAAAATGAACAGAAGCCAGTGATTGGGTTCATCCATATTAACAGTGTTTCTGTCAGACTTGTAGGATACAGTCATCATCCATTTTGCTAGCACCTTCATTAATGGAGAAGTAGATGTTGAACTGGGGGCATGGGTGGGCACTGCTGGTGGTAGGTGGGTTCCACAGGACTTCTCGTGCTTAAAACAGTCCACAGCTATTAGATTGTTGGCTCTGATTTCCAGTTAAGAAAGTTGAGATGCAGGGTAAGCCATTTAAACAAAACCACATAACTGGTGAATGACCTAAGCAAGGGCCTATCCAAGATCACAGGTCCTCAGGCCAGTTCTTTATCACTGTATCCATACATGGATGGACATGTTATGTGCATTTTATGTAATATTCAGTGGTACCTTATGGAAAGTGTATAAAGGAGACAGGCACTGGGCTGGAGGCAGAATAAAAATGCTCCAAGATGCAGTGTGGTATTGACATGGATCCACATTCTGTTAAGGTTAGACATAGGTTACTCCGCCTACATGTCTAAGGAGATACAAGGCCGAATTCCAACAGCATTGTAACAACAAAGTGATTCTTAGTTGATCGTCTCAACAGCGGTGTTGTATAAACCGTGTTTACCGAGGTGTGTTTATTATGCCTGCAGAGAAGGCATGGATGGTCAGTGAGTCCCTGGGGAGCCAAAGCTGGTGTTAGCACATGGAGCTTCATACTGCCGACCCCCCCCCCCCCATGTCTTCCCTTCACCATCCACTCCTAAGATAGCATCATCCTGATAGCAAACAACAGGTGTTGTCTGGCTGTTGTGCACATCACTTAGATACCCAGGTGGGTGTTTTGTACTATTGCCACCTGGTTGGCCCTGACCCCAGTCCAGTTTATCGTGGTTGTTGGTGTGTGCTCTGACTTCTGGGTACTTCTGGTTTCCCTTCATTCTTTTCCCATTTTCTAAATATAAAGTATGCTCCTTGTTTAAAAATACATTTGGTGGGGGAGGGGGGCTGAAAGAAACTGATGAGAAAACGAGTTTGGATATTTTCCCAAGAACGTCATTATGTGGTGTTTGGCCAGCACCATATTGGGAGCAAATCAGTTGAGATTTCATCGTTTGTTTTAAATGGGCCGCTTGGGACTCCTAGGGTCCCCGTTAGCAGCGGTGGAGCTTGGCAGACTATGAAGAGCAGCACTGCTGTGTTATGCAGAGAATCCCACGCTTTCTCATAGCAGACTTGTGTCCACACAGGGCCCGCCCAGCATCTGTCGAATGCCTTTGGGTATCAGATGATGGCTCCTGGTTGTAAACTGAGTTGTTAGGTTCACCTCAAGGCCAGGCTGTCCAAGACACTGGCAGATGAGGCCAGTTCCCCTGGAGAGAGTCTTGCATTCACTCATTTTCCTGTCTGTCTGGGAATCCAGGGGCAGAGGGAGGAGATTGCTTTGGATCCAAGAAGTGTCTTTCAGTTTTCAGGCTGACCCAGGCCTGAGTTTGCCAGCCTACTGTCTTAAGCATTTTGGATATCTCAGAGTTCCTAGCATTTTCCAGAATCTTCGAGAGCCAGTTTGAGGAATAGGTTCTCGGAAAGAATGCCTTGAAATACTTTTAGCATCCTGGGAGTAGTTGTTGCAGTTCAGAAGTTCCGTTGTTTAGCATTGATTGCACTCCACTGTATGTGGGTGCACGCATCTGGTATATGCATTGCCACGAAACGGTCAGTAACTCTTCAAGACAGGATTCAAGTCCTAATGCTTCCAGATAGAATTGGAAATTTTTTTGTTTAGGCACATGAAAATTGGTATAATCTCTAAATTCTAATTTTTCAATCATGAAAGGTTAGTTCTTTGCATTTTATTTGTTTTATGTACAGATGTGCAAAGATGTACAAAGAACCAGAATAGCATGATGGTGAATCTCAGCCACAATAAGTGTGTGTTCTCTTGGCTTGATGGGGAAAGTGTGTAGTGGGAATCATTTAACCCAGAAAAACACTGTCTGGAGCCACCAGAATGCAGCGTATGACCTGGATAATGTGATAGGTAGACCTTTTAACTCCTGCCATAAGAGTTGTGTGTTTGTAGCTTTGGTGGTCCTAGAACTATGGAATGCTGGGCCGGGGAAAGCACTCAGTAGTTAAAGATGCTCCTTGTCAAGCATGAGGACCCATAGAAATGTTGGGCATAGTGGAGGACACAGGCAGCCACAGCACTGGGGAGGCAGAGATGGGGCAGTGGTGGGATGGAGTGGGAGTGGGGGTGGGGGTGGGGGTGGGGGTGGGGGGGTGTGGAGTCCTGTCTGCTCATGAGACACCCTGTATCAAAACACAAGGTGGAAGTTCCTGAGGAAGGACCCTTGAACTTGTCCCCTGCCCTCCACACATAAATGTCACACGCGCACGCGCGCGCGCGTGCGCACACACACACACACACACACACCATGAACAGGTATACCCTCCTGTGCATCCACGAGTACTTAGTTAATGTTACTAGTGAGGAAAACTGTATTATTCATTTGAATTCATGGTTAGAAGAAAATATGGACAAAAGAAGAGAAATACTTCTAGATAAAATAGGAATGGTATTGGCTATAGTTTGGCCAGCAACACCCCCTACTTAAGTACTCGTGTCCTGGGTAAGAGCCCATGGCTTTCACATTAGCTCATGCATTTTCAAAGACAGTTGGGGACCTGAAGGCAAGGAAGTTAAGGCTTGTCAAAGATCTCTGCTCGGTTGCATTTCTCTTTAATTGAGCCAGCACTGATTTTTCTAACTTTGACTTGATATTTGATAAAAACAACAGCAGCATCAACAACATAAAAAAAAAACCTTACTGTATGGTCTGGTTACTTGGTTACTAGAATCAATATGATAAGAATATCTTGTGTTAATTTCAAGAAGAGATACCTCATATAAGGACAATCCCCCCTCCCCCTTACTTCTAGACTTTTCTATCACATCTTTCCTCTCAGCCTTCTTGGTTGCTTGATGCTCAGTGATGAATCAGCCCTACCTGGCCTCCCATGCTACTTTGAGCACACTTCCAAATGCCAAGGAAGTCACATGGCTCAGGGGCTCCCTCTTGTGGTAGCTAACCCCTGACTTGGTTACTACTTTGATTTCCATAGAGCCTCCTAGGCGGCTAAAGAGAGGGAGGAGACCCAGTCTTTGCAATGAAGGGAAGACGGGTTACATGTAGATCCCGCTGTGTACTGGGAAGGGGAGATGAGTTTAATTACAGGCAGGAAGCTGGGGAAGGCCCCTGAAAGACTTGGCCATGTATCTGCGTCTGATTCAGCTCGGTGTAAGGGTTGGTAGGTGGGATAGAAAAGGACCGCCATGCCTGCTAGGAGCAGCACGGCCCCGGCCTGCAGGGGAGGATGGGCCCAGGAGAGGGAAGGTGGAGTACATAGTATTTATGCTAGTTCAGTCAGAGCATGTGCTCTGTGAGGACACATCGCCTTATGATCAGAATTCTGTTGTCAGGCTTGGGTAACCATGAACAGGATGGCTGACAGGAAAGCATCAGGTAAGAAAGTCACAGCGATAGTTATTTCTTTGCTTTTGTTGTGGGTGCAGAGTGGAAAGCCAAGGAGAAGTGACCCTATCCAGCTCCTGTACCAGGCACCCTGTGGTAAAGCCATACAGGACACAGGGAGAAGCGATTCCTCTTTCCAAACCTCTTTGCTGTAGTTTGCAGGAGGTATATTGCACATGCCTTCTGCTTGGGCTGCAGAAGGCTCTGAGCCTGTGCATGGGGCTTGGGCTGTGGGGCTCTGGTGCCCACCCTCCGACTCCAAGACAGAGAAAATGAAAGACAGGGTTGGCTCTGTGCTTAGATCAGAACTCATGCAGGTTCACCCTGCTGCCCCAGGAGCTTGTCTGGTAGGAGACCCCCACTTGGGTGCATCTCACCTGACTATTACTATTGGGAGAGGCCTTCCAAGGAGCTAGAATCTAAAAAAGCAATCATAAACACTTATGCTATCCACTCACTTGTGCCCCAGGATGCTGGTCTAAGGCTCCTCTCCCTTGGAGCTGAAGGCTATCCCATTCTTTCCTCACCTGCCTCCTCCCTGAAACTTTGACCTTTGAAGTTCCTCCTGCATTGAAAGGGTGTCATGACTTAGGGTAGAGAAGCAGGTCCTTTTATGGAAGCAGGCAGCCTATTTTGTCTACTGATTAACCAGAGTGAATCTGCTCTGGGCTCTTTTAGACAGGTGGGGCTATAGAGCTGTGTCCTGTGCATTTGAGATTTCAAACAAACAACACGGCACGTTTAGCCAGAAAGCAGTGGAGCTGAAGTCAGGCTGGCTGTGATGGGTTCCCTCACTCACCATGTGCGAGGTTTGTATTTCTCTTTTTGGTTAAGGTTGCAGGAGTTCTTGGTTAAAATATCAATATTAACAGTGTCTTGGGAATATGTGAGTTCTCTTATGTTTTCCTCATTTGGTAGCTCTGAGCCTTCATATTACACAGTGTTACCTCGAATATTTAATTGCGATGTAGCTACAGCTGTTTTTTTCTATATTAGTTGACTTATTCTTTAGACATTTAATAGGTTTATTTTCATGTTAATTTTCAAAAGGTTTTTACAGCTCTTGCTGAAAAAAAAAAAAGGTAGGTATTGCAGTTTGGTAAACCTAGGTTTTGGGAATTGGTGGATGGGCACTTCGTTTTTAGCACTATGGCACTAGCAATATAAGTACCAGCATGATATTTAAGTCTTGTTTCTCTGATTGTTGGTGGAAAGTCTGAGTCTCTATTCCTATGGTCGTGGCTGGAGTCAGATAGGACCCTGCATCTGCACGTGCTGTCCCCAAGGCACTGAGAGTTGTTGGCTGTCACTCTGCCTAGATTTGGCTTCGATGCTTAGTATCCAACACCAATGGTGACAGTTCAGGGGTTCAGGGAGACACCACCGGTGACTCTGAAACTCACGTTCCTGCGTTGATTGTCGCTGCACATGTTTGCTTCTCTCCGGTGTCTATGCTGGAGCCTGGATAGATGACCTGCTTTCTCCCTTCCCTCCACCTGCACGTAGTCCCACTCCTCCCCATAACTGTGTGCTGGGTGGCTCCTTGGGCTGGCATTGGACTAAGCTTGTTCACGGAGAAACTCTTCTAGTCTTCTGAGGGCAGATTTCCTACAGTCAATATTAATTTCACCTATCTGGAGAGACTGGGTTTCAAAATGGAGGAGAGGTGGTCTTCAACCTTTGCGGAGGATGGACAGAAGCCTACAGTCACCTGTAACCCCGGTGTGTCTTGTGGTGTAAATGCCAGGGAGGTGTCCATGCAGTGCTAGGTATGAATGTTTCAGGTGTGGCTCTTCCTCTAACACAGTCCCCTGCTGTATCCTGTAGTAAATGAGGAAGTAGCCAGAGTTAGTAGTCCTAACTGTGGACTTGCCAGAGAAAGCAAGGTTGGAATACTCTGTTGTAGTCAGGCCCTTATCTGATCTTGAATGTGAAAATCAAAGTCACTGAACCAGGACAGGCGAGTACGGATCTCCTGTTAATTATTATGAAATTTTCATCTGGTTTGTTCTGAGCCCAGGGAGCAGGGATGGATGGGGTCAGCACCAAGAGTGCATGTTGGCATGCCTGGCAATCACAGCAGTCACTCACTGGCACCAGCCCTTGTCTGCCTTCTGCTGCGTGGTCAGTCCTGGTCCTCTTGCTCCAGCTTCCAGGGGGGTCTTCTGTCATGAAACAGTGCTCACATTCACAGGCGTCCACTCCATGTTGTCCACAGTCCTAGTTAGTTACAGGTCTAAGAAAGGAGACAGATGACTTGCTCTTTGAAGGGGGTGCAAACAGTGGAGTCACAGAGAAAGCTGGAGAGGAAGTCTAAGGCCAGATGGGCTAAGTGACTGCCCAGGTGTGCCAGCATACTGCTCTGCTGTCGTTCAGAGACACGTTCTCTTTAGCCCCTCTGCCCCCCTCCTCTCTTTCTCAGTTTTAGTCCTGAGAATAGATGACTGGATCGAAGGGAAACAGGCTGCCTGATATCCATGTTGAGTGCTACAAGTTTTGTCTCTGTGCAGGCTTGGGCTTCACACTGGTCGTGTGGATTCATTTGCTAAGGTGGAGGAAAAAGCTGGTACCCAAGTGTTTCTTGTGAACTTGCTTTCGAGACATGGTGGCAGGAGGTGTCTTTTGTGACTTGAACTCAGGGTATGATTGGCACTGACTGGAGTCAGGTCACAAGACTCTTACCTTGCCCCATTGCTCACTGGTCCTTGGAGGACTACTCAGTGGTGTCCCTGAAGTAGACATCGGAGGACAGCATGTCCTAGTGTGACAGACCAGACATAGCTCTTGGGGCCTTGCCCATCAGTGAAAGAAGTGTTGACGAAATAGGCCCCAAATGAATGTGCCTTCTCTTTGTGTTTCAGACGGCCCGCTTGAGGATATTGACCCCAAAGACTCCTGTCTCGTTCCAAGAAACATCATGGCCGAGCCAGACTACATAGACGATGACAATCCTGAGCTCATTAGGCCCCAGAAGCTAATCAATCCTGTCAAAACATCCCGAAATCATCAAGATCTCCACAGAGAGCTTCTTATGAATCAAAAAAGGCATGTAGTTTCCCGAGCTTTGTTTGCCTTCAGGAACCTCTATGGTAACCAGGTTTCAAGGGTTTCTGCTTGTTTGCCTTATTGAAGGCATCCTTTAACAAGCGCGCAGGAGCCCGCCATCTCTCCATCAAGCTCCTATCCGTGCGGCTGACACTGGCACTTGTATCTATTTTGTCCTCCCATGCATGTGGAGGACAACTTGGAGGAATCAGTTCCCTCTGCCTACCATGTGGGGCCTGGGGATTGAACTCGGGGCACAGAGCTTGGCAGCAAGTGCCTTCTCTTGCTGAGCAGCCCATGCGTGCATATATTAAGACTTGGGTAGAAGGGGCTGAGTTAAAGATAGAAAAGAGTGTCCTATGCAGAAGAGAAATACTATTTCTTAATTTTAAATGGCTGACATTTTGGGAAGTGTAGGAATCAGATTTAAGTCATGTACTAGTGTTTCCTAGTTGTAGAGAGATGTTTCTAGAACCTTATTAGACTTAACAAACAATAATATTCTTCCTTGTGTCTTTATTAGTTTTTCTGTAATATTTTAAATTTTATTGTCTCTGTTGAATTTATAAAGGGATGCAAAATATCCCCTCTCTTCTTGTGTAGTCTGACACTCCCATCTCTGCCCCCAGTTCCTCTGGGTTCTGGGGCTGGGCCTGCTGCTGCTGCTCTGCTTACATGTTTAATGCCTGTTGTGTGCAGAGTGTGTGTGAAGGCATGTGTGGAGATGAGGTGGTCTTTCTCCTAAGTCAGTCTTCCACCTTACTTTATTTTAGACAAGGTGTCTGACAGACTCTGAAGCTTTCTGATTGTCGAGACTGGCTGGCCAGCAAGCTCCCAGTATCCTTCTGTCTCCATCTCTCAGTACTGGGGATTACAGGCGCTTGCTACTGTGACCAGGATTGGTTGTTTGTTTGTTTTTAATGGTGAATTCAAGGGAATTCAAACGCAAGTACTTATGCATTACATAGAAGTCACTCTTCCCAACAGAGGCAGCTTGGCCAAGATCTTAAGGCAGTTTGAATTCAACACTGAACCAGGGTTCACACCATTTCTAAACTCAAAGTGCACAACCTTTCTACACTGAGATGCCTGAGCTAAAGTTAGCCTTTGGGAGTAGTTTGAGCTGGGGCTGCCTGGAGTCACCTGTGGGCCTGGGGAGGTGAATCTGCGGGTAAGGCCCTTGCTGCGCAAGTGTGAGGAGCACAGTTTGGACTCACAGAACCTATCTAAATGCCAGACGAATGTGATGGTCCACCTGTGGTAATCTCAGAACTCGAAAAGCAGAGGCAGAAGGCTGTGGAACAAGCTGGCAGTGGACTAGCTGAACTGAGAAGCAGTTCATTTAAGTGAAATGCCGCCTCAACAAAGATGGAGCGTGACCAAGGAAGATACTCATAGTCAACCTCTGACTTACACACACACACACACACACCCGTGGGTGCACATACACAAAACCCAAATATATGTAATAAAATGATTTTAAAAGCTTCCCAATCTCCCTTATTAAATTTAAATTGAGATAGTTTATATGTATTAGGGTTTTGCCTTGGTAATAAAGTATCATAGGCTTGGTGGCTTAAAATTTTGCAAATATATTATGTAATTATAGAGGACATAACTGTCATTTGATCTTCCTTGCATCCATGGATACAGAAGCCTGCCCAATATCTTCATAATCAGCATTTGAAAAATTTTAATCTCAACATCACATACTAGGACTGAAATAAGCATAGGATTTAACTCAATCCTGGGGTGGGTTGGCAACTTCAGATGCAAACTACAACTCCTCCACAAGAACACAATGTAAATGGAGCTTCTGCAGCTTGTTTAAAGGGCAGCGAGCTTGGGATATGCATTTAACTTTTAGTTTTATGAGTACTGATATATTTCACATATGAAATATATGGCATGAAATACTAGCCCTAAGTTTAGAAATTGGCTGTGCTCTGACTGGAGATGTGGCAGTTAAGATCACGTGCTGCTCTCTCAGAGGATCTCATCAGGCAGCTCACTACTGTTTGTGAGCCCAGCTCCAGGAGATCTTACATTTCTGCCCTCCTTGGGCACCTGTACTCACGTGCACACACAGACGTGCGCACGTGCACTTGCACGCACACACACCTACACATAATTGCTCTGCTCACCAGGATTGATCCCTGGTCAGTCATGAAGGGGTTGGAGACACTTGTTAGTGCATCAGGGCTCGTAAGGACCCACCACCATGCGCCAGAGTTTGCTCAGCTGCTTTGGTATAACTCGGAAAATGTTATTAATAGTTGAAGTTAATTTTGCCAGTGAAATGTGGGAGATATCTGAATTTAAATTGTTCATATAACAAATTTTTAATCTTAAAATGTAATTGTCTGCAGTTTTATATTGAGACCTTATATATTCATAAAACTGAGAAAGTCTTAATTCGTTATTCCTTGGTGATGCTTTTGGATTTTGAGATGACATTTTACTATGTAGCCCAGGCTAGTCTCCTGCGTTAGCCTTCTGAGTGCTCAGATTACAGTGTGCCTTCACACCCTCCTGGTTAATGGTACCTGGAACTCATATGGGCTTTAACTATGCTGATTAAAGGTTTGATATCCTTGACACCCTGTGTGCACTTGTTCATTCTTGATAATTGTGAAATAAACTATAAAATCATAAAAGTAATCTCCATTCTTTCCTTAGGACTTAGAGCAGTTTTCTTCTAATCAACTTCATGCTAAAGAAAATAAGGAAAGAGAAAACTCATTGTGATAATAAGAACAATCTAGGTAGAAAAGATGCCAGAATCGTGTGTGTGTGTGTGTGTGTGTGTGTGTGTGTGTGTGTGTGTGTGTGTGTGTGAACTCCAAGAAGTATGAAATGTGGATTGGTTTGGGTTTGTAGTGACTTGTGTGGCAGTGTTTAGAGAGTGAGGATGTAGTATATCCCACCTCTGATATTAAAGGATATCTGTTAAAATAACATACATAGCTCTTCTTTCCCTGTTTTTATTAGGAGAAAACTGCTGTACGCTCTAGTGAAGGGAGATTACTTTTATGATTTTATGGTTCATTTCGCAATTATCGAAAATGAGCAGGCACAAAACTGCACACAGGTGTCAAGGAAATCAAACCTTTAATCAGCATAATTAAAGCCCACATGAGTTCCGTAATTTTTTGCTTTGTTTTGTAGCCAGAAGAACATTTTGGAAATCATTCTTTAAGGTGTATTCAGCAAACTACTAACTGATTAATCAGTGTGAGTTAATAGAATCCTTAGAAACCGCTGTCCCCCAGAGCAGATCAGTAGTCATCAGCTAGGCCAGGTAAGCAGCAGCAGGGTGGGGACACAGGTCCCCTGTGTACCTTGGGTCTAGTGTGCCACGTAGACAAGCTGATCAGTGCACAGTTGCATGCATGTGTGCATAGCATGGGTGTGCACAACTAGCACACACCTGCTCTGCCTCTGGTGTAAGTGCTTTTCCTACCCTGTTGTTTCATTTTTATCTGAAATCTACTTAGTACATTTTAGTATCAAATAAAGACTCTTTATGGATCAATGGTGTAAAGAAGGAAGACCTAGGAAGGAGGTCGGCAGGTCCATCTAGAGTCTTAGAAACCTGGGGCTGGATAGGTCCTAAAGAAGCGAGGGGAACAAGGGCTGGTGTGCAGGTTAGAATTCCTAGCAGAAAGCACGCTAGCGAGGTCTCACCGTGGATTGCCTCAAGGGTTTCACTGGCGGATGGATGGCCTGCATGAGCTCAGTTGTCCCCATTTGAAGAAATGGGGTGTAGCATTTCCCTGAAGTCTGCTCTCTTGTGTATCTCATTAGGCACACATCAGTGGCGCTCTGTGATAGCTGGCTGGCAGTTAGGAGTTGTGCTTCACCTCCTCTGTCCTTCAAGAGTAGCTTAGCCTTGGATGTATCTCTAAAGGTTAGAGAGCCGCCTTCAGGTCTGAAACATGAGAGGTGGGGGATTCCCTCAGCCATTTTTCTCAGCTGCCATGACACTAAACTGTCTTCAGAATGTGCGATTAGCGACTGCAGCTTGTGACATCAGGTGGATTTGCCTCATGTCTGAGGCATCTTCATCTCTGTTGTGAGGATCTGCCCCGCACACGGTGTAAGCTTGCTGCTGCCTGCCTTCCCCCAGCCCCTGGCCTTAATGTGTTTTTATTGAATTCATGGACTCTATGAACTTTTTGCAAGATGCCTTTGGCTTCTCTTCTGTTCAGTAAGTGTCTGAGTGTTGTTGAAGAACCATTTGGCTTAGTAGTGGATATTCTCCTCTGGCTAATTTCGTTTCCCTCTCTTCTACAACTCGTCCCCTTGGTTACATTTCTTTTCCTGAAAGATAATTTCCAGTGACCTGACAGTTTTTCCATCCTTTCTTTGCCCCAGGGGTCTTGCCCCTCAGAACAAACCAGAACTACAGAAGGTGATGGAGAAGAGAAGACGGGACCAAGTGATAAAGCAGAAGGAGGAAGAAGCTCAGAAGAAGAAATCCGACCTGGAAATAGAACTGTTAAAGCGACAGCAGAAGCTGGAGCAGGTAGAGTTTGAAAAGGGGTCTGCTCTGAGAAGCAAAGATGCCAGATGCCAGGCAAGCAGAATTCCAACAGGCCAGATGTGTGTGTGTGCACCCTGAGAGAAAAACAGGAAATGAATGCAGCAGAGGCATAAATCCCATTCAGGGAAGACACCCAAGCTCCATTAGGAACCTAAAAGAGGCACCAGAGGCCAAAGCAAATCAGAGGGCTGGGAAGAATATTCAGTTGCAAAAGCATTTGGTACCAGCAGGACCTGATTCAGATCCCCAGAACTGATGTAAATGTGGGATAGGTATGACAGTGGCGGCCAGCCTTTTTCCTGTAATTCCGGGACTTGGAAGTAGACAAGGGGTCCCTAGAGTAAACCAACTAGATGGACTAGTCATGTTGACCAGCCTTGAGTTAAACTGAGAGACCCTGCCTTAAAGAATATGGTGAATAGTGATTGAAGATTGTCCAGGTCAACTCCAGCCTTTCATATGGATCTATACATACATGCTGATGTGCACGTGTGCACGCACACACACACATGCTCGCACACACAAACATGCACACACGCATGCACACACATACATGCACATACACCAAAACGGTTCAAGAAGTAGCTCTGTACTGCATGTGTTGGGATAACTTACTGAAGTCTGAGAAAGACTCCAGAAAAGCTGTGAGCCTAGAATGCCCTTTTAATTGTTGTCACCTCTGGGTATGGTTTGTAGCAACAAACAAATGGTCCACGCCTCTGTACAGATTAAAATTCCTAAAGATACACACATACACAACATACACCTCTTTTTCAAAGTTGAGAGTCTTTTGAAAAGCCTTCCAGGATATAACTAATTTCTTGTGTTTGACATTTATTCAGCTTGAACTTGAGAAGCAGAAATTGCAAGAAGAACAAGAAAATGCCCCAGAGTTTGTGAAGGTGAAAGGAAATCTCAGGAGAACAGGCCAAGAGGTGGCCCAGGCCCAGGAGTCCTAGGCCCAGGCTGTGCGACCTGGCGTGTCCCCACCATCTCTGTAGGAGCCATGTCTAGGAGCCTCTGCAGTGTTCCTCTTGGGCCAAGGTCTTGAGGAAGAGAATCCAGACAGCTGAGAATTTTACTATCACAAAGGATTGCATTTGATTTACCATTGTGGTAATGAGTCGTCTCTGACGGTTGCAATTCTCATTCGCCAAATGAAGGACATTGACCAGCACACAAGATACCATGGACCTGTGTTTAGAGACTTTAGACAAAGAAAACCACAAAAGCGAAGAGAACTAGGAGGTGGGCACTGGAACACGTGAGGGTTGTACTACTCAGCCTTTTCTTCCATTCCAAGTTCAGTAGGACACAGCTCCTTCCTTGTTCCTTTGAAAACTAATCGGATTGTTTGGCATTCCCTCCTTGGGTTATCTGTTAGATTGATTGTTTTATTGCATCAAAATGTATTTCATATGTTACATCCAGTATTTATATTTCATTTTGAGAACCCAGAATTTTCTCCCCACATGACAAATTAAGAAAGGAGGCTATTACTGCTTATGTCTAATCATACCTATTACTATGGTTGACATTGAAGCTCAGAAACAGGATAAGATGTTTGAACATGTCAGCACCCATCATGAACTTATTGTAACTCCTTTAGGTCCTTGGTATGACAGCGTGCCAGATGTCACCTTTCCAATTCTAAGAAGGTACATAATCCTGTCGATTCCTTTCTTGCTTTCTGTTCGGTTTCAGTTTGTCATTTCTTGCTCAACTATTCCTTTCAGTTGAAGCAATTTCTCAGTTCTTTAGCAGATGAAACTATAGTGTGTGTAACTCAACTTCTGTGTCTCATAGAGAGAGACCAGATCTCTTGAGTTCTCCTGAGAGCAGTGTAGAGGGGCGTCCTTTAGGACTGGTTGACGAGGCCTTTAGAGATTGTGTCATGAAGATAGAGACCTGTTTCTAGGAGACTTTAGTGGGAGGCTTCATACTTTTTACATTTTGAATATTTTAGATTTGAGCTTTGAACTTCCCTGGCGGACGGTCGCACGTTTCTTTCCCTTTTGTTTCATGTAAAGAATGACTGTCTTGGCGCTCTCCTGGCATGATGCTGTTGGTAGGGACGGTCCTGACTACTGTGTTGCATCTCTCAGGAAAAGCTGAGGTGCTGGGCAGGGCTGCTCAGTTTCCTCTTGCTAGCTAGCATGCTCTTCAAAGAGACATCGAAGTTACAAATAATATGAAAGTCCCCATGCAAAATATATTTTATACTACAGGCATGGGAGGTTTTTGTTTTTGATTTTTCTTTTTTGTATTTAGTACTTCTCCATAGAGATGATTTAACCAGTAATTTCTACACTGAAGACTTCTGTTTCTTTTCATGATGCCTAGAATACCAGATGTAGCGCTTTGGAATCCTTGATTAGCACATTAGCTGCTAGTTGTCTCTGGGAACTCTTCAGTCTGGTAGTTAACAGGCCTACGTTCCCTTCAAGTGTGAATAAGAAGTAAATGGATGAGAATTCACTGCTAGATAAGAGGCAGGAGAACTAATTACAGCAGAAAGGATCTTGGTCCTATCAGCAAGTGTTATCTAAATAAACTATGAGATGCTGAAGGTGAGATGGTTTGCCCTGGAGGGCTGGTGCAGTGACTACTTTGCTGTCATCTTCCTTCCCTTTGGGAAAATAAAGTTCATTCACTGATTGTTGAAATAAATCTCTCCAGTGCACATTGCTTATTCTTTCTCTGTGCATATGGAGTAATGATGTCAGGTGGTAGGGTGACCATTCGAGGCGATTAGACCTTTTTATCTATCTGGACGCTAGCTCTGGAGATGTTCTGTCACTTGGAGATCTTCAAAGGTGTTTGCCAGCTCCCGTAGAAGGGCTGATGTTGTTCATAAGACCAAGGGACTTTACTCCACCGGGGAAAATCAGCTACAAACATTTGTTTCCTGGTTGCACTCAGACCTGCGATCTCCCTTGGTGGTTAGTGCTACAGGGTCTAGCCAAAAGAGAACTTGTACATAGCATGAGTGATGGCTTCTGCTAGGTCTCAGAGCATCCAGGTAGTGGGTGGGGCCTTTAGGAATCTGCTCGGCTCTGCTCATGGAGATTGCCGTCAGTCACTCAGTCTTTGCACTTAACACTGTGTAGTCCAGCCCCCTGAGGATGTCACCATCAAAGCAGTTCCGTGCTTTGAGCCACTGAAAGGAGGCAAAAGGCTCCATTTTTCCACTCTGTAGTTTTCTTAAAATAGTTCTGTGTTTTGTAGTCTCCTGATAGTAAAGTAGTATTTCTTTCTAAACTACAACAGTTGACTTTATTCTTCTACTTCAAGAGAACTCATTTGAGTGTACATAATATATATAAAGGGAGCCTTAATGGATTTGTTTTCATAATTTAATATTTTTTGTATTTGCTCTTGTATAATTGTTTTTTTAATGGAAAGTATTACAGAATCGAGGATGGAATTCTTAGAACCAAAGTTATTCTTAATAAAAATCACCAATGCTTGGACCACGCAGCCATGTTTGTCTCATTTGTTTAATGGCTATGTAGACTTGGAGAGGAGTGTTGTAGCTTCCCATGCTCCCTTGTGTGACTGGTCTCTCTGACATCAGGTATGTTTTCTCTTTGTGCATTTGTTGAGTCTGAAAACTTAATATGGCGAACAATTCCACCCTCACATATCAGTGGCCCTAAGTGCTGCTGCCCCTTGCAGAAGGCACACAGCACACAGCATCGTTGCGACTGTTGGTCCTAAAGGTCACAAGACTCAGAATTTTAGGAGCTCAGTAAGACAGTAGGTGATACCTTTTTGGAAGGTCCAGATATTTTGTGCTTGTGGATAGTAAAAGTTTTAGGAAGTCTGAATTTTTGTCATTTTTTCCTTACTCAGTTGCATGAATACTAACTACCCTCAAGAGAGTTGGGGATGCTCTATACACATGGCTGTATTATTACTATTGCTGTTGGGGAGGTTCAAATCTCTCTCCTTGAGAGTTAGGCCTCGCTGTGTGACTTTCCCTAGGCAGATGAAAATGAATGTCCATTCCACCAAAGAAATGATTCTCCCCATGTCTGGCTCGATCATCCAGAGTTTGGTTGGGGTTTCTTACAGGAGTATGGGTGACTCAGCAGAAAGCATCATTGAAAAGCCCACCCCACATAGGGGCTCATGAAAGCTGCATCTGCCACAGGGAGAGCCTCCTATCCCCAGCAATTGCTAGTTACAACTTAGGATCAGAAGCTTGGGTTTCATGTACTTCCTAAGCCTTACATGGTGTGTGTGTGGTCTTTAAGAAGCAAAATGCCTGGGGTATGAAAAGGGAGGAAGGGACTTCTGGGGACAGAAAGGTACAAAGGGGAAAGAGGGGACATTGCATATGAACTAAACATGAGCACTTTTCTTATTTTATCAGTAACAATACTCATTAACTTGCATAATATTTTCATTCGATATTATAAATATTTGAAAAGCCTGCAAGGGTCCTGCATAATCTTTCAGAGGAAGAACACCTACGTAGCTTGCATTAAGGCCCTGAGTTTGATCCACACAATTTGAAATAAAAGCCTTTTTTTTTTTTTTGGTGTGTTTTGAAATACAAGCATGCCTCCTCTCAGGAGGGAAGGCCTTCTGAAGAAAATAGCTGCAAAACATACTTTTACTTTCTAACTCTATATTTTGAGCACTTGCCCAACTTTTAAGATCTTTGGACTCTTGATCTTAAAGTCTTGCTTTAATTGTCTTTGATAGCTCAGTTGGTGGAGTGGAGGACCGTAAAGCCCGTTAGAGTAAATTTAAGTTACACTGAGGACTCTAAAGCCAGACCGGAAGGTGGATCCCACAGATGATGGCCGCCCCCTTGGAATAACTACCTTCGCAAGGTGACAGTTATCTGTGAAGTTCCAAGACTTTAGATAGACTTTCCTATATCTAAAAGAAATTTTAAAATTCTATTACTAGGCCTGCATTTCCTGGTGTGACAACTAAAGGTGTTTAAGATTTTAAGATAAATCAGTCTTAGGAGCTAGGAGCCTCACAGTTACAATTTTGCCTGATTTTTTTCTCTTGAGAAACATGTCTGATTATCAGCTAGGGATGTTTTCAGTATCTCTCCATCTGCTTGTACACTTTCTAGCAACGTATTAATTCCCTTCTGGGACCAAGGTTGCTTAGTTATCGGAAGTAACTTCATTGTTATGGGATTTATCACGGTGTGTGTGTGTGTGTGTGTGTGTGTGTGTGTGTGTGTGTGTGTGTGTGTGTGTATGTGTGTGTGTGTATGTGTGCGTGTGCGCGCGCATGCTGGCACACGCACGTGAGCAAATGTTGCAAGTGTGTTGATGCTGCTGCTGCTTGTGTTTATACTTGTTGAATGTGAGCCCAGGGAGCACATTCTTCTACCTGTGTCCTTTGAGTATCTGCAGTTCCCATCTCCAGAGTGACAGGCTGGCTGCCAGCCTCCCTCCCCTGCCCTCTTATTTCCTCGGTCCTGTGAGTCTGCCCACTCCCCTGCCCCGCCTCAGCCGCCTTCCCCACTTACGTCCTGCCTACTGATTTTCTGAGTCAATTACAAATGAAGTTGATTTTAGTCCCCCCTTCCCTTTTCTCTCCACTGAAGTCTTGACTTCACCCTGCCTTCCTCTGCCTCCACCTCCCAAATGTTATCATGGGCTGACAAGCTTGGCTATTATTTTCTCTTGTCTTCTTTCATTTTTCTTTATTTTTTTTCCTTGCCCACTTAAACATGTAACGTAAATATAATTATTTATTTGCCCCCAAACAACCAGAACTACGATGACAGGCTTAGTATGACTGATGTTAGGCGACTTTCAAATCAATATACAATACGTACTTAAATACAGTGGCCCAGACAGTTTAGAAATGACTTACATAAACTTAGTTTAAAAGTTGAGCCTTTGACTAATGAGAAGGCCCAGTGGAGTAAAAGTCATTCAGATGTCCAGGGTCCAGTTAAATGCCACTTAAGCATGACAGCCCTTAGGAAGTAGAGAGATGATCCTCCAGCAAGCTGGCTAGCTAAACTAGCTAAGTCAGGAAGCTCTGGCTTCAAGTGAGAAACAGCCCCTCAATATATACAACCATGAGCAATGAAGACGACCGCCCAACATTCACCTGTAACCTCTACATATGGATGTCAGCTGCACGTGTGTCCACACACATACACACAAGCCTGCAAAAATTACGAAGCCTTATTTCTATTATTTTTATATTTTAACATCCTATTTAACATCCTCCCCAAGTCTCAGGAAAATGTATCCAGTCAAGATTACAAAAAGGAATGCCCCCTCAGACTCACTGAAGGAGGACAGTCTGCATTTTTGACTGATTTTTTTGCTTGCACAGAGCCTGCCTGGACAGTTCATCTGAATCCAGCCATGACTCACGGGCCTTGGAGCAGAGCCTTGAGTCCTTGCTTTGTCCTGGGAATTTTAGAACTTTCCACTCACTGGACACTTGCTGTCCTCGGGAACAGTGTGTGCCTTTATTTCGCAGGGCTAGCACGGTCCTGCCTTTATGATACATTGATCTTATCCGTTAGCATCGTTGAAATGTATGCCTTCCAGATTGCAAATTTAGTAGGATTGCTTCGAGATTTCTTTATATTTGTCGAGGAGAGTCATCAATCCTGCGTGGTAAATTTTTGGGAATATTTGGCTGTGTATTAACTTGAACATACTGAAAGGTCATCTTTAATTTGCTGTCATGTAGGATCTTCAGTATGATCTCTATATTTGATACTCTAATTTTCTTAATTTCTCCTTATTTTATGGTTGCCAGTATTATTTCCTATATACCTAACTAAAACCAAACACATCCATATACTTTTTAAAAAATGTATATTCTTCATAGAACAAGCAAAATGTCCATGTATGCAAATCCTCCCTCAAATACATTGGTTTTTTCTTTGTATTATAGCTGTTTTCTGAGGCAGGGTCTTGGTGTACAGCCCTGGCTCACCTAGAGCTTGCTACATAGGATAGGCTAGCTTTGAACTTGCAGTGAGCCATCTCCTTGTCTCTCCACCACCATCCAGAGCTGGGATTACAGATGCAAACCACTATACCCAGCCTTATTTTTAAAATGTTGCACAGTAAGAAAATGTTGAATCCCAAGGGTTTAAAAGGACAGAAATAAAGGGGAACATTAACTAGAAGTATTATATTCACTCAGCGTTCTTTATCATTTAAATACCATACATCTTGAAATTATTGCTACCTATAGTGCATATATTGGTCGGTTACAAACACAACAGTTTCAGCAATCCAAGATCATATACATTAACAATTGATATTGTCAAGGTGGAGTAAGGAATGAATAAAAAGACGTTAGGTGCAGCGTGCATGTGTATAACCTCAGTACACAGGAGGGAGAGTCAGGAGGGGGTGTAACACCAGTCCGGGCTACATAATAAAACCTTGTATCAATAAGGTAAGCGAGCCGGGCAGTGGTGGCGCACGCCCTTAATCCTAGCACTTGGGAGGCAGAGGCAGGCGGATTTCTGAGTTCGAGGCCAACCTGGTCTACAGAGTGAGTTCTAAGACAGCCAGGGCTACACAGAGAAACCCTGTCTTGAAAAACAAAAACAAAAAAAAACAAAAACAAAAACAAATAAGGTAAATGAAACAGGCTCAGAATAAAGAACTTCACTCTCCTTTCTTGGCCCCTGTGACAGACAGTTAGACTTGCTTCTAATTGGTAACAAGCATTTCTAGATCTATCTGTGGGGTATTTCCAGAAACAGTGGGGCATGGGTCAGTGTTCTGAATATGCACGTTACTGGGATGGCACAGCACCTAATAGGGCAGAAGCACACTTGGGCAAGCTGATTCCCCCCTAGCAGGCATGTTTAAGCTCCTACCCTTGTGCCCCTGCTTGGGTTCTACATTCTTCAGTCTTTGCTCAAAGACCCTCACCAGCGACTTTCCCAGAGAGCTTCCAGGCCTCCAGCCTTGACTGGGGCTTCAGACTTGACCTCCCCTGTTCTAAGGCTTCGGGCTTCTCAGACTGAGCAGCTGCTAGGTGCCCTGACTTTCCAGTCTGCAGACAGTCACTGTGGGTTCATAGGACTTCTGCCGCTGTGAGCTGACCAACCACATTCCTGATTCCCAATTTGTAAAATTACAAACACGTTGGCTCCTTTGCTCTTGAGAACTCCAGTGTGTGTGTGCGCATGCACGTGTGCCCATGTGCCCGAGTGTGTGTGTGTGTGTGTGTGTGTGTGTGTGTGTGTGTAAGACCCAAACTGGCTGTAGGCCTCATCATGGAAACAGTTTTGACCTTTATGTGTTTTCTCTGCTACTGGAATTTAAGGTAAGTTGGTTTCACTACTCTGGTCCTTCCTGATATCGTTTATGTTGGCTGGGGTCAAGGTGTCTGGGAACATGGAGGAAATGGAAGCCCCGTAATGAGATACTACTACTCTCTCAGGCTTTGGCAGAGCCCCAAGGTTGTTCAGTCAAGGTCTTCCTGGCAAATCCCCTACCTTGGATGATGAAACTTCTATCTACTTTCTTCTATGTTCCAGGTGGAGCCTTTGTCAGGTTACTCGGTACATTTATTTCTCCTGCGAGCCAAATGCTTGAGATTTAAGCTTGGGGAAGAGCGAGCATGTCAAGAGCTGGAGAAAGGCTGACTTCTGCCTCTTCCTGGGTGGGGCCTCTTAGAGGCTGTGACAGAGGCTGGCCTAGATAGAATTAGCAGCAGAGAAGCAAAGTGCTAGGCCATTCTGATTGAACCGCCAAGGTCCACTGACTGTGGCGTCTCCATCATCATCTGCCCTTTGTAATTTACTTCCCCCCATCATTCCTGGACACAGTTGTATCTGGGTCAGCCAGGTGTCAGCTAGGAGAGAAAGTCATTCAATTAAAAAAAAAAATAGCAGCTCCCCAGGAGGGCAGTGTCTTACCCCAGGAACCAGAATCGGGGGTTCATAGGTAGCTGGTGTGGAACTGATAACCAACCTGGGACCGTGGCATGAAAAAAGTCACTATGTAGAGCTCCAGTGAGCCAAGGCATTTTGCAGCTCTAATTTGCTGAGTTGGTACCATTATTAAAAAGGAGCCGCCGCAGCGTGAGCTCTCTTCCCATTTCCCTCTTTCTTCCTCGGTGATTTTGGTGTTTCTCAGAGATAAGCAGCCAATTAACTCCATGTATTAACAGATATAGTTACAAGAGGGCTTGCCAGCTTCAGCCTTTGAAGTGTTTATAACCTTGTTTAGACATAAGACATTGCACAAGACATAGTCAATAATAAATGCTCAATACGATGCCACAGGAACAGTCAGAAGACAGTAACTACAGGGGAACAAATCCAGCAAGAGCACGCACACTAAATCATATGGTTTTATTGCTAGATGGGTGTTCTCTGAGGGAGACAGCGGACATCAGTAGTTCAGGCGATATAAACAAAATGTGGGTTTTATTTATCTTCCTATTTCTTTCTCTAGTTTCAAAAATTAAGACTGGGTAAGTTTAGGGACTGGGTAAAGACCTCACTTCAAATCTCCAGAACGTACCAAAAAGCCTAGGAGATCGGACACATCTGTAAGACCAGCACCCTTGAAGAGAGGTGGGAGGCAGAGTCAGGAGACACTGATGAGAGATCACAAGGGCCAGCTAGCCTAGGTTACATGGCGGCAGACGAGAGACTCTGGCTCAAGTGGAAGGCAATGACTTACACTTGTGGTTGACCTCTGACTTCCACAGGTGCATCATGGAATGTGTGTGCCTGTACTTACATATCTAGAAGCAAATCATACACACACACACACACACACACACACACACACACACACACACACACAGTGGTAGAGAGGGCTTGGGGGGAGATACAAAGAAAAGCAAGCTCTCAGGATTTGTAGTAACATAAGACCTGGATCAGACAGAAGAGGGGGAACAAGTAAGAGTTTTGTCTCCCAGCGTACTGCATCCTGGGTGTGGCTATGATACACCTGTCAGCTATCTCCAGAAACCTTCCTCAGGGTGTGTGCATTGATTCCCTTACTAGCAGTGAAATTGTGTGGTCTGCCATGGCAGAGTCAATATCCACCAAACAGTAGGCTAGCGATCTCTGTTCACCCATCCTGGTTACATGGTGACAGGAATCAGTGAGATCCCCGAGACACAAGTATCTTATGCCCAGGCCTGAGACTACAACATTGAGCAAAATGAGAGTTAGTCCCTTGTCCTTTTGAGACATCGAGGCAAACCCGGAGATTCACATGGAAAGAATCACGCAGATGTGTTGCCATGGCAACCGTGGAGGGTGGTGTGAAAATAATGGCCACAGTGTGAGAACAGGTACCCTTGACCTCAGCTTCTCATATAGCTGGTGATGGAAAACATGGCCACCATCACTACATTCTCTCTCTGCCAGTTAGTGTAGTGTTTGGCATTCAGGATCTAACAGTCCTGCAGTTCCCCACTGGGTGCTGCTGTCACCGCTGCTGTAGAGAAGAGAGAAGTGTAGTTCATTAAAATTAAACGAGCCCAAGATCCACCTGCCCCTATGACACCCATATTCACTCTCAGTCCTCAGAGGCAGGGCCAGGCTCACTCTTTGTCTTAGTTACTTTTCCATAGTTGTGATGAGACACTGCAAACAAGACAACTTATAAAAGGAAGGGTTTAATTGAGCTTATAGTTTCAGAGAATTGGAGTCTATCACGGTGGATCAAAGGCATGACAACACGTGGCTGGAGCAGCGGCTGAGAGCTCACATCTTGATTCACAGGCTGAGAGCACACTGGGAATGATGTGAGCCTCAAAGCCTGCTCCCAGGGACACACCTCCTCCAGCAAACCCATACTAATCCTTCCCAAACAGCTCCACCAACTGGGTACCAAGCATCTAAGCGTGTGAGCCTACAGAGGCCCTTCTCATTCAGACCAACTCCCTCCCTGTCTATATCAGCAGCCAGGAGTTAGCATGTCTCCCCTCCCCCACACCCAGCCAACCTCTTGGTTCCCTAAATACATCCTGAATATTTGCCTCCCTCCCCAATACCACCAGCATTTCAGTAGGGCAGCTTCTGCTATTATGGCATCCCTTTCGGCCTGTCTCTCATTTACTGGCAACCTGCTGACTTGAGGGTAAAGACCAAAGCCCCAAGTGTGGCCATGTATACATTACAAATTAAGCACCAATGCTCGTCTTACTGCAATTTTTACACTTCAGGACTTGTTGACTGGTAAGCACTTGGTAAGTATCTGTTGGATCAAGGATGGAACTTTCCAGCGTCGACATACTCCATATCTGGCAGAAGCAGCACTTGCACCCTTTTGGAGTGATTCCAAGGTGCGTGCATGACTGCACGGGTGCCTTGTGTGCCCTGCCATGACACTGATGTAAGAGGTAAGAAGATAAGCATGCTACAGCAGATGCTCACGGTCAAGGCTCTGCGCTCTTCCACAGGATGCTTCATGCCTGTACCGCCACATGATCCACACAATTCCAACTCTCCACCTGTTCTTATGTGTGGTGCTCCTGAAAGAGGCTATAAAAACCATTCATGATAAAAATCAAGAGGTCCAAGAAAATTATTTAGAAAAAAAATAAATCAGAAAGTGAAAGATGGCATTTGATAGTGGCCGGCTGAGTTTTCGTTCATGGCATGTGGGTAACTTGTGAAGCTCTATCAGCAGATGTTTCAGCCAGAATGTGAAATCTGTCACGTATGACACCGCACTGGAACAAAATAGGAAAGACAGTTGAACTGCAAGTAAGGTTGGGTGGAGAAGGCTCATAGTGTGACGCCAGGCCGGGCAGTTTTGTGTCTGCTCGTGACCACGTCCCGCCTCTATGACAACTGCACACTAGATGTACTAAGGACATGTGACTGAGAGTCTGTGTGCCAGTGAGGATGGGTCCCAGGCCACAGTGACAAATCAGTCCCGCACTGTAAGAGACCAAAGCTAGACTTTGTCCTATAAAATCCACTGTGGTCATGGAACTTGCCGGGAAGCTGCCCACTGCATGCACTTAGGCTTGCTGTAGCATCTCATTCTGATGCTACCGCGCCTGGCAGGTGTCGATAGGGCTGGAAAGCGGAGGACTATGGGTGGCATGTGTCCTTGTTCAAAGCGAATTATGTGGCTGTACCTCTGTACCTACTGCAAAAGGACCGGAAGCAAAATCTCTCTCTCTCTCTTTCTCTCTCTCTCTCTCTCTCTCTCTCTCTCTCTCTCTCTCTCTCTCTCTCATCTCTCTCTCATCTCTCTCTCATCTCTCTCTCATCTCTCTCTCATCTCTCTCTCATCTCTCCAGCCCCTTCTTTGCTTTATACAGACTGAATTCTGGGAGGCAGCTGTTTGGCCAGTCTGGTTGTACAGACCTCTGGGTCATCAGGGGTCTGGGACTCAGCTCTATGTCACAGCAACAATAACATGACTTCCTCTCAGAGAATAATCTATAGAACCCACTCTGTAGACCAGGCTGGCCTCGAACTCAGAAATCCACCTACCTCTGCCTCCCAAGTGCTGGAATTAAAGGTGTGTGCCACCACTGCCCGGCGAGTAGAGCACTTTTTTTTTTTTTTGATAAGTGACTTAAAAATGCAGGCTATGATCAATAACTATATTTCTCTTAAGTCTTCTGGAATCTACATTTGAACCTTGGTGAGGGCTGTTTACTATGTTCAGTGATGGACATTCCATGCTGCTTTTCTTTAGAGTGTGTGGCTTTGGTGGGAAAACCAGTTTTTGTTATCTAGGGGAAGAAAGGGGGCTAATAGGAAGGGTGAGAAGGGAAGGCAGAAAAATGGGGCCGGTGGCGACAGAACATGCACAGCAGATGTAACAGTTTTAAAAACAAAAATATTGAGTCTTACATGAGCAATTTTTACTTTGAGATTTATTTCCCATTTGAATAAATGCAACAAAGAATTGTTTATTTTGACCTGCTTCGACCCCAGCTGGCTCAGTTCATAGCTGCGTGGCTTTGTCTATGATCACTGAATACGAATACAGAGAGAATGTGGATTTGGATTATTGGATTGTTACTGGAAGAAGATTCTTCCTCCCTCTTGAAGAGATACAGGTTTCCTTCAGGGAAAGTGGGCATCAATTCTGATGTCTTGGTGTCCTGATGAAGAGGCTGTGAGGAGCCTTTCCACAGTGGAAGAAATGTCTGGGTTGGAATTCTTTCAGTCAGCTCAAAGCCAGTCAAATCAGTTTAGGAGCACACAATTCAAGTCAGGCAAGAGAGATGATTGTGAGCAAACCTAACCTTTAAGAGTAAATGCGTAGGCTCTGGAAACACAGTCTTGCATTGCAAATTGACTCCTACTGTGTGCTCAGAGGCGCTAGCCTAGCATGTAGGAGAGGGGTTTCTATAGGTGTGTGGGCTGGACCTCTGACATGGGCAAGCCTTCACTCACATTGCCTGAGGGCCTGGAGGTCCCCCTATTCTCTAAAGAAGCTGGACCCTGCGAAATATGAACCCATGAGACAAGGCCATGCCAAAGAACCCAGCCCTACTAGAAACTACCAGGAGAAAGATCAAGGTCAAGTCTGAGATGCACACAAAGGAATGTAAACTCCAGCTCTTCCTCTTCCACATTTATTTTACTTATTTGTTTGTGTGTGGTTTAGGTGTTTGTGCTCATTGGCTAGAAGAAGTCTCTCTCTCTCTCTTTCTCTCTCTCTCTCTCTCTCTCTCTCTCTCTCTCTCTGTGTGTGTGTGTGTGTGTTTGTGTCTGTATGCTTATATGTATATGCATGTGTTATGTGTGCACACATTGCATATGAATGTATTCACATGTGTAACAGGAGGCTCTGGTGGTTTCCATAAACAGTTTCAGATGGAATTCATTTTGGGTGTTAGAATTTGGGGATGGAGATTGAGTGGACAGTAGAATAAGTGTAGGAGCACTCTCTGGAGTCAGAGAATCTTATATTACTTCTACCACTTTTTTGCTTTTGTAATACTGGAGAATTCTTTGGCCTCAGTTTCCTCATCTATAAAATGGGCACAATGGTTATAATAATGTTTATGTTTGCCTCCCCGAGTTATGTGTAAAGTGGTTAGTAAACATCAGTAGTTATGATTCTCTTATTTATCTACGTTTTGTTTTTATGCTATTCAAGGTAGTCAGGGCTCTGTCACCAGAATCCTATGTCATGAAGGACCCCAGAGCTGTGTGGCCCATGCCACCAACAAATAACAGAGCAACACTAGATAAACAGATCCTCTAGCAACTGGTAAGATCTTAAACCCTGACGTCTGCCTCCGGATTCCTCTTCTTGAAAGTCCACGTTGGACTTAAGAACTTCAAGTACTCCTTTTGTAGGCTAAAGCTCCGCTGTGTCCTCGCTTAGAAAGAGCACACTGAAGCCATTGTTCACAGCAGAGACACGCTGACACTGCCTCCTGCAGTGGGAGCAGTTGGGACAGTCCTGCTTGCACAGGAAGGGAAGCTTTAAGGCCAGGCCAGAGCCAGGTCAGGCCTTGCAAAGTCATTTGGGAAGCCGGAGGAACCTAGAACAAGAGGCTAGAATGTTTGGGAGTGAATCTTGTCCGGGCTAGAGCCGGTGTTTGGCAGTAAATCCTGGTGTGAGTGAGTAGTTGCTCAATAGTTTCCTTTGTAGCAATCCTGGGGATTGAACTGGTGCTTCCCACAGGCTGGCTGAGAACTCTGGGACTGATTTCCAGCTCCATCCCTTCATTTCCGGTTAAACAATAGGTGCTCGGCAGGAAGCCCAGTGGATATTGTCTTTCACCGGGGCTGGTGAAAGGACTGGGCCAGTCCCGCTGAAGGTGGAGGGTCAGGAAGCAAGACACACAGCAGGCGACTCCTCCGGCCCAGAAGGCACCAGCATTGGAGTAAGTGGCTGTAGGAAGCCAGCTCTCCCAGGGAAGCCTTCAGCCGCAGGGCAGCGTTAACCCTCCTTCCCTGTGCCTGCTGTTGACATCAGGATTCGGCAGCTTTGAGTTTGATCCTTTAAACTAGGATGCTCAATCCCATCGTGAGAAGTGATTGTGAGGCTTAAATAAAGTAATGAAATCCAGTCCTAGCCTAGCACCTAGCCCGTATAAACCCTCAGTGCAGGTGGTTGAACCTGTTCACAATGGCCTTAAAATGATGCCGGATGCTGCCACCTACTGGGATCCAGTGGTACTTTTATTTCTTAGCTAGGATAATAATCGACGTGTTAGTTTACTGTTGGTATTGTTTTCCGTATTGGTCTTCCTCTCTTCGCACCCCAGACCCCTAGTTTTCTGCTCTTGTCTGGCTGAGATATTTAAGACACGAGTAGGAAATGCTGTTTAAACCAGTCCGTGTGACATCCAGTTTCTGTCCCCAGAAAAGTCCCCTGTATGAATCTCAGGGCTGCTGCTTGCTGTGAGGCAGGGGACCGTATCTGAGTCTCCTGACTTCCAGTTTCCTGAAAGGCTATAAAACGGGCTCCCATCACTCATTCATTCATTCATCCAGCGAGTGAGCTTTTAGGGTGCAGGGGAGTGGCAGTCTGCAGAGGAAACAGATGGTGCACGGAGGGGCGCCCTGTACCCCCACACCTCTGTCTCTCTTCTTTTGTTGTATGGTAGTTATTTCCTGAAACACAGATCTCAGCCTATGATGGCCTCGCTTCAAGCTTGTCACTACATGGAAGGCCAGTCTGTCTATCACGGAATCTTTGGTCCTATTCAAACTGGTGGGCTCCACCAAGTTACTTCTGGGCTTCTGATATGGTAGTAGACAACCTTTACCACAGGTTAGACATTATGCTAAGTGTTTATTGGTTAATTGTTATAGCTGCTTAGGACATGAGCCATGACCTTATGCCTGTTATGTTCATGGAGCTATAACCAGTAACACCCAGGAACAACTTCAAGGAGAAAAGCTTGGCTTTGGCTCACAGTTTCAGATGTCTCAGTTCAGGGTACCCGGTTCTGTCTACTCCTGGCTGGTGGTACAGTAGAGCATTGCGACAACAGGATCCTGTGTGTCTTAGGTCTTGTTGCTATGAAGAGACACCATGACCAAGGCAACTCTTATAAAAGCAAATATTTAATTGGGGCTCTGCTTATAGTTTCAGAGGTTCAGTCCATTGTCATCATGGCGGGAAGCATGGTAGCATCCAGGCAGACATGGTGCCTGGATCTGAAGGCAGTCAGGAGAGACTGTCTTTTGCATTGGGCAGAGCCTTAGCATAGGAGGAGTCCTCAAAGGCCACCCCCATAGTGCTACACTTCCTCCAACAAGTTGCACCTCCTAAAAGTGCCACTTACCTCATGATGAATGGGAAGCAGAGAGAGGAGAGAAAGAACTGGAGACAAGGCATAACCTTCAGAGATATGACCTCCATGACCCACTTTCTCTAGCTTGGATTGGTCTCCCATGGTTCCCAGTCTCAGAAAGGATCCCCTGCCAGCTGAGGATGAAGTCTCGAACATGTGAGCTCATGGGAGAACTGTTCATATGAAGACCATAACATCTTAGTCAAAGAGTTCAAACCCCAGGTCCACCCAGCTGCAGCAGACACCCCCAGCCTCTCCGCCACAACTTCCATGTTGTTTTCTGCATCTACACCCTCTCTGTACAGTTAGCGCTCTGGCCATTCCACTTCTTCCTGGGCCTATGGCCCCACTCAAACACCCCGTTCACACTGCTGCTCCTAGCATGCACACAATGCTTTTGCCCTCTTCCCCGGGAGCCAGACCCACTCCCATGCCTCGTCATGCATAATAGAGATCCTTCATGGACGTGTGTACCTCCTCGACACGTGGGGAGAGGCTGGAAACACCCACAGCAATTTGAACTGTCAGGACTTGCTGAAGAAAAATGAAAGCGTGCAGGGAAAAGTGTTTGAACGGTAAGATATCAGAGAGGCAGACGTCAGATGCATTCAATCACCTTTCTGCATAGAAACAGACCTAGGAAGTCATGTACTAATTATGCGCAGTATTTTTTTTTTTTTCACTGACATTAGGTCACTTTTTCCAGCAACTAAGACTCTACGGCCCTTTAACCAGGGCCGTTGTCCCCTGTCCTTTATATTACCGAAAGGTTTAAAACAATTTGCATAAAGTCTTCGAATAAAGGCAAGTTGCTCTCCTATGAGTGGGCTTTTAAAAACAGTTAAGTAACTGGAGATGAAGACAACCAGGCCTGAGTCAGTCCCTCAAGTCTGCATGTGGCTCTGCCACTCTTTGGGTGTCTATCCCTGACTTTCCCAGTGGAATGAAGGAATGATTTCTGAGATCCCTTCCAGACCTTTGGTTTTTAGACTTGGATCAGTGCACTCCAGACTTCCCAGCTTACTGTGTGGAGTAGCTTAATCGAATTTGGAATCACTTTCCATGTCAATACATTCCAAATACTGGGACATTATGGGCACCAGTGCAGAAAAATTAATGTAGATTGCTCGTGCCATTTAAAATCTAATGGATGTACAGAAGCACAAAGGAGCAGTGTCACCTAGAGCTAATCTTAGAAAGATGGTTGCCTAGCCTGGGCGTGGCTGGTTCTGCCTCTTCTGAAGATAAGTTAGATAAATGAAGCTTGAAGTGGTGAGTGTGTATGTGTGTGTGTGTCTCTGTGTGTGCATATGTGCGTGCATGTCTGTGTGTGTGTGTGCGTGCGTGCATGTGTGTGTGTGTATGTGTGCGCGTGTGCACGTGTGCGCATATACCTTGTCTTATATCATGTCTTTGAGACTAGGTCTCTCAGTAGCCTGGAGCTTACAAATGGGCTAGAATGGCCGACCAGAGAACTCCAGGGGTACTCCTGTCTCTACCTGCTCCATATTGATTGGCTTTGACTCAGTGCTGCCGTAGCAAACCAGGGCCACCATATCTGGTTTCTGTAAACTGGGTTCTAGACATCAAACTTGGGTCCCCATCTTTGCAGAGGACACATTCTAGTGACTGAGCCATCTGCCCAGCCCCTGAATGGTGGCTTTGGTCGAGCTAATAGTAATGGGGATTTCTGTAATCTATGACAGCAGGAAATGCTTTTCCTTTCTTCTGAGGCAGGCTTCTTCATCTCTCTGGTTGTCACCTACCATCCTTTCTGGATCTATCTCATCATTCCCCTGACCTCACATAGCATAGATTTTGATGTTAGGGCCCTGAAAATTGAGGGCCTCTTTGTGCCTGTGTTTCTTAGTTGCTGAAAGTTCTGTTTTATAGAAAATGATTTGAAGCCAGTGAGCGGGGTTGGATGTAGTATTACAAAATCACAAAATCAAAAGGGTTTGATTGAGGTTGGTTCTCAACTTTAACCTCGGGGCTCCATGTGCACCCATTTGTAGTCAGACTTTGGCTACTTTGTGGGCTTTTCTTTCTTCCACCCCTCTCTACCCCTTTTTGATGCTTTCAACCCCGTAACCGAGATAGGAGAGAAAAAAGGAGGGAGGGAGAAGAGGGTAATGTGGTTAGACTGCTTCCTGCTGATTAGGGGTGACAGGTTCCTTGGGGCAGTTTGATCTTCATCGCCAGGATATCTAATTTCTTCTTATTGTTTTTTTCTTTGAGCATAACTACTTAACAAATCGTGACCAACCCATCTTGTCTTTTGGGGACCTAGCATTTACACCCCCTCTGAAGAGTCCCCAGAATTCCAAACGTCACACAATCACAGAAACTATCTGCAACTGGCAAAATCATATTACCACCCCTACCACCTCTCACCACCACAGCACGAGGCAAATCATAGACCTCTGCAGTGGACAGTCTGAAGCAGCCCCATATCCCACACCTAGGACTGAAACAAAAATATTTCCACAGTATTCTGTGTTTTTCAAAGAAACCAGAGTTCTCACTGAACCCATCTGCACACAGATCCCCATGTATGCATGCCCACACGTTTGTCCACACATATGTAAACATGTATGCATGCACATATGCAAACATATATGTCCACACATACGCATGCCCACACGTGTGCAAACAGATATGCACACACATTTTTCTTTTTGTTGTTGTCTTATGAATCAGGATACAGGCCGAGACTCAGGATTCTCCCTCCTCAGCTTCCAGAGTGCTGGAATAATGGGTAATCATTTTCATTTGTAGGACATTCTAAAAGACGACACAGAACTGCCATTATCTACAGGTGCTTTGATTGTCTCTAAAAAAAATAATTCCAAAAGAATCCACACACAATTTATTAAATTTGATAAGTTTATTAGCATTGCTGTCAATACACAAAATATATTGCCTTTGTAAAACATGTTTCAAAGAGCCATTTAAAAGTAGAATTACAAACCACTTTTTTGCTGTTGTAGTTTTTTTTTTTTTTCTTTAATTCTTTCAAGAGATGGCTAGGCTCACAACCAAAAATATAAAACACTGTCTGTAAAAGGCATTCAGAGATTTTGGGTGGTGAGATGTCTCAGAGGTTAAAGCACTTGATGCTGGAGTTTGAACCCTGCACCATTGAAGAGCCAGGTGGGTGTGGCAGCATCTTGACTGCAGTTCCAGCTTTGGGAAGAAGAGGGATTCCCAGAGCAAGCTGGCTGCTGAGAGTAGCCATCGTGGCGAGCTTTGGCTTTGACTGACCATGACTCCCAACACCAACCTCAGGCCTCCACATCTGCACACAAATCCACACATATACAGACGTGCGTGTACATACGTGTACACCATTCTCGTACATATGTGAAAATGATAAAGGAAAAATAAGGCATTAAAATATTGAATAATTGGAGAGAGTAAAATGGTGGTATCCAGACGTGTTGGGGAAGGGGAAGTAGGGATGAAGAGGTCAAAGTACACAAATACGCTGGGTAGAATTAGCAAACTCTACGTGCATAGTGGAGACGGAATTAATAAGACTTCCTTACAGAAATTCGTGGGGTAGTTTCAGATACTCTTGTTATGTACACAAAATGTCACTACAGAAGGTGACATATGTTCATTTATTGGATGGCGATGATTATTTCACTATGCATTTGTGTGTCAAAACATCATGCTACATACATTAAATATTTACAATGTAAATAAATTTAAACATTATCAAATATGTGACGATAAATGTATAAGTTTGCCTTATGAAGAGGGAAAGGTTTCCTACGTGCTTGGAGATCCCTGCATTCTGTTGCTACTTTTCCATGTTTATAAGATATTTTACTATAAAAATTTACCTTAAAAAATGAAAAGTGAAAAGGAGTGCCAAGGAGTGCCATTAGCCTTCTAGAGATTTATATGCTTTTACATTTTTACTGCAAATATGAAAAAGTCTCAAATAGATGAAGAAATATCCTATACTGTGAATCAGAAGCTATTATCTCCAAATTGGCATTGTATTCAAAGAAAGCTCAGTATAGCTGGTGAGTTTGCATAGCTCGATAGGCAGACTCTAAATTTACATCGAAGCAGGTAGGGTGAAGGACAGCTACAGGGCTGGTAAGACCTACCAGATGCCATTAGTAAGTCTGACCAGATGCCATTAGTATGTAGTATAAACTACAATTGAGATTTGTGCAATATCAATGCAGAAAATTTAAAAGTAGAGCAATGAAGCAAAATGGAGTCTAAAACCATATTTATAGGGGATGGAAAGAAAGCTCAGTGGTTAAGTTCATGGCTGCTCCTCTACAGGACCCAGGTTCTATTCCCAGCACCCACATGCCAGCTCACGACTGTCTATAATTTCAGGTCCAGGGGATCTGATGCCCCCTTCTGGTCTCTGTGAGCTAAACAGTCAGGCATATAAAATTGTTCAAGACACATTTCTTAGATACTGTGCTTGAAAAAAAAAAAAATATATATATATATATATATATCTTAGGTGGTATTCCAAGTCAATGAAGAACAACTGACATTTTAAGGACATTTGAACAGTTATCCAAATGAGAAACATAGAAGAACCTATTGCATTGTATATACAAAACAATTTTCAGAAGGATATACACACATCTATAAAAGAATCATCCCTTAACCTTGGCAAAGGATACTCTGACCTAGAAGGCAGCCATCGTGGTTACATCCTCGGGGCTAGGATGGCGCATTCACCATGGGGAGGGATAAGGAACTTTCTAAGTGACTGCGATGCTCTGTTCCTCAGCTTGGGACACGCTTTCCTCATATTACAAACGTCAGGTGATGACTTCTCATTGAAACCCTGTGATTCATGATCTGAACTATAAATCTTGGTCATCCAGGAAGCAGACACTAATACATAGACACAAGAAGGAAGTTAGCCAGGTGTATCCTCAACGGAATAGTCCGGAAAGAAGGCTCTCCTCATTTGCTGCAGGCGCTCCCTTTCCCACTGCTCTGACAGAGGGCCACGCCCATCAGCCATCATTTCCAATGGGACCCAACCATCATCCTACATACTGAAGGAAATGCAGGTGTACGGCCCAGGGGACAACAGAGAGGCAGGATGCTGGCATCATGCAGCAGCTGAGTTTAGATTACATTTCCTTTACATCGGGCTTATTTTTAAGTCACTATGATTAGCATTAAATGTGCAGTAGGTGAATTACCATTTAGCACATGGACCTAACGCAGCTGCTCTTCTTCATCTTTTCCCTGTGGTCCCTGAGGATGCGGCTGAGAGCACGAACCATCTCCTAGTGTAACATTTAATCAAGAAACAAGGTTCTGCATACAGGGGCTGGTCCAAGGCCCTGGGCACATGTGGAGCAGAGGACTGCCTCAGTTGGAGAGGATGTACCTAATCCTATAGAGACTTGAGGCCCCAGAGTGGGTGGGAGGGAGGCGCTCCCTCTCAGAGGCAAAGCAAAGGGGGAATGGGATGGAGAACGGTGGGAGGGGGAACCAGGAGGGGGGCATTTTAAGGGCATTTACATCTGGAATGTAAATAAATAAACAAGTAAACAAAAGAAAGAAAGAAGGTTTCCATTAAATGCACACAAATAGGGGAAAGAGAGTAGCAACCAAGCCTTTTTTTCTTTGCCGTGGCTTAACACGTCCCTCTTGACCCTGTTCTATTTACTGACTGATAGTGTGTCCTAACATTGATAGCAGACCTGAGACACGATGTGCTTATGCTGGACAAATGTGGAGAAGGGAGCAGGAGGGCTACAGGAATGGAGATTGTGGTCCTGGAAGGGTTCACTTAAGGAGACATTTGAATGAAAATGCAAGTGCGCTGGATGGAGAGGTGGCGCAGCAGTTAAACGCACTGGCTGATTTCTTCCTTTCCAATTTGTATCTCTTTGACCTCCTTTTGTTGTCTAATTGCTCTAGCTAGAACTTCAATTACTATTTTGAATAGATAGGGAGAGAGAGGGCAGCCTTGCCTAGTCCCTGATTTTAGTGGGGTTGCTTTGAGTTTCTCTCCATTTAGTTTG
>CM052714.1:53727763-53740848 GCA_028551405.1 Uromys caudimaculatus | reverse complement strand
CTTTACAGTAACCGCTGGACTGAGAGTGAGGTTCCAGATGGAGGAGTTGGAGAAGGGACTGAAGGAGCTGAGGGAGTTCCAGCCCCATGGAGGGAGCAACAGTGTCAACTGGCCTGACCCCTGGTCCTCCTGGAGGCTGGACCACCAACCAAAGAATACACATGGAGGGACCCATGGTTCGGACCACATAAGTGGCAGAGGAGGGCCTTGTTGGCCATCAGGGGGAGGAGAGGCCCTTGGGCCTGAGGGTGTTAGAGGCCCCAGTAAAGGGGAATGTCAAGGTGGGAATATGGGAGTGGGTGGGCATGTGGGTGGGAGGTGGAATTCCCTCATAGAGGTGGGGAGAGGGAGGGGATAGGGGGTTTCCAAAGAAGAGACCTAGAAAAGGGGAAACATTGGAAATGTAAATAATCAAATAAATAAATAAATAAATAAATAAATAAATAAATAAATAAGAAAGAGCACCGGCTGCAGTTCAGTGGGATCCAGGTTCAGTTCTCAGAACTCACACAGCAGTTCACAATGGCCTATGAATCTAGTTTTAGGAGTATCAATGTCCTCTTTTGGTCACCACAGGAACAAGGCATACAGGCAAAACTCTAATACGCTCTAATAAAAATAAATAAATCTAAAAAAAAAAAAAATAACCCTCCAGTATCAGATATGGATACTGGAGATATCCAGTACCTACCTACAAGGTTTTGGCCAGCAACATCCAGGGGAATATAGGCTGTTGTTGCTCTTGTTTGCCCACCAAAACTTGGTAGACATTATTGTTAAAGATATCACTGACCTATCATAGGACATAAAGAATGACTTGGAGGAGATCAAGGAACAAGAAAGCCTTCTTCTCATGGAGAATTCTGGAAAGAAAGTTTAAAATTTTACTCCAGTCAAACACGAATCTGAACTTTTCACGTGGTTTTTAAGTCCCATGAAGACGGGGGCCTTGAGGTTTTGTTGGTTTCTTCCCATGGACCCCCATGCATGGGGCATCCTAAGCACACAATCAACATTGTGCAATTTGTGGTGCTTACTACATTTTGAATGCTTCTTAAAAACGCAACCATCATATGTGATTAGAGAATTACAAATTAAAACAGAGACGGGATCAGTAGGCAGACTCCAGCAGCGATAGCATCAGCTGCTGGGGAGGGTGTGAAGCAACTGGAATGCTCCTGCATCAACGGGGGGGGGGGGGGGAAGGAAAATGGTATTGTCACGTTGGAAGAGAGCTTCTAAGAAATAACATACTTGTCATAGGATTTAGCACTTGTGTTCTTCAGTATCTATGTGCACAAAGCCTGAACATGGATGTCTATAGTAACTTTAATCATAAATGCCAAAACTAGAAACTGACCTTGATATAGGTGAATGGATGAATGAATATTAGTGCACCCAGACAACGGGATTTGATTCACCACTTACTTACATGAGTTACAGATGTTAGAAGACATAGAGGAGCCTTGAATGTGTGTTATCAGATGACAGGAGCCAATATGACACCCTGGAAAAGGCCAAAGGGTGGAGATAGTTGGAAGGTCCGGTGTTGGTAGGGCTGGGGGAGAAGAGGGCATGAGCAAGAAAGGCACAGACAATTTACAGGCTATTCTGTATACTGTATAAAGATGGATGTGTGCACTTGCCTCGCCCTGTAGAATGTCTGATGTCTGAGTGCACATGAGCCAGGTATGAAGATGCTGTCTATAATCCCAGCATTGGAGAGGGGATGGCAAAATGTCAGAAGTTTCAGGACAGCCTGAGCTACATGATAACCCATTTTAAGAAAAAGTCAAGCTGTTCATTGTCAACTCAACTGAGTTTGGAATCACCTAGAAGATACATCTTTGTATCTGTAAAGGCTTTTCCAGAGAGCTTTAACCAAGGAGGCAAGACCCATCCTGAAGGTGGGTAGCACCATCCTAGGGATTGGGACCACAGACTGAAGAAAGCAAATAGAGCTCTAGAATTCATCTCTCTCTGTTTCCTAAATGAGGAGGCAATGTGGGCAGCCACCTCCCTCCACTGCCTCATCTTCACTGCCACGAGGGAACCCTCAAATGGTGAACCAAAATAAGCCCTTCCACCCTCAGTCTACTCTCACAAGGTTCTAATTTTTTGGCATTGCCATGGGTAAGGTGGTGTAATATAGATACATATCATGACTTGTCTCCTGCCCCGGCCTGTGGGGTCATCAACGTGGACCTAAGGAGGGGATGGACGAATGGGGCACAAGAGACAGCAAGGAAAGAGAGCAAGTCGTGCATTCTGATCAAGCTCTCCAAGTTTATTTCAAGACAGCAGCTTAAAAAGACAGGCAGGTGGGAAGGTTACACATGGCCCGAGGCCAACCCACTACCGTTTCCAGGAAATACCAGACGTTCTTTCAATTCCTGGGACCTGAGACTGACGCCCTGTCCTTTCTAACCTTGCACCTTAACTGACAGCAGGTAATTTCATGGGTTTGGCTCTCGGCATCTCAAAGGTTTGGCTCCTGACAGTCTCCAAAAATCAAAAAGGATAAGAGAGTCTAGACATTGGAGATAATAACAGATAAACTAATAGATTGATTAATTATAACAAATGTAGTGATGCTGACTTTGGGGGAGTGTGTGTGGGTACAGGGCCTATAAGCATAAAGTGAATTCACTTTATTTATTCTTATTGTGAAGCTATAGTTATCTAAAACATAGAGCCTATTTAAGGGAAAAACCCCTCTATGATATAAAAATAATCCTCCACAGTAATGGTTATAATTTTGTCACTCTACCGTATTGTTTTAACAAATTTCCAAAGCAAGGGGCCATTAAGCAGTCACTAACACGTTACTTTATTTGATTTAGAGGAGGGAGGTTATATTATGCAACGGTTGTTAAAAACAATTACTGTTTAATTAAAGTTAAAGTTGTAAGTTTTCATGGACTAGAAATTGGATGTAGGACTTCAAAAAGCAGATAGAAAAGAACTAAGAAAATTTAATGAGCCCAGTGTACGTCAGGAAAGGAAACACACAGGAAATGTAAATAGAAAACTTAACAGAATTGGTTACATGAAAGGTATCATGGCAACTATAGGTTTCCTACTGAGACACAGCCTGGTCCTGGGTACAGCGAGGCACCAGGACAAAGCTGCTGGGGTTTGCTTCAGGACTCTGGTCTGTGAACAGCCCCACAGATGCGGTGCATCTCTTCAAGTGAAGGGGCTGTTGGCAACGGCTCTTTCGATGGTGTCGCCCCTCTTTATCTAGGGCAGCCTCTCAGACAAGCAAGCTGTTTCCTGCCACTCGGAATGACAGAATCTACTTCATCTTCATCCCACCCACTCATCTGCTTGTGTGATCTTCCAGCTGTGGCTGGAAAGAGGATGTGGTTATTATAAATTATCGTTCTCCTTTCACTTCCTGTGTCACACATATAACTATGTGGGTTACCACATTCTTCTGGATCTCTGGCTCACATCCACGTGAAGAACTGCCACCCCTACCTTGCAAGCTGTCCACCTACGTGAGTGGAATGGAAGACAGTACACTTTTGCAATCATGGATATGCCATACTCAGTCATGTGTTGGGCTCAATCTTGTCTCCCGACAGCTCAGAGCTAGGGGAGTTTTCTGGGGACAGTTGTTCTCCTTCTCAGTGAGCTTCCCTTCTGGAGGCTGTCTTGCTAGCCAAGCAGCCCAGATCCGACTTTAAGCCTCTTTGATCCTATCTTTGTCTGACCACCAGGCCTTTCTTAGTTTCTGGCTTCGCTCTTCATCAATGCCACTTTTTTGGCTTATTGTATGTTCTTTGGTAAAGCTGGAGACAAAGGAGAGGCATATGACAAACTGTGGGTGAATCTAAAGGAGGAATTCCAAAATGGCATCCTCATTATAACCACACAATGGCGAATGAACTGATGGCGTTGAGGTTAAAATGCTCATTCCAGCATGTGATAGAAAGTCTTGAAACTTTTGTTAGGAATCAAAGCTTTGAAGTATACCAAACACAGGTCTCTAGGACCTTTGTACCATACTTCCCAGGGCCAGGCTGGCTCTCCCTGCTGTGCACACATAGCTTGTGACCTTGCTTTTCTCAGGCATCTGTTCAGACATTCGGTCTTCAGCGGGAGCCTCCAGAGTGCTACCTACCTGCTTGATATTCTTGTCCACCTTCCCAGGTGTTTTTCTAGCACTCATCACTTTTTGGCATTGGCGTATGCATTCAATAGCTTTTTTGGCCTATCCTTTGATGGAATAAACTCCAGGAGGGCAGTGATTTTAATCATTAACTCCTCTTTCCTCATCAACTAGAGCAGGAAACTGGCACACACAACACTTTATGAACGTTTGCCAAATGTGCGATTCTGATTTACTTTTTATTTCTTGCCTTAAGGAGTGAAGAATCGGGGCCTGTCAAGTGGGTAATTTTAACCAGTTCCATTTTACTTCATAGAGTACTAAGTTCACAAAATAACTTCCTTACATGAATATATTTTAGTAAGTTTTCAGCACTAACTAAAAATATCTTATATTTTATCGCATAGAAATAAGTTGACCTTTTGTTTAGTTTATCGCTCTTTTGTGATAGTGAATTCCAAAACTAGAAGATGTCACTGTGCCAGCATTATGAGCCACACCATCATTTTTTGTGGTGTCTGGGGCGTCCCTCTGTGGATAACCTTTTGTTTGTGAGCACAGTGCTCCAATCTACCAGCTGGACAATCATTCAGAGATAATAAGGCACCATAGCAGTTCCCAGTGGCTGTTTGGTTGGTTCAGCCCTCAGCTGACATGTTTTATTAATAGCAGCAATCCTTCTTTGCCGTTCTGTTATTTCCCAGTGTGATTAATAGCAAGCATGGGAATGAAGGGAGCTTTACAATAGTAAAAGATCATTTAAGTTATGTGTTGACCACTTCCTGCTGCCTGTTCGAGTAGAAACAGAGCTGCCCAATGTGGAGAGCAGTTTCTGCTTGTAGAGTGTAGCCACCAAGAGTGGGAAAGAAGACTTCAAGAAGGACCTGCGTGCTGAAGCTGACCTTTCTGAAACAGAGTTTGGGTGACAGCAAGGACGAGTTATTGCATTAGCCTTTCAGGTGGCCAGTGTGCAGGTATCCGGAAAGTCTTCTAGGAGGTGGGCGTTAGCTACAAAAAAGCAAAGCCAGGAAGGAAGGAAGGGCACAGAACAGGCACAGAGGAAAGAAACGGAAGTTGTTTTTTTGGGGGAATGTATCAAATAACACAGTAATAAAATTTTGTTCCCTGACCTCAGCGCTGAGTTTTCTTTCTGCAACAGGGTAAGGAAGCAGAGCAAGAATCTGCTCTCATTTCACATCGACTTTGGGAGCCCATTGATCGGGGGGGGGGGGGGGAGTAGAGACCAGCTGCAATGTCCTGTAATGTTGGTGAAATTGCTCTGAGGAGTAACAACCAGGTGAATAGATATGGCCTTCTAGAGACTCCCACCTCTAAAAACAAGGTGGTAGCAAGACGAAGATGTAACAAATATCTGGTTGCAGCTCTCATATTTATTCTTTTTTCCAGGAGAATACAGAACCTTATCATGGATAAGGATCCAGGGTCTGTCCTGGCTTCCAGAATGCCTATCAGAGTATTTTAAGGCTTTCCTAAGGCCAGCTGCCATGCTGCAGCAGAACATGAGTATAGATTAAGGTTTGCTCAAAGTGGCTCCAGAACCCCACGTGTGATCCGTCTGAAGGAAGATGGCGGGAATTTTATACCTCAGTTTTACCTTCAGTCTGGTCTTCTTGTTACCTTCTGGCTTGTGCCTGATGCTTTAGGCAGAACGCATCCTCCTACTAGTACTGAGTGTTTCCCAAGCTTCATTGAATGTATCGTCAAAACGATATAAAGTGAATCTTTCTCTGGCTGCATGTCTAACACTGGCGTCATTTTAGCAAAAGTCTTGGGTTAGAGGAACAGGAGATTACATAGACTGAAAACTGTGGCTTAAGTGTCTGGAAAAAGCCGGGATGCTCTCCTACATGAACTTTGGCTAATTCCCTAGTGTAGGGTTCATAGTAGTCCATCTATGTACAACAGTACGGAAACAGTCTAGAGGTCCATCAGTGGATGAATGGATAATGAACCCCTCCCCCACACATACACACGGAATAGAATTTTATTCAGCTGTAAAGAAAATCAGGTTATGGGGTTTTTAGGAAAATGGGTGAAACTGGAAAATAGTACACCAAGTGAGGTAACCCAGGCCCAGAAACACAATTATTACATGTTCTCCCTCTTGTGGGAATCCTAGCTTTGACATTTTAGAGCCATGTATTTAACTTTGAGTGCAAGTAAAGATAGAAGGGGACCATGGGGGAATTAAGATTTTGAGGGAGTTAGGATTATAGAACACATTAGATGTGAAAGTAGAGGGGATTCTGGGGGAAAAGCTAAGCAGGGAGCAGTGGCTGGGAAAATGAGGAGCGAGGACAGGAATGGTGACTGAGAGCATTTGTAAGCACCATGGAAACCTACTGTTTTATAAGCTTGTGAAAAATACAATTTAAAGGAAGTTAGTTGAATAGAGGTACCCTCCATAGGAGGAGGAGGGTGCTCCCAGAAGCCATGAGCTATTAAATAAAAATCTCAGAGCCAGTGCTACGTGTGGAATATCCCCCTATGAATTAGTCAAGAAGTCTCGAGAAGCAGAAACAAATCCAGGCTATTGACATTGTTCACCAGAACTTGAAAGGAAGGCTGTATCGGTGAAGAAATCACGTAGTTGGGCCACAGGAGATGGAAAAATCAAGCCAGAGTTAGAGTTTTCCCCGAACGCCTGGCTTCCAGGGAGCTAAAAGGAGCTCTGTGTGCCGCTGGGCTACTGGGGGAGAAAAGCCGCCAAAGGTTGCACTCCGTGTGAATGCTGGAAGCGGCAATAAAACCTGCCAGGTAAAATGTGGTTTTTGGTGCAAAAGGAGCATAAATGTTTATGGGAGTAACCAATTGTTTTCTGATGGGATTTGAGGTCTGTTCCATAGGAGAAAATGCATGTCTGGTTTTATAAAAAAAAGGGGGGGGGAATGGAAAGTGTGAAACTACTATATATATATATATTGGACAATATTATATATTAGTATACTATATAGTATATATTGTATATACTAATATAATAAAATTTAGCAGTTCATTATATGTAAATATAATATATAAATATAAATTATATATATATTGACAAAGAATAAAAAAATTAGAAAAAACTAAGATTGAAAACCCAGGAGCCTGTCTCATAGGTGTGCTCATGAAGTGTCTAAATGCCCAGTGCCCAGTGCCCAATTTTCTGGGTGTTACTATTACCATTAGTTCTAGTGAATAATAAGGAGAATTTGTATTACCAACAAAATTCATGCTGATCTTTTTCCAGTGGGGGGAATTCTCCAAAATCCAAGATAGGTGTGACTTCAATCATGGCGGAGTGGATCACACTGCATTAGCAGTGCTTCCGATGGCCGGCTGTCAGTAGGTAAAGGACTGAATTCACCATGGTTCCCTTCCCTAGAGTCCCGACAAGAGACCTGCAGAGCTCCCCATGCACGTTCCAAGGACACTGTGCTTTCACCTCGCCCAGGTCCACCACTGGGACTCATCAGGAGAGACCCAAGACTCTTCTGGTGGAGTCTGGATGGAGGCTTATTGTGGTAGTACAGAGGCCTGGCTCCCCCTCCCACTTACCCCTGGATCTTCATCTTCCTCTCCCACCCCCCTCCTCAAGCCCAGGAACTATTATTCACCTTTGAAGATTAAACCCAAGCACACCCCACTCTGTGAATCCTTGGCCCAGATGCATCTGATCGGCCATTGTGCTTAACCCTGAGCCTACGTCTCTGGTTGCTCCCATCTTATGATCTTATGGGTGCTGGTTTACTTCCATTTTTTTTTGTGTTACTGTGATAAAATATCTGATAAAAGCAACTTAAGGAACGGTGTGAGAACGGACATAGTCCTTCAAGGTGGGGAGGCACAAAGGTGACAGCAACTTTAGCTGTAGTGACAAGGGCATGAGAGAGTTGGTTACACTGTGTCCACGGCCAGGAAGCAGAGAGATGAATCTGGTGTTCTGCTTACTAGCGGCTCCTTCCTATTTGCTTCCTTTTAAATACAGCCTAGGATGCATGCCCATTTGATAAGGATGCCCATACCCAACCTGAGTCTTCTTTACCAGCTTAACCTTTCTGGAAACATCTTCACAGACATGCCCAGAGGTGTGTCTCCTAAGTGATTCTAAATCCGATCCAATTGACAATGAAAAATAATTGTTTCACTTTCCAAACAGAGGGAGGTCTCATGGATTTGAACCATCTCTTGCTACTCTTGGTAGCTAGTATAATTTGCAGTTATGCTGGAATATAACAGGTCCATGTGGTGAAGGCGTGTCACCCCTGTGTGGCACTATGGGGACGTAGTAGAATCTTTAGGAGGAAAGGCCTAATGGGAAATATTTTGCTGTTTTTAAGGCAACGTCTTGGTGTGTAGCTCAGGCCACTTAATACTTAATAGGTAGCCCAGGCTGGTCTTGAATGCACATTAGGTCTCTGTTCTCTTTAAGTGCTGGGATTACAGGTGTGCACCAGAAGCCTGCCTCCAGTGGCAGTTGCTCAGGCCTCTTCAAAGGAGACAGTAGGTGGGACCTCAGCTCCTTCCCCTTCCTTTTGCTTCTGCACCATAAGTGGATAGCTCTGCTCTACCACAGGCTCCCTGTCATGAGCCAGCCAACTTCCGACAGACCCGAGAGCAATAGAGTAACCATCCAAACCTCAAACCTAAATATATCTTTGTAAATAGATCTTTTCTTTCCTCTTTATAAATAGGTCATCTTAGATATTTATGCTAGTAACAGAAAGCTAACAGTGACCTCTGAGCCAGAACGATACCATCCCCCTCTGTGAATCCTTGGATCAGATGCATCTGATCGGACGTGGTAACAGAAGATACTTTGCAAAGTATTTGAATGAATCAACAGCCAAGAATCATCTCCAGGAAGGCGGAACTACTGCGCCTGTCTTTGTTTACTCTTCTAGCTGTGTCCTTCGCAAACCCAACACAAACCCGCATTCAGCCCAGCAGAGAGCAGGATCAGAGCTTTCCAGGAACCTACTGAAAAACTAGTATTTTGATTATATTTTTCACGTTCCAGACTTATTGGAATGGTTTTAGTCCCTATGCTAAGGTCAAAGGTTTAATGGATGCTTTAAAAAATCTATTATTTTTATTTTATATGTTAGAGTATTTGTCCACATATATGGATGTGTTCCATACGTACACCTGGTGATGGCTGGGTCCAGAAGAGGGTGTTGGATCCCCTGGAACTGGAGTCACAGATGGCTGTGAGCCTCCTGATGTGGGTGCTGAGAACTGAACCCAGGTCCTCTGAAAGAGCAGCAAGTGCTCTTAACTACTGAGCACCTTGTAAGTGTCTAATAATACTTTTTAATCACGTGACACTTTGCCCAAGTCTTGTTTAAACTAGTATGTTCGCTTAGAGTTACCCAGTCTCAATTTTCTTAGTTATCCAGGAAGGGGAAAAAAAAAACTACTTGCTACTTTCAACATTTAAATGAATATTATTCTTCAAAGAAACAGTGTTGTAATATTCATAAGTAAGAGATAAATCTGGGCGTGAACAGCAGCCGTGGGCAGCAGAAAAGGAACTCAACACTAGAGGTCCCTCTCTTCTTGAGATCTGACGGCCCTGTCTGGGATCTTAGCCAGCTTCTGTGGCTTCTGACTGGCGACAGAAAGTGAGGAGCAAAGGAAATCTGAACCAGAGAGTTCTTTGTGGCATTGCAAATTAGATCTCAGGCAGCACAGGCCTGCATCACTGAGCCCTGGCTCGCCCACAAAGAGTATTTTCTCCCCAGCTCCCAGCCATCATTTTGTTCTATTTCTATCTGCTTCTTAATTTAGCCATGTGACTGCATTCAAACCCTTTTATCTCGTCCCCATCTGGAAGGCAATCTGGGTTGGTCCTGAATTTTTATTCCTGAGGAATAGAAGAGAATGGAGTCCCCACTGCCCCTCAGAGGGTCACCAGAGACTCTGAAATGAATTGAAGGATTTCACAGGTCAGGTGGTTAAGGCTGCACAGTGGCCAGGGCTCATGGCAGACAGGAAGAAGCTGACGTTAGTCACACGCAGCTAGCAAGTCAGAGAAACAAGGGCTAGATGAAGTCTGTTGTTTTTCAAACAAAGGTCATTGGCAGGCAAAGACATGAGAAGACAGACACGTGAAAAGGGCAGAGCTTGCTTTTAAAACTAGGAAGATGATGTCCACCTATCCTGGGAAGGAAATGGAAAGATCACATAGGAAAGGGAAGCTCACTTCGTCTTGGTGGTGACACACCGGTGAAGAAGGGGACACCGAGGGTAACAGGCTCTTTAGAGCCCTCCATCATCCTCATGGTTTAATGTCGTGTGAAATTTTAGCCTCATTAGGGAGTCTGGACAGAGCCTGCTCCTTTCTCTGTGCCTGTCTCCCATGGGCTTTGTTTTCTTCTGCAGATACACATCTCTCAGCAGCCTTTGTGACCTGGTGGTGGAGCTGCAAGCAGCACTAGACACTCTGGAGTGACCAGAAGTGGTGTGTGTGTGTGTGTGTGTGTGTGTGTGTGTGTGTGTGTGTGTGTGTGCAAGCGCTCGCACAAGGCTCATGCTAACTCTGGAAGAAGGTCCAGAAATTTTAATCAAAACTACTTTAGGGTCTAGAAATGGGATCATGAACTCTGGGAACTAAGGGATGAGTCCTTGGCCTTGGACGCTCCTTTCTCCATGGTGCTAAGCTCAGCCTGAGAGAGAACAGTTCAGGCTAATGGCCTACGTGCAAGAGCTGTGATTAGTGTTTCCTACGTGTCTCTGTCCCCAGTTCCTCTGTTGCCTGTTACCATGTCCAGTTTTCCTTGGGTTCCAAAGAGTCTCCTGAGAGTATCCTAACCAAAATGGCTGCTCTCACATGCCGTGAATATGTCCTTGATGATTTCTACCAAATCCAGTGGCTTTGGATTTGGCATTCATTGCGTTTAGCAAAGGAAGTCTGAGCCTGAAAATGCTTCTTCATTGAGAGCCATCTGCCTGTGGAGAGGTTGGACCCAGTTTAGGAGAGGCAGAAAATTATGCAAATTATCAGTACATTCTGACATGCACCGCTTGACTGACTCATTCCAGAGTGGCTTCTATAAAGAAGGAGGGCTGTATGTAGCTGGGGACCCGTGCTGGAAATCTTTGAGTCGGGTGTGTGCTATGTCCAGGTACTTGTAATATGAGGGGCCAGAGAACAACCTTGGATAGCCATCTTGTTTATGCACTAGGGTCTGTCTCTCAGGTTTCAAGCTCACCAAATAGGCTAGACTTGGTTACCCAGTGAACCCAAGGTATCCTCCTGTCTCCTCTTTCCCACTGCTGGGATTATAAACATGTACTATGACAGTTTTTTTGCTTGTTAGTTAGTTAGTTAGTTTTGTTTTGTTTGTTAAGCATCTGTTCTGGGGATCCAATTCAGGCTCTTGGCTCTTGTACTTGTGTGCCAAGCCATTACTGATTGAGCTATCTCTCCAACCTTTAAATGGGTTTTACATCTACGTGACCAAACAGTGGTCATGGCTACCTTCCTCTTGCTGGGGGAGTACAGACCCCAAACCACTGAGAAGTTGGAGAACACTGGTCCTCATGTTGGAAAAGTTCTACATAAGTTTCTGTCACCTGAGTCCCAGCAGTGGTGCAACAGTTTACAGATGTGGATACATTGTTACCCCAGAATTCTGCTCCAGGTTTGGACAAAAAAGTAGCTGTCTGTGGGACAGCCACGATGGGTTTCACATATGATTTGGCATCTCTGGGCTCACCCATAGTTGTGAAATACCCCAGGAAATCCCTTTGATTCCATACTTTCTTAACTTTCTCTACAAGGAGGAACATCTCAGAGGCCTCCCTCTACAGTTCCAAATGAATGAGCGGGGACACCTGTTCATTGCTGGTGGCATGAAACGTTGGGAGACAAGATACATGACCTGACAGCGGCAGTCTCATTAATTCGGGGACCGGCAGTATGCAACTTCAGGCCCCAGGGGAAATGGGATTTTTCTGGAGGTCTCACACCTTGTTTTGTCTTGAACACATTCATCCTCCTATGAGATGAACAGACTCTAAGATGGAATCCAATTAACCTTTAGCAGTGTGCAAGCTGGGCACCGGCGAGGCACATTCGTTTTTCCCAATTCTGCAGTTGTCAGGACACCAAGAGATGATGGTACATGGGGGACCTGAGAGTCACTGCGTTTTTATAGCCTGGCAATTAACTTCTTCATTTCTATAGCAGCCTGGAAGGCTGGGGTGTTGAAGGTATGGTTGTTCATCATGGCTTCCCTCGCTTCCGAGTTTATGCAGGTAGTCACAAAGCCCCCCACAGTCTCCCCTCCATGGGATTCTGATAAAATACCAGCTATCCAGGGAAAAAGAATGGAAGTTTTACATTACTGCCACTTCTTTATTTTGGGGAGATCATTGTACGCTGTTTACAAACTGTTATGTACCAAATTACCCCAGCTTTTAGTAGCTTAAGATGCTAGTGTTCATTTAGCATCAGAGATCAAGTTTCTGGGGCTGCCATCACAAAGCACCACAGATGGGGGAGGGCGGGGCACTTAAATTACAGAATGTATTTTCTCACTTTCCTATGGGTAGGAAGGCTGAGGCTAAAGTGCAGGCAGGATCGGATTCTCTGCAGTCCCTCTCCCTCTGTAGTTAGTAATCACGCTGCATGTGTGTCTGTGTCTTAATCTCTTCTCATGGAGACGGCAGCCATTTTGGATTAGGACTCACCCTACTGACCTCATTTTAACTAAATTACAAGACTCTGTCTCCAAATATAATACCATTCCCAGGCCATGGGGATTGGGGTTTAACAAATGAATTTTTGAGTGGACATAGCCCTGACGGTCATGTATCTATAATACAGACTGAGGTCAGAGGGGCACAATATGTGGGACCTCAGTCATGAGGAGAGAAGTGGGGAGCTGTGGCCTGCCAGGCATCTCTCTCTCTCTCTCTCTCTCTCTCTCTCTCTCTCTCTCTCTCTCTCTCTCTCTCTCTC
>CM052714.1:53696310-53726310 GCA_028551405.1 Uromys caudimaculatus | reverse complement strand
GGGCCTGATAACCCTCAATCTATAAATTACCTGCATGTGTATGCATGCAAGGGCACATATGTGTCAGTGCTCGTGGAAGCATGAAGAGGCATCGAAACTTCTGGAACTGCAGTTACAAGCAGTTGTGAGCTACCATATAGGAGTAATGGGAACCAAATTCTGGTTCTCTCTAAGAGCAGCAAGTGCTTTCAACAGCTGGGCCACTTTTTCAACCTCCTTTGGATTTTTAAAAACTTATGTGTATGGATGTTTTGGCATGTATACCTGTGAACCCCCTCAGTACCTGGTGCCCATGGAGGCTAAAAGAGGCTGTCAGGTTCTCTGGAACTGGAGTTACAGGTGGTGGCGACCCATCATATGGATGCTGGGAATTCAATCCTCCGTAAGAGCAAAAAGTGCTTTTAACTACCGAGCAGTCTCTGCAGCTCTCTATACTTTTGCTTGAAGTCTTAAACTAATTTCTTAAATCCCAGCAATGTTTAAAAAATATCCATTTTACTTCCCTAGTAATTTCAGAATGTTTGTTTTGGGTTTAGGCATAGTTTATACCTCTATATAATAAGTGAACTGGTGAACTAGCTTAGCAGGGGTTTCAGCCGACACAGTTGCCTCAGAAGTGTCTGAAATGGACTTGTGGAAATCTCTTTCACGATCAGCTGCAACTGGATCCTTTCAATGTTTTTGGAAAGCAAGTCTCGAGCCAGTGGGTACAATAGTTCCTTGGGAACAATAGGGTCCCCAAGGAATGACATCAAGAGGACATTCTTCAGCCCATCAACCAAGAAGAGTAAACACTGCAATCTGCCTCAAATCCAAAGCATGCCTTTTGCAGAATAAAGATTTATGATCTGTGTATAAAGGGTGATGAATAACTTGGCGATACGTGCTTTCTGGCACAAGCTGTCAAAAGTAACGAGCCATGGTGTGTTCCAGAGTTCATCTGGTGGTGAGCGTTCCCTATAAAATATAGAATATATTGGGCCACGATTTGTCTGAGTCTTTGCACAGTTCTCTTCCAATTACTGTTGCTTCTATTCCTGTCACCAGTGGAAAACAAATGGGCTGATAATTATAGCCTCAGATAGACTCTTGTAGCCTGCATCTCCCTGAGCTTCACTGGCCCTGTGTCTAATGGGGTCACAATATGAATCATAGCTCAAACCTTATTGTCTTTTACTAATGCTTCCCAAGTCCCCATGGTGCCCCTCTCACAGTGACCCCCAACTGAGTGCAGAGTTCTCTATCTCTGGGGATGCTCACATGTCCTTGTGGGTATGTAAGCCTGCTGCTTGCAGTACTGTCTTGCTGTGAGTATGCAGTGTCCTGGTTGAATTTGATGTCTTGCTGTCTTTGGCTGGGCCTTATCATTGCCCATCAATCCAAATATATATATTTTTCAGGGCAACTGTTCCTAATTCAAATGTGACTGGCAGCCTGTGGCAAGCTGGGAAAACTAAATTTGTCTCTGTGGAACTTTATGCTGTGTGTGCATGTATGAATATATGTGTGCACTCACGCATGTAACATGTGATCTTTGCACACTACATGACTATTTTAATGCAATAGCTTTCCTTCTTTTATTTTCAGTCTCTAAGCCAAAAAGGAGTCCATGTGTATTCCCTATAGTCTTTGCCCCCCAGACCTGGCTGCTTCTGCCCGTAGTCTGTTTCCCTCTTGGGAAAGCAGTCAATTCCCAGTGCAAAGAGCATCTCTCTCCCCCATTCATCAGAAGAGTTGAGCAAATCCCAGATACACTCAAGCTGGAACCTGCATTACGTTTTGTTTCTAATGAAATATCTGCAGCCTGTTTGCAAAGGGTTTCATTGTTACCCATGACTTCCTTCTAGGAAGGCAGAGCCGTGAGCCGTGTAGAAACCAGGGCACTGTGGCATCTCTCCTGAGCTGGTTCTTGGAGTATGCTTTACTGTTCATATTAGCCCATGGCCCTGGATTGGTAGACATCATGTAGATACCAAGACTCAATGGGATGCCGTTTATGTCTTCATCTTCAGTCGTGTCCGTTGGGAGCAGTAATGTTTGTAAGAAAGACACTGTGAGTTCTGAGGAAAGAACACTTATGTGACATAATTTGATTTATATTGCTTTTTGATCAGCTTTATATATCTAACATTAGAGAATCATCATTTGAAAGGCGTGATTAGGAAAGTTGAGGTTAAAAAAACAAAACAAAACAAAACAAGGAACTTTAAACACTCTGAGTCCTGCAAGGGTGTTGTGGCTCTTCAGTTGTCTTCTCTGGAGATAAACCGAAAATAGCTTTTTAAAGACATTGCCATGGAAGGAAACTGAAGGCTGTTTCTGTCTAAAGTCTGGACGGTGTCCTAGGGCTTTAGGATGGATGTCTGTCTTCTTCTGGGATGACTGATGCCACTCCGCTGGTGTTCATGAGCCATGAAGGACATAGATCCAGGTCACAGATGGCTGCTTACAGTGAGTAACGTTTTCAAGCTCTGAGCTCTCCCTCTGCAAGAGTGACTGATAGATGGTTGGGAGGTGTACACTTAACCTTCCCAGAGGTTACCAAGCAGCCGGAGAGCCCAAGCCAAAAAAAAAAAAATCAAGGTGATCAATTATAACAAGTAACAGGAATTTGGAAATAAAAGACCTCTTGATTCCCACTATTACAATAAATTCTTTTCTGTGTTCTCATAGGGCATGAGAAGAAAAAAGAGGGAGGGGCTTGGGAATTTGAGTATAAATAGTGAACCTTGGAAAGAGTTTATTTTGAATGCACCCAGTTTATTAAAAGGGAAAAACTGACTTGAGAGAAAAAGTATTTCCCCCTTCACTGATTTACTTTTCCTTTGGGGAATGGGAAGAGGTACTTCCAGTCATTTTATTTTTCTGTGAAAATGGTGTGCATATTGCTTTCTAAGGACCTTTTCTGATTGTAAAGTATTAAACACCTATGGAAGAAGATCAGTAAAATGGAAGAGAAGAATTTGCCCACCACCCATGACTATTGCATTTGTTTTTTCTATCTGTCTATCTATCTATCTATCTATCTATCTATCTATCTATCTATCTATCTATCTATCTCTGTGTTTATTATTTTTGCATGTGAATGATGAAGTGTCTGGGTATGTGCATGAATGTGAATGTACTAACCCTTGAGTGCATAGAAGGGCTGCATATTGATGGCGGGTGTCTTCATCTTTTGCTTTAACTTATTTTTAAAGATGTATTTATTTATTCTTTTCTCCTATATTACATCCTGACTGCAGTTCCCCTCTCCTCTCTGCTCAGCCCCTCCCTCCCCCATCTCCCCTTTTCCCCAAATCCACTTCTCCTTTTCCCTTGAGAAAAGAGCAGGCCATCCAGGGCTATCAACCAAACATGGCATAACAAGGTACAATAAGACTAGGCACATATCTCATATCAAGGCTGAATGATGAAACCCAGGAGGAGGAAAAGGGTCCCCAAAGCAGGCAAGAGTCAGAGATAGCCCTGTTAGGAGTCCCACAAGAACACAGCCACTACATATATGCAGAGGACCTAGGGCAGACCCATACAGGCTCTTTGGTTGTCACTTCAGTCTCCGTGAGCCCCTATGAGTCCTGGTTAATTGATTCTGTGGGCTGAGGCATTCTTGTACCTGCCACCTTAACTTTTAGAGTCAGGTCTCTTTACTGAACCTGGAGCTGTCATTTGGGCTAGATTGACTATCCAGTAAGCTCGTGGGATCCTTCTGCTTCCACCCAGTGTTAAGGTTACAGACATGAGACACTGTATCAGCTTCTGTGTGGATGCTGAAGACCTGAATTCAGACCCTGATGCTTATTTGGCTGAGCCATCTCCACAGCCCTACAACTGTATTTATTATTATAAATGTACACAGCAAATTAATACAGTGGCTGTTTTTCTTATCCTAGCTAGTTCCCCAATAATGCCACAGAGAGAGCAAGATTTATTTACAACTTAAAAACACAATAACTAGGTATTATAACTCTATTCTAATCCTCTAATCTAATCTGGATGCGTCTTAGCCAAAATCCCTGAGATATTTGCATTTTTGTATTGGTTTGGCTCTCTGGGCTTCGGGTATGTTCTCTCCTGCTGTCTCTCTGGACCCTTTCCTCATGGTGACCTGTCTTCCACTCTTTCCCTCCTCCCCTGACTGGTGGAAGTCCTGCCCTAATCTCTCTATTGCCTAGTTATTGATTGGCTTTTCCAGTTATTATTGACAAGGCAGAAAACAAATGGTGAGTGTTGTTCACACAAACTTGAGACAGGAGATTCTTAGCATAAGCATTACAATGCAGTGTCCGGATTGAAACTGGGTAGTGGGGTAGAGAAACCACATTTGAATCATACAAGGGTAAACATGACATGGTGCACAAAAACATTATTTCTTCATATAACTCCTAATTTAATCTGATAAAATTAAGAGACAGAGCTGGTGGTATAGGCCTGTACATTATAGGTACTTGAGAGGTTGAGGCAGGAGGATAGCAGGTTCTAGAACTCTCTGGACTACAAACCCCAACCTGGATAACTTAATGAAGAAGACCTTGCCTCAAAATAAAAAATGTAACAGGGCAGAATATATAGCACAGTAGTAGAGTACTTGTCTAGCAAGTATGAGGCCGTAGGTTCAATTCCCAGTATTGAGGGTTGGGCTGGGAGTTGGCCCGAGTTCATGCTTCTGCTCTGGGCTGTGGAGATAACCATCACCTGAAGAGCATACAGCCATGTCTCTCACACACTGGCCCCTAGATCCTAGCCATGGACTGATAGACAGCCTTCCTGTTCTCTCATCTTCTTCTTGTCAGCTGCCTGCAAATAAACCCAACATTTCCCCTGACTTTAACTAGATTTTTTAAAAAGACTGTATTTAACTGCATTTTTTTTTTTTAAAAAAGATAAGCTTACATTTCCTGTTAGAATGCCTTTCAAACAAGCAATCCAGACACTTGCTGTTTCCTTCACTCTGCTACTGGGGTGGAATATAAAATGTTTGGTATAATTTTCTTTGTGTTTATCTTGGTCAGAGTTGTTCAAATATCATGAGTCTGGCAGCTCTTGCCTCTCATCAATTTTAAAATTTCTTTTTCTTTATTTAAAAGATTTGTTTTTGGTAGTGCATACAATGGAACCCGGGGTTCCCACAAGCTCGGGCATACCCCACTGTCTCTTCTGGAATGCGAGCTACACACACCTTTGGACTTTTGGATGCTATCCCATCTGTCCCTCAGACTGCTCTCTCTCTCATCCAGTTTTATCTTCTCTCTGTGTTTCAGTTTAATCGCTTCTGTTCACCAGTCTTCAAGTTTGTAGACCCTTCTCTCTGTATTTCCAGCCTTCTCTTGAACCCACCCAGGAACTGGGCTGGGTCCAGGACTGGGTTGAGACTTTAAATGTCCTTGGAGAGGGTAGGAAATCCTATGTGGTTTATAGATTCCCTCCCTGCAGCAAGATTCTGGGTCCAGGCACTGGGAAGTTACGATGGGCTCTGCTTGCTTGTGAGTCCGATTCCAAGACTGATACATAGACGTTGCTGCTGTAATACACGCTCACATGCACAGGCATGCACACACATGAGAATGTGCACGTACACATCATGGAAGAAAACTGAGAAGAGAGGTTAACTCCAGCCTTGGGGATTCCACAGACTCCAACCCAATGTCTGTGATGATTCCAAGCCCCAGGGCTTTCTCCATATACACACAGTGTCTAACTGTGGCTGGCCCCAGGAGGTTCTTCATATACACACAGTGTCTAACCGTGGCCTGCCCCAGAGTTTTTCCATATACACACAGTGTCTAACCGTGGCCGGTCCCAGGGGTTCTTCATATACACACAGTGTCTAATGTGGTGGGCCCCAGGAGGTTCTCCATATACACACAGTGTCTTACCATAGCCGGTTCCAGGAGGTTCTCCATATACACACAGTGTCTTACCATAGCCGGTTCCAGGAGGTTCTCCATATACACACAGTGTCTAACCATGGCCTGCCCCAGAGGTTTTTCCATATACACACAGTGTCTAACTGTGGCCGGCCAGGTTCTTATTATTTGCTTATTTCTAGACTTAGCAGCTGACCAGGGAGGTTTGTGGCTGCTGGCATTCACCTAGGAGGGGCTCAACCTTCTTTATTCTTTGCATCCATATGAACCCAGAGTTTTAAAAGTAAGCAGTATTTTAATTTACCCATTTATTTTCCTCCTAGCTTCTTTAGGAGTGTGTTGGTCTGATGAGACCTTTCCTTTCCTATTTATAGGCAAGAAGCCAATGATCCCTCTCCTCACTTCTGGGGCATACATTTCCATATGCCCCACAGCACTCTGCCAGCTTGTTATACCACAGGAAATAGTTGAAACAACAGTTTTCCGCCAATTTAGCCTCTTTGAGACTGCCTTCCATAAATTTATCTAATTGTTCCAATGTCTCCCCCAGGTGTGTCTCTTACATTCAACTCATTTCTTCTTTAATGTCTTTGCTTTAAGAACAAGTCTTGGCTGGCTTGTCTTCCCACTCTCTAGTCGTTCATTGCTCTTAAAGTTTTCTTTGCATCTTCAGTGTTCATGTTTTATTGAGGTCCAGTTCTTTACTTTCTCAACTCTTTGCTTATAAATGCTTTAAAAAGCCTTTCATGGAGAGGAGGTTGGAAAATACTCAAATTATTTAATGAGAGCTGTGGATATTTCCCCCTAGAAACACAGAATTTTTCACATGATTTCAAAAGGGCTCAGAGTTGTCTTAGAAGTTTCCCTAGTGCTGTGGTTAGAATATGATTTGTCTTCCATCTTACCCCAGACTTACACAGTTGTCATTTCCAAAGATATTTGTTAATCAATTCTGGTATATGGAGGTGTGGCCTTTGGAAAGGTATTTGTTTCAGACTAGGTCAGTTATGTGGAGTCCTCGTGATTCAGTCCCAGTAAATATATAAGGAAAGGAACAGAAGTCACACAGACAGACATGTGCTTCTGCTGTTGATGCGTAGCTGCCGAGGGACCTTGCCTGAGTCTGTGATATTTCCTGGACCTCCAACACAAGACAGATGAAGATCCTTTTCTTTTTTATAAGTTAACTGTTTCATGTATTTCATTGTAACAACAAAAATGGACCAATGCAAAGTTAAAGGTGTGTCCCATCTTTTGATATTGTGATCCATGTACACTTACAAGTTTCATGCTTTAGAACTACGCAATCATGGTAAAACACACACACACACACACACACCTCAATGTTTTAAGTAAATTTATGCTTTTGTGTTGGGCTGCATGCATAGCTATCCCCATGGCCCATAGGTCATGGGTTAGACATGCCTGGTAGACTATCAGCTGGGGGCAGTGAGTCCTTTTACTCTCAAGGTGAGGAGCAGATAAGGGAGTGTACAATCCCCACCCCTGTTGCAGGTACACAAGTTGTCCACTGTCCCCGAGGAATCCCCATATACTAGAGATAACTGTCTTAGTTAGGGTTTCCATTGCTGTGAACAGACACCATGATCAAGGTAACTCTTATAAAGGACAGCATTTAACTGAGGCTGGCTTACAGGTTTAGAGGTTCAGTTCATTATCATCAAGGTGGGAAGCATGGCAGCTTCCAGGAAGACATGGGGTTGGAGGAACTGAAAGTTCTACATCTTGATCCAAAGGCAGGCAGGAGAAGACTGTTTCATGGGCAGTGAGGAGGAGGGTCTCAAAGCCCACTCCTCATAATGACACACTTCTGTCAACAAGGTCACGCTTTTTAATAGTACCACTCCTTGCGCCAAGTATATTCAAACCACCACATTCCACCCCCTGGCTTCCATCAGCTTGTTCACACACATGAGTCTATGGGGCCACACCTAAACATAGCACAATGCAAAATACATATAGTCCAACTTTAAAAGTCCCCATAGTCTATAGCAGTCTCAACAATATTAAAAGCCCAAAGTTCAAAGTCTCTTTATCCAATCACTTAACTGTCAAAAATCAGATCACATACTTCCAACATCACAGGATATGCATTACCATCCCAAAATATCACAACAGAAAAATATTGAACCAAAGCAAGACCAAAACCCACCAAGTCTCCATGTCCTATGTCAAAACGCTCTTCAGATCTCAATTCCTTTCATCCTTGTTGACTGATGTTGGTGGAGCTAGCATTCAGGAGCAACAAACTTCATTCCCTTGGGCCAGTTCCACTACTATTAGCAGCTTTCCTTGGCAGATTTCCCACCATTCTGACATCTCCCGCAACTTGGGGGTAATTCAAAGCAACTTCAACTTCACAGCTTCTTGTTCCAAAGCCTGGGATCCACATACGATCCTCTAGAATCCTTCAATGGGCTTGGGTCACTTCTCCAGCTCTGCCCTCTGAGGCACTCTAGGTTCTGCTTGACTCCACTTCACTGCTGTTGCTATTCTTGGTGATCATTCCACAATAATGGCATCTCCAATTTTCTGGAGTCTTCTGCTACAACTAAGCTTCACCAATAGCCTCTCATAGGCTCCCTGCATGGTGGCAAGTCTCAGCTTCTTTGAATGATCTCTTCAGTCCTGGGCCATCAACTGCAACTGAAACTACACTTTCACCAATGTCCTTCCATGGCCTCTCACAGTGCCAAGCCTCAGTTGATCTCTATGACTCCTTCATGCCTTGAAAACCAGTATGAACTGGGTGACTCTTAATCATTACCAAGTCCAGCTACAGCCTGAGTTACAACCCTGGATATCTCTGGAACACAGCTTCTTTGTGCTGTCAGAAAACAAAAGATTTCACCTCAGTGATGTTGTCCTCTCCTTAATCACCGCTAATTTCTTAGCTCCAGCTAACCAGCATCAATTGTTCCAGTAATCCCTTCTATTCTTGACTTTAAGGCCAGAGTCACATGGCTGAAGCTGCTGTGTTCTGCTGCTTTCTGGGACTGGAACATGGCCCCTTGCTTTATTACACTATCACAAGCTTTCTGTTTTCCAACTCCTTCACTGCCTAAGCTTGGCTGTCCTGGAACTTGCTCTGTAGATTGACCTTGAACTCAGAGATATGCATGGCTCTATCTTCTGAGTGTTGGGATTATAGGCTCATTCCACCACACTAGGACTTGAGATTTTCATGGCCACTATTCCTCAAGATTTGGACAGAAGCTTGTGTCCTCCATTTCTGGATTGCATTCATTCCAGATTAAATGTCCAAGTGAAAACAATAGCCAAGTAATAATAACATCTGACATGATATAACTATTCCTTGTTCAAGGGCAAGCACATAAGCAATACGATTAGCTGGGTGGGATCTTGCCCCAAAGTCACCACTCCCTTGATCTGTTTATCTCCTTGAACACAGGAGACAGCTCCATTCCATTTTGTGGTACCCTTTAATGCTTGAACCGTACATTTAAAATTTTCCCTTTCTAAGCTTGCTATACTGACCAAAACTCTCCTCATAAGAGTGAACCAAGTCTAAACTTGGTTGATTTGAGACTTTTTTCATCAATGCAGTTAATTTGAAACTATTCACTTTAACCTCAGGCAGACTCTTAGTATAAGGGCAAAAAGGAGCCAAACAGTATTCACCAAAGTATAACAAGAATGATCTCTAGGCAACATACTAAAATTCTTCTCCCCTGAAACATCTTAAGCCAGGCCCCCAGAGTTCAAATCACGTTCAGCACCAACGTCTTTCATATTTCTAGTTGGATGACCCATTAAGCCCCCACTTAAATCATTCTACTGCTTTCCTAATTCATAGTTCCAAAATCCACATTCCTCCAAACGAAACGATAGTCAGGCCTATTACAACAATACCAGAGTCCCTGGTACCAACTTCTGTCTTAGCTAGGGTTTCCATTCCTGTGAACAGTTCTTGGACCCCAACAGAGATGGTATTTCATCAAGTTCGATTTTACGGTAGGGAAAAAAAAACCTTAGAATCCAATATATAAGTAGACAGGTATTTGAAGAAAGACAGTGAGCATGGCATGACCATGACAACTCTTATAGAGGACAGCATTTAATTTGGGGCTGGCTTACAGACTTAGAGGTTTAGTCTGTTATCATCAAGGTGGCAAGCATGGCAGTGTCCAGGCAGGCGTGGGATTGGGGAGCCGAGAGTTCTACATCTTGATCCAAAGGCAGGCAGGAGAAGACTGCTTCATGGGAAGCTAGATGGAGGGTTTCAAAGCCTACTTCCACACTGACACACTTCCTTCATCAAGGCCATACCTCCTAATAGTGTCGCTCCCTGGGCCAAGCACATTCAAACCACCATAATACCACAGGCAAGTACCGTCCTTAGCCCAACCCCAAGAGAAAATCCACCTCACTGTTTTTCTTCAAATTCCTGTCTATTTACTTATATGTTGGATTTGAAGGGTTTTTTTCCCTACCGTAAAATCGAACTTGATGAAATACCATCTCTGTTGGGGTCCAAGAATTGTCCACAAACCACACAAACACCTATCTCAGTCAGACAGGGATGGTTTATTGAACACATACCCTAAGACAGACTCAGAATTCAGAGGCTGAACTACAGTGCCACTGAACATCTATTCCTGTCTGCTTATAAAGACTAAAACTGCAAAAAACACAATGAGCTCATATGCAGATGCAGGAAGTGCTGCCTGGTGGTCAGCTCTGTCTCAAGCTCCTTTGGCTAGCTAGACAGAACAGTTTTAACTGACCCTTATTCTGATTGGTCCTAAGTGAAGCTTATAGTTGTTGAATTTGCTAAGATTAGCAAACTTCAGAGCATATAGAACATAACAGGGTATGTGATCAGCATGACCTTGTTCTGAGTCATTTCTCTGTGTCAATGACTGGCAGGCATATTACAGCAACAATATGAAATAGCTGGCAGGCATGGAACAAAATGGCTACAGGTATTCTGGAGGGCAAGGGCAGACCTCAACAATCTCTCTCTCTCTCTCTCTCTCTCTCTCTCTCTCTCTCTCTCTCTCTCTCTCTCTCTCCCCGTAAGTATTTGATTGCATATATGTATATGCAGCTTGTATTTGCCTGTTGCCTTCAGAAGCTAGAAGAGAGGCTCAAATCCCCTGGACCTGGAGTTACAGATGGCTGTGAGCTGCCATGTGGGTGCTGGGAAGCAAACCTAGGTCCTCTGAAAGAGCAACAATTGCTCTTTGAAGGTCTTTAGTGAGCCTGAGCATGGCAACATAGCTCTGGCACACCTTGTGAGAGGTCAAACCCACTCCATCTTGGGACCAGTCTCCATCTTAAAAAAGAAAAAGAGCCTGAAAACTTGACTACAGCAGAACCCAAGCTGCACCCACGTACCAGGAAGAACCCCACGACTTGTCCTTGGCCAGAGTTACTCCCTAGATACTTCTTAGCAGCAGGTAATCAAAGATTACTCTGATTGTTTCAGACATACTTTCAGACAGTTTGTGATTGTATATGGTCTTGCTTCAGAGCACCCACCTGTTGGCTTATAGTTATTCTATTAGATGCTTGCCAGATGAGACACCCCCTCACTTACTCCTATTTTCCTATAAAAGCTTGTCCTGCTGAAGGTTCGAGGCTGCTCCACCTTCCCTTCCCATCCTGCTGTGTCAGAGTTGGATTGGAGGAGAGCCCAAGTCCAAGCTTGTAATAAAGAGACCCCAATGCTATTACATCGGAGACAGCTCCTTGGTGGTCTTTGGGGTTCACGAATGCTTCCTGGCACACTTGCCCTCCCTCATTCCCTCTTCCTTGCTGCTAAAGCATAAATTACATTCCTAAAGTTAGCCATTAAGGTCTCTTCCCTAACTTGGCCACTTTCTCCTCCTGAGCCTGACCACCAAGGTCAGGCTATCGAAGTATTGAAGTCCAGCAATCGAAAGCCCCCTTTAGGCTATTTTAATTAACATGCCAATCAAAACAAACCAACTCAGCCTAGCACAGAGTTTCCTCTTTTCCTTTATAGACTGCCATGTGCCTATAGGCCACATCTGTCTCCTCTCTCTCTAGTCCTTTGTCCCTTCCAGGCAAATAGTCCTTACCCTTCTCCCTTCTCCCCTTTCTCCTGTCTTTGTCTCTTATTCATTATTGGGGACTTACCTCAATTTCTCTCTATTTTGAAAGAAAAGATTTCATTTAGTTTGTGTGTGTTGGAGAGTGGCATGCATGGTGTATCACAGCGCTTGGGTGGAGGTCAGAGTCAGTTCTATCCTTCTACCATGGGGTTTCTGGGCACTGAACTCAAGTCTTCACGCTTAGAGGCAAGTGCTAGCCCCTCTACATATCTACCTACCTACCTATAAACCTACCTATCTCATCTATCTATCTCATCTATCTATCTATCTATCTATCTATCTATCTATCTATCTATCTATCTGTCTGTCTGTCTGTCTGTCCGTCCGTCCGTCCGTCCGTCCGTCCATCCATCCATCCATCCATCCATCCATCCATCCATCCATCCATCCATCCATCTATCTATCTGAGAAAGGGTCTCTCTACATAGCTGCAGCTGTCCTGGATATCACTATGTATACCAGTCTGGACTCAAACTTGCAGAGATTCACCTTCCTACCTGCCTCTGTCTTCCAAGTGATGGAATTAAGTTGTGTGCCACCATGCCCCACATTTCTACCTTATTTTTTGGGATGGGATCTCCACTGAATTTGGTTAGGCTATAGGCCAGTTAACTCCAAAGGTCCTCCTATTTCTGCCTTCTTAGAGCTGGGATTACAGATGTCTGGCTTGTGATGTGGCTGCCAGGAATGGAACACAGGTTCCCATGCTCTGTGGTAGGCACTTCACTGACTGAGCCATCTCCATAACCCCTTGATGATAGCATCTTGATGAGGACATCTTGGTCAGCTCTGGTCTAAGTGGTAGGGAAATTTCTGGTAGGATTGGGCTCTTTCTAGCTTGGTTTCTAACAGGAATAAATACCAGGTAAGATTCCAGGACAACCACACAAAATGTAAGGCCAACACAACAGCTCCAATGATCAAAGCCACCCACAGCACAGGAATCACCAGTTTGAGACTTCCAGGCCCTTAACACACAATGTTGTGCTTCCCCTGAAGCCTGCAGCCATGTCTCTCTGACCTTTAGACAGAGTGGAAAGAGGAAGTTCTCTGAAAGAGCTGATAATAAGCTCTAAGACTCTGGGTTGCTTTTCCTCCTCGGGCACAGCACAAGAAATTTCCCAGAAGACCACACTGATGATGTCTTAGCCACAGTTTCACTAATGTCACAAATGTTAGGGCCTGTGAGGACAGAACTGCTCATAGATTCAGGGTAGTTAGAGCTAACTTCCACTTCTGCTTGCCCTTGGTGAAGTTAGCTGGCTGAAAAAAGGGAAGAAAATAAAAGATAAAGCCATTGCTTCCTTCAGCTGCAAAGTATAGGGCTGAAAATACATGGTGTGGACCCCAAGGACTTGAAGTGCATCAGGGAGGGCCTGTACCCCCAGTGTGGAAAGTTATGTTCCCAAGTTTACTTAGATTGGGCAGGATTGGCAGACTCTGTGAAAAGAGACATGGACTTTTTCTGGATGGTGGAATATGTGTAAGCAGATGTCTACTCCCCATCCTCACAGGCACCAAGCCATAGCTTCACCAGGATCCAAAGTGGCAAACCATTGAGTTTATTGGGTATGGATGATGCTCCAAACAGTTACCCCACCAAAAATATCACCCCAGCATGGAAGTCAACATGCCCATGGGTTCATGGATGATGGCACTGCCTCATCATCAGTTAGCCACACATTATATACACTGTATGGCCTCCAGATTCTATGAGAACCTGCTGTTCAGAACTCCATGCACCAAGGAAGGTGGTACAGAAAGAACCTCAGGTAGGAATCTAATGACTCTCTTCGGCCCCTCTTATAGGAGGCAAGCACAATAAACCAGATCTTGAGGGTCTCTTGCAGTAGGCATAGTCACTCTGATTGAGATGCAAAAGCTGATCTGTTGGGAACACAGTGCTCCATAAGAGGGAGGACTTGAAAAGGTGAGAGGAGGGCCATCCATGAAAGGAAGGGAGGAGGCCCCAAAGAGGTGAGAGAAAGGAGAACTTGTAGAGTTCTGAGCACTGGGTGTTGTGTATATACTCTCAGAAAGAGGCTTGATGGCATTGGAGAGAGTCTGGAGCCAGCCCACCTATGGTCTTCCGCACCAAGACTTTCTATGTCTTGGGGATGGGGTAGTTGGATTCCATCTGGCTGCAGAGTGAAGGTACTGGGAGGCCTGAGGTGCAGGAGTGCGTGATCTCACTTGAATCTGAGTCCATTTTTCATACTTAAGTGGGTGTATTCAGTGGACAGGGCCTTTAGTCAGGTTGCCAATGAGTGAGGCACTTGCCTCTGATCCAAGGCTAAGGAAGCATAAATACCTCAGTTAAGAGAAATAATAGTTTCATGTAATATTTGAAAAGTCTGAATGCAAACATGTCACCAATGAGCAAAATACCCAAATTTTAGATAAAATTAGGACTCAATAATGTTATACTGAGTCACACTAAAACCTGAGGCAAAAGTTTTGAAATGTTCCTTTTATACTAATTTATGCATTTTTAGTGTTTTCCCCCAGAAATTTGAAGTAGCATTTAGAAGTGGGGAACTAGGAATATTAAAACTCATGTGATTTATTTTAAGCTTTTTTCCTTTGGTAATGTTGGTAATGGAACCAGGATCTTGAACATGTATTCACTCCACTAAACCACACACTCAGCCTTGTGATCATTTAAACTTGAAATTCTCAGACTATTTATTCTCGTCTCCTCTAATATTCTCTGAGCCCACTTTCTAGTTACTTTCTTCCATTCAGAACAACTTATAATTCTCAACAAAATGACAATCATCAGAGATGTAGACCCGAGGGAAAAAATGTTGTGTTTGCTTCTATTAGACCGAAGAAAGAAAATGAGAATAACCTATGCTTTATTTGAAGTATAAGTAAAACATTTCAATGTGAAATTCCACTGTGAGTTTTAACCCATTGGCTTCTCCACTTTTTTAGGTTTTTGAAACTAATTTTATGGAAAAATTCCTGTCAAACATGGGCATAAAATCCTATATACAGAGGCTCTCATTTCTCTTTAACTTTACATCAATGTGACTGTTCTGTGTTCTGTCTTTATCTAAGATACACACTTTCATTAGGGAAATGTTTGTGTTAACTTGGGTTTTATACTCAATCTTACCCAGAAGGCTGAGAAGCAAGTTTACTTAGATTAAAAACAAAAACAAAACAAACAAAAATCACTGCTTTAAAATGTTGATCTTGATTAATGTTTTTAAATTTCTGATACCTGTTTACATGTATTTAAGCATTCAAAACGAATGCCTAATATTAGCTCAGATCTGCAGAAAAGTCTCTCTCTCTCTCTCATAGGCTTAGATTTTTTTTTAAAAATCTACTTTAATTATGTTTCTTTAATGCTTCAACTTCTCTTCTAGCCCACTACCCACCAGAAGTAGAGGAAAAGAAAGATTAATAGGAAATGGGGATTGTGGACCTGTTTAGAAATAGTTTTTTTGAGGCGATTCCAATCTTCATTGTCAGCAGTCCAGTTCACTAGCAAAACACCAAACAGGAAACAGCAGCAGCTTGATCCAGAAGAAAGCACGAGGCTCTGCCAATTGGTATACGTCAGAGGAAGTAGCGAAGCAGCTGCAATACTGCCAGAAGTTCTTTGGTGCAGTTCTCTCTGTGAAACCACAACAAGTGAAGATTAGCCAAGAAAGCAAGGTGAACCAATGCAAGAGGGTCATCAGCAAAGACCAGTGTCAGCAATGACCAGCAGAGTTGCAAGGCGAACCAAGCTAAGACAGTCGTCCACTATCTGCTGGATTATACTTATATTCCTTCCAAACCTTGCCTGCCTTCTCAAGTGCCCAGTCAAGCAAAACATCACATGCCCTTTTTTTCAGGCAGCTTCCAGAAAAACACTGTGTCTGTTCTCAGCAAACATTCTTGTGTCTGCTTCAGCAAATCATCTACTCATAAGTCATTTTCCAGAAAATTATCATGACACAACCAAGTCTCCAACAAAACCAGAAATCCCCCCTCCTATCTGCATGTGTCTGTCTGTGTGTCTGTGTGTCTGTCTATCTGTCCATCTGTTGTAGCAGCCCAGGTGAAAGGCGACTGGTGCAAATGGAACTGGAGAACACTAGGCAAGTGTAAATTAGGGTTACCTAGCAGGCAGTAGCATCAGAGCTATTTCAAGTTATTTCTTTCTACTGGGATTCCAATTTGCTAGTTTTTATATTTACTTTTGCTTTTCAGTATTACGGTTTTGTCAAAGCTGAATTTTGATATCTCAAATCTGTTTTCAACACAAGGTCACTCACTCTACACTCACAAGTTTCCATTTCCTTTAACAGTGGGATATTGGCATTGAAGGAAATATCTGGGTGAATATTCTTCATAGTCAGGCTGTGCAGGCTAAATATGTGTGAATTCAGCCAGAGCCAAGCTAGCAGCAACCACATCAAGGCAATAATTCCACGTTAGAGAGTTATGTGACATATATAGAGGAGCCTGCTCCCATCAGCTGGCAGCATCTTCTCCAAAACTCAGTACTGTGTGTGTCTGATGAGGGATTTCTATTTTGTAATTGATTAGAATATGATATTTAATTAAAATTAAGTTAGCTCACTATGCAGCCCAGCCTGACCCCATTTGCGAGTTGGCTTCCCCTAGCCTGGTACTAAGATCACAGGTTTGAACTAGCTGGCTTCAATGTTCAGTTTTGAATTATCTTGATTCATTATCTTCAGTATTTAAGAGTGAAGAGAAGAGGGATACAATAATGACCCTTTGTGGGGCAGTGATCTGTGACAGGCAATCTGGCACCTGGTTGAGCACAGGCATAAAATCTGGGTGACCCAGTGGAACAATCCACAAGGGACCGGAAAACTTTATGCCAATGCTCCCGGGAGGCTCCAGTCACAGGTCACGTATCCACCCCTCCTCAGGTAGAGGCATGGCCACACAGTCCCAAGCCATCCCATGTTAATGAGACACCTAGAGGCTTAGCCACACCCCTTCCCAGTTACTATATCTGCCTTGCCTCTGGGTGTGTGTGTGTGTGTGTGTGCGTGTACAATTCCATCCATGACACTCCACACGATGAGAATTATGGACTGTCTCTTCATCTGGACCTGCCGTGGGAAGCGAGGGATCCGGCCCTCGATTAAGGAGCCGAGTCTAAGCAGCTAGCCCAGTGCCCCAAGCCTCTAAACCCCAGCTGCGCTCTGGCTAGTCTGCGGCACCCTGCAGCGACTGTGGTGCCCCAGGCTAGAGAACCCACGGAGATGGCTGCTTCGCATTCCCCGAGAATGACCCCTTCCCCCACCCACGGGCAGGGCCCACAAAGGCTTCCCACAGCCCCCACCTGCCCGTTGGACTGTGTGGGAAGACGCACGGCCACTTCCTGCGAGTCTCCTGTCCCACCCAGAGCTGCAGAGCCCGGGACAGACGCATGGAGCTTCATTCCACCGTGCCAGGCATGTTCCAACAACTCTTTGCAGGTAGTTCCCAGGGATGTGATAATTTTAACATAAATTGAGATTACATTTCCTCTAAATGTCTCCTGGATGTTCTTCCTGTGATGGAAGTTTTTCCTTCTCTCTTCTCTCTCTCTCTCTCTCTCTCTCTCTCTCTCTCTCTCTCTCTCTCTCTCTCCTTACTCTCATTTAAATGGCAGTTCCTGTGGTAAAGCATTTGCAGTGGTCTTTTGTTGGAGATGGAAGGGCACATCATGGACACTTTTCCACACTCTGGTTCAGAGGGATACATTTCCTCTTCTGGACAGAGAAATAATTGGTTCTCAGTTAACTATGCAACGAGGGCTTAAATGGACTTTTTAAAGCAGGTCTCTATCAGGTGGCTCACCTTTTAGGCCCAGGTGGTTTCAGCCTTAGGCCCTTCCCTCTCCAGGTGCTTCACATCAACACAGGAACATTTCCAGAATCCCAAGGCAGGGTTAAATTTGGAGTGGCAGTTTTTCAAACAGCAGTGACTTCCTGTGCTGATACATGCTCACCCTTTGGGATCTAGTTTTGAATCAAAGGCTTATGAGTCTCCAAGCTACTGTATTCCAGGAAGATTGATTAATTCCCACCCTTTAAAAAAATGCCTTTATTTAACACTTGTCATATGCCTGTGTTATGCCATTGGTGGAGACTGTGGGTACAAAACTTGCTTAAAGGAACACTTTGTTAAACACCTGTGGATTTAAAACCAAAGGCTGCTATTTGTTTTTGAGATTTATTAAAGCGCTGAGAAGGAAGAGTCCTGGACCTCAGCTGGCAGGGACATCTCTTTAGAGAGGGAGCCAGCACAGAAAGTGTCTTTCATGGAGGCATCTTTTTAAATTTATCCTTTGACAGTTTCACATACATGTATAGCTAATTTTAGTTGTTTCATTCCAATTGCCCTCTTTTACCTCCCTCCAGTAAATCCCCCTCCTCCTTTTATGACTCTCTGTGTATGTTTCTGAGGTTGGTTAGGGTTGCTTGTATGAGCATACATGGGAAGTTATTTATTGGACATGAGCTTCTATTTAGTGGCTTCACCATTGAAGAAAGTGACAGCCTCTCCCTCAGCAACCATTAGCTGCCTCTTAGGGAGAGTGGGGTCTCATGAACCCCACCCAAGAACTGATGAAGTATTGACAGGTCCGGTCTGATTCAGGCAGCTACAGCTGCAGCGAATTCATAAGTAACCCTGATCAGCCCATGCCTGGAGAAGTCTTTTTATGGGGAAAGTGTGTTTGATTACCACCTAAGCATGAAGAAGTCTGGAGAATGGAGGGTGGAGTGTTCCAGATCTTTCCCTTCTCAGCCACCTAGACTCTTCACTGACAGGAGCCCAGTGATGTTACCTGTGCCCCAGTTCCCACTCCAGGGGTGACAGTAGCATTCCTTCTGCTTATACATTTGGGGACCTCATATTCTGCTCTGAGATGCTGTGTCAGCCACTACTTTGACTTGGTTCTGCTGCACAATGTCTTTCTTCATCTTCTGCCATGGTCCTGAAGTAGAAGTGTTACTCCCTTATCTGTTAGTAGGATGGACTCTTGTGGAAGTGAAGCTTCTGGCTTGCTCATTTGTCTCCATCTGAGGACACTATATCTGGATTGTGCTATGAGGTTGTGTGAAGCTGTCAGGGATCTTGGACAGCAGCCCTTTAGCAGAGGGTAGTTTGTATGAGTTTTCTCCTTTTCTCAATGCTGTTTCCTTTGCTGTGCACAAGCTTCTAAGTTTGAGGTAATCTATTCTCTGTGCTCTGGTGTCACATTGAAAGTACCACAGTGCTCTGGTGTCACATTGAAAGTATCACAGCCAAGACCAAAACCAAGAAGCATTTTCCTGGGTTTTTCCAGTACATTTCTGATCTTATATTCAAGCTGTGAATCCGTTTTCAATCAATATGTTGTAAAATAAGGTTACAATTCTGTCTCCATGCAAGCTGCTGTCAACGCTAAATAGATCTCTTGTTCCACAGGGAACAAAAATATTGTTTATTCCAAGCCAAACCCAATGGCCATTTGATTATAGAAACATGTATTCAGATTTCCCCAAATGCATGTTCCATCATCTAGTCAGTTACACAGAAAAGGACAATCATAAATCAACATGTTGACCAAATACATTGGCATAGACATCAGGTAGGCAGGTTATAGTAAGACAGTGAGCTCTTTGCTGTAGGTCTCTGGTGCTTTCTCATGACATTCTTAGCTTTTAGGTTGGTGAAAGCTGTGGTCTGCAAGTTAATGTGTTCTGAAGGTTTTACCTGATGGTTATAAGGATGTCTAGTGGGTAATAATGCCTGATATCCAGAGGACTAAAGATAATTTTGACTATCTATCTACAATATTCTAACATTCCACAATCATTAAGTTTTGTCCAGTCTACAGAATCTTCAACAGATGGTTTGTCTCTCACAAGTGTTTCTAATGTACTTTATTGAAAAAGTTCTATCCTAATTGTGTGTTCCCTACAGTTTATAAAGAATCAATAGTTCAAGAATGCATAGGTTCATTTTGGACAGTATCCTGTTCTGTACATCAGAGTATCTATCCTTGCTCCATATATCACGCTATTTTCCTTACCATTTGCTCTGTGTAATCCCTAGCTTTACTCGTCTTGCTTGAGGTCATTACGAGCCTCCATAATTTTTGTGAACTTTTAAGATTGATTTTTCTATTTTGGTGAAGAAAAAGGATGTTTACCATCAATCATCATGGAAACAATAACCAAAAGCCTGGTGACAAAGAGATACTGCTCCATAGCTAGACTAGATTTCCTTAAAAAGTGAAAAGAAAAAGAACCAAGTATTGGTGAGGGTATACGTTTTTGATGGATTTCTAACCAAGTATGCTGCATGATCTAACTTAGATATGGCTCCTAAGTAGTGAAACCCAGATGGATGTGGTAGAACAGTGGTTACTAGGGACTGGACAGGAGAGTGAGAAAAATAGACTCTGGTCAAGAGATTCAAAGTTTCAGTTACACAGGAATGACAGTCTTTACTGACTATAATTAGCAAAGCTGTATATTTGAAATTTGCCAAGAGTTTAGATCGTAGATGTTCTCACCCCCTTCGGCATTCACACATACAAGAAAGAAAATAGTAACTGTGGAGTGATGTATCTGTTAATTAGTGTTGAATGCATTGATCACTTCACAGTGTACACATACACCAAGACAGCAAGTTGTTTCCTCAAATATATATGCCTTTCATTTCTTATTTATACCTTAAAAAATCCAGGGGGACAAGAAAGAAGAAATGAAGCTACCCACCCAAGTCCACGTCCAAGCTAGATGGGGCCAAGTTCCTGGACAGTGAGGGGAGCGATCACTATCCACGTGGCTTATGTTGCTGTGGTACCCTCCAGTAGTGTCTCCTATGTAAGGTCTCTCTGTACCTTGTGTTCTTCCAAAATTTGGGTCAGAGTGAGACCAGCCAGAGAAGCACAGGGCCATCATAAGAACAAAGCTTTCTTCTACAGCTGCCTTCTTGTTGCTCTCTTAGGAGATTTCCCAAGGGCACTGCTGTTGTAAACTAGACAGAAGGGGAGAGAGGCATGCTCATTCACTTCCTTAGCAGCTGGAGTGATTTTGAAAGACATGGGCCATGTGATCACCTCCTATTTAGCGTGGTTCTGGTACTCACCTGCTCAGATAGAAACAGGAAGATGTGTAAACATGCTGTTGTCTTTCCTAACAGGGCCCAGGCTGAGGATTTGACCTTTAATATTCTGAGGAATTCATGAAGCAAGGCCCTCGTCCATGGTCACACAGTGGTTATTGTGGCAAGACTGGCCAAGGGCCAGTGTTTTGACTTGAGGATCATGCTCCTGCAATTGCATGACATGTATGCTAGGCAGGAAGCCTGGAGTCAGACATGAGTGCCAGTATGACTGCTAACTTAGGGACAGCCCCTCTCAGCTTCAGCAACCTTTAAAACTTCAGTAGTTAACATAAGGTACATGTGTGCCCGACCAAAGTCCTGACTCCCAAGACTTTGGCCTTGTTCCTACCAAGTATGGTTGTAGAATCATATAGAGAACCACAACCAACTCATTAATCTCACTCCCATACCTAATTTTGTTTCTCTCCTATGCTTGTTAGTTTTTAGTGTCAACTTGACTCAGCCTAGAGTCACCTGGGAAGAAGGCCACAGTGAAGAATAATTCATTGAGATGTGGGTATGTTTATGGGGGATTGTTTTGATTGTCAATTGAAGATGGAAGATCCAGACCACTGAGGGTGCAACCATTCCCTAGTCAGGATCCTAAATTACATAAAACAGAAGCTGGTGCAGCAGACAGATAACAGTGCATTGTTGCTCTCTGTTGTGACTAGCTACTTTGAGTTTATGTCCTGAATTCCCCTCAAGGATGGATTGCATTCTGGAAGTATAAGTCAATAAACCCTTCTTCCCCTCAGATTATCTTTGGTCATAGCAACAGAAATGAAACTAGAGCATTCTGCCTCTCCATGTGTAAAATGAGGGCTCCAATAGGCAGTGACAGATGATATCAGGCAAAGAAACCCTATATATAAATACAATGTACCTTCAGTATGCATACAATCTGTATTTGTGAATTTGCCTACATGGTAAAATTACTGTGTAATTCCAAAACCAGTACTTTTGGGGAAACATTTGACTTGCTGGGGTTGGAGCCAGGCTCTGTCTATCCAATAACACTATCTAGGGATCTGCAGTTGAGAGACGTGGCTGGAAAGAAGCTCTATTCTGAGACTAACTAAATGAGCTTGAGTCTTAGCCCCAGTACCTGTGTGTGGCCCGGTCTCAAACATATCACACTTCTGAACTTCATTTCCTCATTTGGGAGATGGGGACATCTCCAATGGATGGGCTGAGGGCAACAAAAGCCCATGTTCTCCCACAGCACTGCCATACTGGTACCCTTCTGACACTGGATGTGTTTGGTCTTCTTCTTGTCTGATAGGCCATGCTGCAGCAGGTACCAGATAGGAGCCCTCCAAGGAGAGCGAGATGACAGACAGACAGACAGGCATAGACAGACTAATCAATAGGACTGTTGACCCACAGCTTGAAAACACTGTCCCTAGATTGTTATCTCTTTCAGGTGCTGTTGTCAAGCCTCAGGTTCTAGCCAATGGGCGCTACATCAAAGTTCCCTCAACCTCCTGTTCATTTAATTTGCTAGAACAGCTGTCGGAACTTGGGAAAGACCTGCTTACGTTTACGTGTATTTTAGAAAGAATATCATGGGAATCTCAATAAATGCCACTCAGAGAGAAGCATAAGGCAAGGCTTATGGGAAGCCCAGAGCTTCTATACCCTCTGGGCGAGCAGGCTCCTAGAAATGTTCGTGTGGGAAGCTCTCTGAATGCTATTCTTTTGGGGGTTTGGGGGAGGCTTCCATAGACATGGTTGATTAAATCGGGGGGCATTGGCAATCAACTTAACTTTCTGTCCTCTCCCTGTCCTGGAGACTGGAAACATAGTGGGAGTGAAATATTTTAATCCTCTAACTATTCCTTGGTAATTAGAGGATACTCTAATAACATCCTTGATCATCTGAATCTACCTGTTGAATGGCAGCTGTCAATCAATTCATTGCCATACAGAAACAATTACTTTGGAGACTCTAAGGATTTTTAGGGTTTGAGTGTCAGGAGTAGACAAAGGAGCCAGGATGAATGTGTTTGGGATTTTAGGTTATAATCTATCTGCAGGTTTCCCTAGGAAAAACATTTTATGTTTCACAAATTCAGAGTTCATAGTGACTCAGTACATAAATACTAAGGATAACAAGATTAGGTTATGCAACAAAGTGATAAGCCAGTTTAGGGACCTGTAACTGTCTTCTCTCTACCAGAAGGACATGTGAGGATCATAGGTTGACCAGTCCTGCATCCAGGACCCTGAGAGTCCCCAGCACCTTTGTTCTGTTTCTGTGTAGCAGCCTGAGTCTACCTCCCTTGATGTGTGACTATAACTGATCCAGCCATGAAGGAGGGTTGGTAGAGGGTCAACAGATTTTCTTCTTTGCTATAGAGTTTCCCAAGGAGTCTCTTAGGAGTTGCTTCAGGGATATCTGAATAGAATCCATAGGTGTAGTGGGAAATATAAAAAATCAGTCCACGCTAAGCCAGCAGTACACGGGTGGGCAGGCCGGCCTGTTCTCATCTCGGCAGGCTCTCTAACCCAGAGCTCTGAAATCTCTCCACCTGGCTTGCTAAGTTCCCATGACCAGTCCACACCAGCCCCACGCTTCCAAATTCCCATGGCTTTTTGGATGCACTTCTTGCAAACCCACACTTTACTGCTGTTCCTTTCTCTCTGGAACCCAGTTGAGTGTCTGTGTGAAATAAAACACCACACAGACTTAGTTTAGAATCAACAGGTAACACAATCGCTGGGTGCAGCAACTAGGATCCTAATTTGTAAGCCATTCTAAGTTAAATCCTCGGGTAGTGGATCCCAATGGATCCCCCACGGAACCGACTCTGCTACCTACATTGTGGCCTCCATGCTCATCTTCTGTCCCCCAGCCAAGTCTCCTCTCCTCTTCCACCACACCTTTCTCTGACCTGGAAGTCCTGCCTACTTGCCCAGTGATTGGTTCCTTGAAATCTTTATTCATTAGAGAAAAGTTCACATGAAGTCATCTGAGTAAGTGATTCAGCCGCTCTTGGGGAATCGGAATTAGCATCAAAACACAAACAGCACCAGGGCTTTCCACAACACTAGGGCCCTACTAATCTGTGTGATCATGTTTTACCTCCAAAAATGCCTCTGCTTTGGCTGTTTGTTTGTTTGTTTGTTTTTTCTTTACTGGCATGGGATGTGACTGTGTCACCCTTAAATGCTGTAAACAGTTCATATTTGTGTATGCATGTGTATATGTGCACAGATACATATATGCATTAAGTGTTTTTTATGTCTGTACATATATGCATAGGTATAAGCATGTATTGGCATGTTTGTACATGTGTGTATATGCATTTAGTGTGTGTGTGTGTGTGTGTGTGTGTATAAGCTCACATATATGGTTGTGCGTGCATTGAGTGTTTTGTATTTGTATGTATGTGTGTGCATATGTGCAAACACACATTAATTTATATTTTTGCATGTGTGTATGTGTGCATGCACACACACACACGTGTCTATGTTGGTGAATATTGTGGCATAAGACAGAAGGCAAGAAGCAAACAAGTAGAGTTTAAAGGCAGAAGAAAGACTCAGACATCTTCAGCAGCTTGGAAACCAGGACTGAGAGTAACTTAAAAGCCGGTGTTAGAGGCTTTTCACTTCTTACTACTTGCACTGTCACCCAGATGGTGCCCATGGCCTGATCCAAGAAGTGTCCTCCTCCCCCTTGCCATCTTTCTTCTTTTCTTTCCTCTCTGTCTCCTCCTTTCTCTCTCTCTCTCTCTTTTCTTTTTAGGAGGCCCAGCCCAACACTGCTCTCTTCTGCGCTCAGCTGTTCTCCCACCTACCAGGGTGTCTTGGTGCATACCTACGGTAAGTATTCTGGACTTGTTGCTAGTTCGTATTATAACCTGCAGCCAGCACCCTGGTTCCATCCTGCTTCCTCTGTAGAGAAAGGGGGACTTGGTGGGATCAAGGCTGGAAGAGCCCAGCTGTCCTTAATCCACTTCCCTCCTTTGTTCCATGGATTTGTCACTAAAAGAGAAGCAGAGAGGAAGTGGGTGAGAAAGGGTGACCCGGGAAAATGAACGCCTCTTGGTCCTCAAGGGAAAGAACAGCAAGGGGAAGAGCTACAGCCAGGGAGGGGCTCAGGGGAGTCGTCCTGTCTGATCGTCACCAATGAGAGGACTGGGGGCGGGGGGGGGCGGGGGACTGACTCAACAGGGGACTTAGTACAGCTGTGGGCTTCAAAGGGAAACTTGTGACAAACCTTATGTCCACGGTGACTTCTTGTCTTTGACAAAACTAATTCTTTTGGATTGAGAGAGGGGCTAAGGGAACCATAGCTTCATAGTGCAAAAGGACATCGCTTTCCTTTCTGTCCCATTCCACGGCACTGGTGAGATGGAGGAGGATCTGTAGTGGAGTCAGTCAACACTGCTACTTAACTATGTCCTCTGTCATTCATTTGCTAATTTGGGATAATTATTAAGTGACTGACAAGAGCCAAGCCTAGTGCTAAGTGCTGAGGCTCTGGATGGTCCTCTGACTTGGCTACCTAAGCATTTCCAACTGGTTTTGGAGAAAGTGACTTCATGTTTGGAACCATCAATCACTGCATCATGTGGTGCCCAGACCAACTACTTGGGACGCCCCGGACGCCATTCCCAGTCTTCCTGTCATGTACACAAGGCAAAGGCATGTTTGAATTGCTGGGCTTTTGATGTAAGCATCTCTTTTCCCTGCCAAGAGGAAGGCTGAGCTGACTGTCCCAGGTCTCTCATGTGTGTGTCACAGAAACTCAATTTCTAAATCTGTTACAGGTTGACAGTTTCTAGGGCTTTTTCATACAAAGCCTTTGGGAGTTAAGACAAGAGCTTATAATCTTAGCATCCCATTGAATCAGCCTTGGATCTGGAAGTGAGTTGACCACGATTTTCTAACCCTGAGCCAGAATCTAGCTTGTTATATTTGCAGGGGTCAGATATAATAACTGGTAACATCGTATATGGTTATTATATATATTCAAAAAGTTTTATATGCAATCAGTTATTAAATACCCATTTTTTCTTTGTTGCAACATCAGCAACAGCATTCAGGGTTTTTTTTGTGTGTGTGTGTGTGTGGGGGGTAAGCAAGAGCAGAAATCATTCCCGAAATGAATGGCTGTCTGGATAATGATGGAGTAGATTACACAGGCATGTATCCCCACAGCATAGCTGCATGATTAAAAAACAGCCGTGCACATTTGGGTCACTAACCTATCAATAATTAAATGGGATCCTCGGATAAATATTGCAGCGGCCTCTCCCCTCCCCCTCTTCCTTTCCACTCGGGCACTTTGACATTTCGTGCTGCCAAAATGCCTGATAAATATGTCTACCACCGAGAAATAAGCTGCCTTTCGAACCCAGAGGGGCACCCAGCAGCGTCTGCTCTTATAAGAAGACGTAAAAATATATGCTTTGATTAAAAGAAAATGTCACCGGGGGGAAATATTGGGCTTTCCTTCTGGCTGTATCAAGCAACTGAAAAGCAAAGGTGGAGAGCATGAGAAATTAAAGGTCACATGCAGGAGAAGCCCCAAACCCTGCATCATGTTGTAGTCCAATGTTCTGTCACTGCTTTGGACAGGTAAAACATGATCTGATCCATGACTGCTCATTTCCTTCTTCATATTTTTGTTTCTCGGTTAAAAGACGATGATAGTTATTCTGTGAAGATGCTAATGGCATATGTGTGTGTGTAAGGTATGATAAATAATTAGCAGCCTGCGCTCGTCATCTGCTTTAGGAATATTGGCCGGGACTGGTTTCATGATCTATCATAGCAGCTACTCAGCAGACTGAGGCAGAAGGATCATAAGTTCAAGATCAGCCTGGGTGGTATAGGGAGACCTCCACCACAAAATTTAAAAAATAAAAAAAAGGGCTGGGGGAGCTAGCTCAGGGGTACAGTATTTAGCTAGCTTGCACGAGGTCCTGTGGCAAATCCCTGCTACCACAAAAAAAGAAAAAAAAAAACTATTGTGAATAAACAAAACAAAATAATTCTGCTGATGATCTGTGATCATACTCTTCATTTATCAGGGAGAAATAATTCTCTCATTTGGTGCTCATTAGTCCCTTGGTTTGGGGCATGGGTAGAGCCCACGCATATGCAGTTAGAGGGCTTAGTTTTGTGTATGTCCCCACTTCCTTGAATAGGATGATTCTGTTTTTTGCCTGATGTGACTTTTTTCACCCCATGTTTCACAAGTATAGTCCTAGAAAAAAAATCTGAGTGTTATACAATTATAACTAGTCATTTCTAACTGTTTTATCACGGTCTAAAAGGTTAAGGGACCACTGGTTGTTTATCCATTTCCTATTGAAGAACACCTGGGGCTGGGGGAGATGATACTTACTTCTTAAGCATGAGGACCCTAGTTGGACCCCTAGGAAACATACAAAAGTAGACAGGGCATGGTGGTACCTCATGTAAGTCCTGCCTTGGAGGCAGAGACTGGCTCCTTGGGGCTCACTGGTCAGCCAATCTAGGTTGCTTGGTAAGTTCCAGGCCAAGGAGAGGCCCTATTTCAGAAACAAGGTGAGCAGCACCTGAGGGTGAAACCCAAGGGTGTCCTCTGGCCTCCACACGCACACTGGCACACCCACACATATGTATGCACATCTGAACACATATGTACACTCTTTCCCCAGAGAGCATTGATTTAGTTGTAGTTTGCATTATAAAAAATGTTGTTGCGAACATTCTGGAGCATTCTTCCCGGTACTTCAGCGTTGGGGTTTTCTCTAGGGTGTGGCAGTATGGAGTCCTGCTTCACGCACTTGCCTGAGTTTAAAGATGATGTCAGATTACCACCTGGAGAGTTTCTAGCAGGTCAGACTTTTCCATAGCCTTGTATGGAAGCTCCAGTTGGGCCACAATGTTACTCATAGTTGGTAACTGAAAAGTGTTTGCCTCTTGAGGGTTTTGCCTGTTTCTCTTTTGATTGTCTGTTAATAAGCTGGACACAAATGTTTTTCCAGTTTCACACAGGGCATCTTTTGACTTTGAGCTCTGATTGATGTCATCTAATTTCGGTTAGGTAAAGATTAGATTTTAGGCATAATACAGAATTGTTAATGTTTATTTCAATGAAATTGTCAAAATTGCCAGAGTTTATTTTGTGTTTTGTTTATGCAATTTTCTCCAATTTTCTTTAAGTCCGGGTCTCACTCTACAGCCCTGGCTGGCCTCGAACTCTCTACATAAACCAAGCTTGCCTCAACTCTCTCTATAAGTCAGGATGGCCTCAAGCTTGTAGCAATCTTTGTCCTGCCACCTCCTGGATGCTGAACTCATAGGCATGTCTCAGCATGAAATCTCATGTATCAGCTGGACTCACAGGCATGTCTCAGCATGCTCAGATTTTATGGTTTGCTCCTTGCACATATTACACAACGATGCCTCCTTACCCTAAGAAATTTACATATAAAGATTAAAAAATTTCCCCTTTCACGTTTTTTCTCTCTTCTACGTTGATTCGATTTTACGCGCTCAGTAGAGCTGACCCTGATGGTAGGGGTGCGGGGGAGCTGGCCCTGCCCTTGTCTGCTGTGCAGCAGCGTGGGTGGGAGAGAAATGCCCTCTCCCACCTTTGCCCCTGGCCACCTATGGCAGGCAGGAGAGCTGACCCTGGGGTCATGAGAGCAGGAGAGCTAGCCCTGCCCCACATCTGCTGTGTTTCTCAAGAGAGCAGGCCTGCACCTTGCCTGGACAGCACAGTAGAGCCAGCCCTGTATGTGGAGTGGCAGGTGAGCTGACCAATGGGGATGTGTACAGGAGAGCTGGCCCTGCCTCTTTTTGGCTGGTACTGGTGGCATAGAAAAGGAAGTGACACCGGATCCTCACAATCTATGGCAGATGGGAAAGTTGGCTCCAGGGTTATGAGAGTGGGAGAGCTGGCCATGTCCCTCACTTGCTGCATCACTCTGGAGAGTAGGCCTTGTACTTCACCTGGGCAGCAGGGTAGAGCTGGCCCTGGTTGCAGGGGTTGCAAGTGAACCAGCCCTGAGGGCTGACCATCTCTGATGCCTCTCAGGCCCAGTTCCAGAGCTTTGAGTTGGCCCACTCCAACATCTACCCTGTCAGTGAAATGCTCGAATGCATGAAGGGGTGGGTTCCACAGATCCAAAACTACAGGATCTTCATGACACAGGGCAACAATAGGATACCCAAGAGGAGTCCCAGTGAAGTCCCAGTATTGACAGAGTAGCAGAAGTCAGAGCCCGTGAACCAGACCAATGAGTCGTTACAACGAACATCTCCAGGCAAAGAAGTATGAACAAAAGGCAATCCTGTGGGACATACTGTGACACACTACAGCGTCCACACGAGATTGTTTTTCCAATGTTGGTGGGGAGGTTGCAAGGGTGGAGGGGAGGGGGGTGAGTGAGGGTATATGATGTGAGTTCACAAAGAACCAATCAGAAGTTTTTAATCTTAATGTTTTTGTGTGTTCAGTGAAGCGGAGGTCAAATGTTATTCTCCTGGTGAATGGCAGTTCTATCTTTGGCATGTCTGTTCTCTCCCCATGAGGTAACAACACCATGGTTGGTTTTCTATTCCACTCCATGAAAGTCCCACAGAGCACTTTCAGTTAGCTTCTCTGTAGCACCCAGGTTACAGCAGTTATTAATATCATATTCCCAGACCTCCTTTGTCACCTTCTCTCATCCTTCCTCTTTTCTTATTCCCCCCTCCTCCCTCTCTTCCCCCTCCCTCCTCCCCTCTCTTTCTCCCTCCCTCCCTCCCTTTCTTCCCCCTCCCTTCTTCCCTCTCTTTCTCCCTCCCTCCTCCCCTCTCTTTCCTCCTCCCTCCCTCTCTTTCCCCCTCCCTCCCTCTCTTTCCCCCTCCCTCCCTCTCTTTCCCCCTCCCTCCTCCCC
>CM052714.1:53685601-53695810 GCA_028551405.1 Uromys caudimaculatus | reverse complement strand
CTTTCCCCCTCCCTCTTCCCCTCTCTTTCCCCCTCCCTCTTCCCCTCTCTTTCCCCCTCCCTCCTCCCCTCTCCTTCCCCCTCCCTCCTTCTCTCTTGCTCTTCCTTTGAGTTTATTTTCATTCTTTATATTCACTTCTGTTCCCATGAACCTTCTTTCAAATTATATAAAATATATATTTTTGTGTTTGTATGCCTTTTTAAAATATATGTACATGTAATGTATTGTCTTAGTTAGGGTTTTACTGCTGTGAACAGACACCATGACCAAGGCAACTCTTATAAGGACAACATTTAGTTAGGGCTGGCTTACAGGGTCAGAGGTTCAGTCCATTATCATCAAGGTAGGAACATGGCGGCATCCAGGCAGATATGGTACAGAAGGAGCTGAGAGTTCTACATCTTCATCTGAAGGCTGCTAGCAGAATTCTGACTTCCAGGCAGCTAGGATGAGGGTCTTAAAACCCACTCCCACAGTGACACACCTGCTCCAACACTTCCCATGGACCAAGCATATCCAAACCACCACATGTGTATTGATCAGATTTATTGTACTCTGGTTTACATTTAATAAAATCTACCCATTTAAATGTATAGTTTGTCCAATGCGTATAACCATATAACCATTACTCCATGATCTAGGATATTTCTGTCTCCCCCACAATTCCCTATGTGTTTAAAGACTTCCTTCTCTCAACTTCTGGAAAACCCTGACTTGATTTTTGTTTATATTTTTACTACTTCTGAAAGTTTATATAAATGGGATATATTTCATATTATGTTCTTTTTAGCGTGTGACATTGTCCCATGTAGCCTGATGGTCTTGTGGGTCACACATGTTGTATGTGCCAGTGGCTCACTCCTTTTCATTGCTTGTGTGGATACAGCACTACTTATTCACTCACCAATCACTTATTAATGGGCTGTTTCAAGATGGCTGACAGACAATCCTGATTGTCAACAAAGCAGCTGTGAACACTACGTGTTAGTGTGGGCATATAGCATTGGACTATTAGCTAAGTATCTGGAGTAAGGATTGATAGATTATAGGATAACAATAATTTTATTCAAAATTGTCAATATGTTTTATAAAATTATTTAAAAATATATAACCATGAATGAAAGTTTTGTGTTTTCTTCATCTTTACCAATGGAAGTACTGTCAGCCTTTTTAATCTGTATGTTCTAGTAGCTGTATTGTGCTATCTTGCTATCTTGCTAATTTATATATTCCCAGTAATTACTGATGTTGGACATTACTGTTATTGTATGTATGGTATAGATACATGTGTGTTAAGTGTGTGAGTGTGGGCACACATGCCACACTGTGCGTGTGGGAGTCAGAGGACACCTCAGGCTCTCCTCCCCTTCCCCCTTTTTTGAGATGGGTCTCTTTTGCTTACATCCACCTGGTATCTTGCCGACGGATCACTGGGATTATAGACACATGCTAGTACATGTGGCTTTACATAAGTTCTGGGGAATCAAACTGAGATCCTCACCGCACCACTGAACTATCTCCCCACCCCCGTCTTTCTATCCTTGTGACCTCCTCCCAAAATAAAACACACTCAAGCAAACCACAAGGACAAAAACAAAAAACAAAGCCCAGAAACCATCTCATCGTGGAAGCTGTACTATGTCACCGTGTGTCCCACAGTACACCCCTCTGTCCACACATCTCTCTGGCAAATCTTCATTGCAATGAGTCATTGGTCTGGCTCAAGATCTCTGGCTTCTGTAACACCATCAATGTTGGATCCTCATCAGGACTTCTGGTTATACTGTTGCTGCCCTGTGTCATGGAGATCCTGAAACTTTGTAACAGCAGAACTGGCCCCTTTACGCATCCTAATAATTCATAGATAATATGGATTTTGTGGTGGGTCATTCAGAGCCCTGGATCTGGGCCTGGCTGGTAGCTGAGCTGGTCAGCCCACCAGCTCTCCCTTATCCACACCACCAGGACAAGCTCTCCAGCACTGCTCTGGCTAGGGCACCCAATGTGGCTATCGGCAGCAGGGAGAGTGAGCTCTCCTGCTCTCATCCCTCTGGGCCAGCTCACCCATACCCATCCCGCCAGAGCCAGAGCCAGAGCCAGAGCCAGAGCCAGAGCCAGAGCCAGAGCCACAGCCACAGCCACAGCCACAGCCACAGCCACAGCCACAGCCACTATGCTGCCAGGCAAGGTACAGGCCCAATGTGGCTATCTCCACTCTCCCAAGTGCTGCAGCCTGTGAGGGGCTGGGACAGCTCTTCTGCTCTCACACCCTCAGGGCTGGCTTACTTGCACCCCCTCCACCAGGACCCCTCTACTATGTTACCCAGACAAGGTTCAGGGCCTGCTCTCCCAAGTACTGCAGTCAGCAAGGGGCAAGGTCAGCTTACCCCCTCTTATGACCTCAGAGCCAGTTCTGATCTCATGACCCCTGAGTCAGCTCTCCCGACTGCAGATCACCACAGGTTGCAAGGGGCTTGGAGGAGGGAGGGATCACCCCTATACCCATGCTACCTCATGGCAGACAAGTGCAGGGCTAGTTCTCCTGAGCTCTTGCCCTGTGACTAGCTCACCTGCACCTCCACCTCCAGTGTCAGCTCTGCTGTGCTGTCCAGGTGATGTGAAGGGCCTGTTCTGTGTACAGTAGCTGATAAGGAGCAAGGTTAGCTCTCTGGAAGGTTAGCTCTCTGGAGCTCATGGCCCTGTGGGCAGCTTTCCTGATTGTGCAGGGCCCAGTCTCCCAAGTACTGCCACTTGAGAGATGGGGACCAGCCCTCCAGAGTTTGACATCTAATGAGGGGTGGGGTCAATTATGCATAGTTCCTGGACATCCACGTGGTCCTCGGTGGCTGCCCTGACTAGGGACGTCCCCATGTTCTTTAGTGGTAATATGAGCCAAGGAAAATGACATGGACCCCTGCCATTGAGCCATGGACTGACATGACCCTCAGTGGCAGCTCTGGCTGGGACCTCACCATGGCCCTGGGTGGCAGGGCTGGCCACTCACAGCAGGCTACTCCTCTCCACCCTCGAGTCTTCAGTTCCATCTCTCTTCACAATGTTCAAACTGCTCCACTTCTCTGTCTTTCCCATCTGTCCACCACAGACTCACACGTTGTTGTGGCTCCCGCTGCAGGCCGGCCATGTGGCTGGTGGGCCCCATGGGTGACATTCTTCACCCATGGACAAGCAGGTATCTGGAATGCCATGGACTAGGGGCAGGTCTGTGGGTGGCACGGTGGTCTGCAGGTCTCTGTCTTCCTCTTCCTGTGCTGTGCTGCCTGGATTTAATTGAATTTCATTTGATTTTTATGAGCCCTAGCCATAAGCCAGCTTTGGCCACCAAGCCGGACATCAAGCTAGGATGAGCAAAGGACTGTCATCTGCTCTGCCCCTGACTGATACAAGAACACCACCACCACCATCAAAGTGTCTTAGCCCACTGCCAGGTGGCTCCTTTACATTTTTATTGATTTTGGTTCAAAAGATAAAATATTTGATTCATCGAATCAGATTACCAGGTCTCTCCCTCATGGTTTGTTCCAATGCCCTGTCTGAGAAATCCTTTTGTTTTAATCCAGACTCACAGATGTTCTCCTGTATTTCTACAGAAGAATTTTAAACTCTTGAGTATTTATGTTTAGTCTCTAATGCCTCCCAAGGTTTTAGAAAATATGGTTTGAGTTGAGTTTGCGATTCATTTTCTCGTTCATTAATAAGCAGTTATTTCAGCTCCATTTGTTGAAAAGACCATCTTTCCCTCTACCCCATTGTTTTAGTTTCTTTGTTGAAGATTAATTGACCATATACACATGAATCTATTTTGGGTGACTCTATTATGTCTTATTGATCTACATTCTGTTTGAACCCACAGACTGATTACTATACCTTCTTAGTCAATCTAGACACCAGAGCTAGTCTTCTCTCTCCTTCTTCTCTGATTTATTTCAACCATTCTTCCCTCTCTATCTCCCCATAGCTTTGAAAAACAACCTGAAAATTTCTACAAGGAAAGTGGTTCCGATTTTAACACTGTTGGGTCTTCTCCTATGACTTGGGTATCTTCTGTGTATTCAAGTTTCCTTTCTTTAATTTTTTCAGTGACATATTTGGTTTAATTAACTTTCCAAGTCTCAATTGTTTATTGGTAATATGTGAAAGAGTTATTATTATTATTATCAATTATTGCTTTACCTCTATCTCGCAGCTTCACTGAAGACTCCTTCATGAGTTGCAATCGCTTTTTAATGATATCTTAAAGTTAGAAAATGACACTTCTCTTTCTTTCCCCCGATTCAATGACTCCCTTTTTCTTGCTTTGTCATGTTCACTACACAAGATGTTACACAAAGATAGTGTGGACAGACATTATTGCATTACTTCTAGAATGAGTGTGTTTTATCTTTCCTGGCAGTGTATGGCGTGAGGGCAGATTTTTTTTTAAACTGAATTCATTTTGACCATGAAGGAAGATATTCCCAGCAAACACTATCACCTTGAAGGAGAGTGTGTTGGGATGCACAGGGTCTTGTATGATACATAGCTATGGGATCTTATATAATACACAGGTATAAGATCTTATGTGATATACAGGTACTAGATTTTGTGAAACACTTATTTTGCATGGATTTGGGTGTTCATCCTGCTTCTCTTCTGTGCTTATTAGTATTATGCTTATTAGCGTGTGCTTATTAGAAGAACTATGGTTAACTTTTTGAATGTCAAACCCTCTTAAATGTTTGGGATAACCCTTACACATTAGTGGAGTGCTATTTTTATAAGCTTCTAAACAAAGTTTGCTAAAATAGTATCAAGGCCTTATTATTTTATTTGTGTGTTTATGTGTAGGCAGTGTGTCACAGTGCACATGTGAGCTCAGAGGACAATTTGATGGAGTCAGTTCTCTCCTTCTACCATGCAGGTCCTGGAGATAGAACTTTAGGTCAATATGCTTGGCGGTCAGCACCTTTATCCATGGAGCCATTTCACTGGCTCACTGGGTGAGGATTTATATAACTGTGTATTAGTTTTCTGTTGCCTCTGGAGACAATTGTTATAAAGACAGTGGCTGGAAATAATACAGAGGAATCTTTTTATAGCTCTGGAGGCCAGAGGCCAAAGGTCGTATCAATAAAACGAAGTCTAAGAGGTGGCCAGGCTGGCTTCCCAAGGGTACTCTGCAGGGATTTTTTCCAGTTTCCTTTCCCCTATCTTCAAGCTCATCCCTGCACCCTCTGCTTTTACCCCCACATCACCATCTCCTGTCCCCTCCTGTGAAGACTGCTGTGGCCTTACCAGTTCCAACTGGTAATCTAGTTTAGTTCTCCCCCCTCAAGATCCTTAATCACATTCACCCCCCCCTTTAATGACAAGGTAGTGTTTTGAGGTTCCAGAGCTTTTTTTTTTTTGTATATAAAGATCATGCTGATCTCATTAAGCCTACTGAGAAATATCTGATACCATGTCTCTGAGAGTTATGTATGTTGAAAGCATATAATTTCTTCCTTAAATATTTAATAGAATTTATCAACGAAGCCATCTGCCCTTTAGCTCTCCCTAACCCCCCAGCCTGTGTCTAAGTCAGTCCTCCATTTTACTTTGTCAATACTTTTAACCCTTTCTTGGAGTGCTCAGTGATGCTCATGGCGTTGCGATTGCTCTCCTCACAAGCACATCTCACAGCAGCTGTCCTTGTGTTTGGCACATATTTGTTGAATGACCAATTGTCTGATGACTAAGGAATCGAATTCTTGTGAGGTATGCCTGTAGTTTTATGAAGTTTTCTTCCCCTAATGTTTGATTACGTTGGCTCAGAGTGGTTTCTCTTTCTAGCATCTGAAAGTGTGTGGAAGGTCATCGTGGAAAGCTTCAACTTTGTGGAAGGCTGATGTCAATGTTATGTTCCCAGTGAAAAGCAGATAGTAAGGACACCCCAGAGCTGGGGATGATGGGAGAACACACAGGAAGAAGAAGCCAAGTTCACCCAGTCTGGCTTAGCGTGGAAGTTTAACACACACATACTCAGAAAGTGGTATTCAGTGTTTCTCAGTTGGCTTAAGGAGGTCAGCATTATTCTGATACCAAAATTACATCAAAATTGACGAGAAAATTAGAGATCCTCTGGAACCTCAAAACATTACCTTATAATTAAGGGGACTTTGTAGATGTGATTAAGGATTTTGAGAGGAGAGAAGTAAACTCCTTTGCTTCTCAGTTGAGCATGAAAATGAACAAGACCAATGTGTAGGCTTAGATTTTTTTTTAAAAACCTACTTTTACTAAGGGTTTTCAAATACTTTGATCCCCCTTCTAGTCCACCATCCAAATGGTAAATAGGACAAGGGGATGTGGACCCGTTTAGAAGTAGTTTCTTGGGACAATTTTAATCTCTGTTTGTCAGGACACCAGCAGCCCAGGTCAGTAGTGTCAGGACAGCAAACACAAATCAGTAGCAGTGGCACAATCTAGCAGAACAGCCAGGCCCCCACCTAATTGGCATGAGTCAGCAGGGGTGACCAGGACCACCGGAGACTCCAGGAGGTTTCTGTGGTGCCTCTCTCAATGAAGTGAAGCTCAGAGAAGATGCTGAAGATGCAGATACAGACCAGCAAAGCACTGCAGAGCCATCACTGTCTGTCGAGTCTTTTTAGACCTTCTCTAAGACCCCCCCATGTATCTTGCCTCAATAAAACACCACGTGAGTGTGTCTTAGCAAACACCATGTGAGTCTGTATCACCTGACATATCCAGAAACTTTTACTTCACCAAAGCATGAATCAGAGGCCATGGGCATGAAAGAAAGAAGTCTGAAGTCAACGCCGCGTGTGACCCAGGTTTGGCTGAATATTCAGGCTTCCATCTATAGCTCTATGTTACGATCTCCTAATACAGCTTATATTCCTCCTTCCCTAAGGACAGATGTGCAAACACACATTTAAACATATCAATATTTGCCTCCAATTTGTAGATATAGTTCCAAATGCACTGGGGAGAAAGGATCTCCTTTATTTCGATCACCTAGATGCATTAAAATATAAAGAAAAGAAGAATGAGCTTCAGTCACGACTCTGAATTCCCATTTAGTTTTTTCCTCTGTAGGAATTCATCTGTGTCCTCAGTTCCCCCGATTGGCTCGCTTTATGATGGTTTCTGTCTGAATACAAAGTCCCCGTGGTTCCTGCAAGTCATCGCCGTCTGATTCATTGCCATTGCTCTGAGATCCATCATCAACTACCAAATCTTGAAAATTTGCAAGGAATTGAAAGCTCTCCAGAGGAGACAGGCAAGGGAAATAAATGTATCCTCAGATGCCCTCGCTCACTCAATCTGACAAGCGTAGATTATGTTGTTTGAAATACTTTCCAGACTGTTAGGAAGTGTCCCCGAGTGGGGCAAATGAAGGGAATGAAGCCTTTGTATCGTCCGACACTGCCTCACTGTTTATGAAATCACATAGTTTGGAAATGAAAGACTTATTAAGTCATCTGGTCCATGCTGCCAGGACAGATTTCTCTCATTCTCGTCCTTCATCTTGGACAGTGGTATTTGGGGCTTGACTGACTACATGAGCTCACATGTAGCAGGGCTGCCCAAGGTCAAAGGTGAGTTCAGTTCTTGTTTATATCTTCAAGCCCTAGCTCTCTAAAGGTATATAGTAGATGCTCAGTGAGTGTTTGTTAAATGGAAGGAAATTGATTTTTTTTTTTAAATAGGGCAAAGTCTTTGGCATGTTGAATGTTGCCTACTTTGTTGATTGAATTGACACTGAAGGCTTACAAATATTAGAAGCAACCTTTGTTAACTTTTTGACCTAGGCATTAAAAAATAGATTCATCTGTTGTAACAAATAAATATAAGATATGGAGCACAAATGAATGTTAAGTAACAGAGCTCAGTGACTACTCAGAAAAATAGGATCAACTCTGAAATAAGAGCCATGTCTAAAGGGTGGAGAATAGATTCTATTATGTCTTCTTTTAAAAGGTCTTAATAGATTCCACAAACAATAATTAAAAGACCAGTGAGAAGCTGTGAGAAGTACTGGGCTTACAAGATGCTCCTCATAGGACAGCATGACAGACTGTGGGGAGTTAGGAAAGACAGTGGGCTCCTCACAACAAGATTGAAATCACAGAATGATTATAAATTTTAATTTTCCATATTTTTTCTTTAATCAATTGTATACTGTATACGCATGTGTGGTTGGGCACCTACCACAGGGCATGTATAGAGGTCACAGGACAACTTGCAGGGGTTGAACTCAGATTTATCGCGCTTGGCCACAAGCACTTTTACCCACTGAGCCATCTTTCTAGTCGTTATACTTCTGTGCGACTGAATCAGAACCATCAGAAGCATGGCTCTGGACTTCAGTGTAATTAGGTGTATCTGCTGATCTTTGACAGACATGGAAGTTATTATTAGGCAGCATTTGAATAAGACATATGGTAAGATGAAAAATTGCAAAACCGAGAATTGCCTGCATATTAGACATATGTAGTCAGCATTCCTTTAAACCCACCCTTGGTCTTATAATACAGTACTGTTGGGTGTAAGGGGAATCCCTTTCTTTGTGTGAATGGTGTCCTCTGGGTCCAGTGGTTCTCAACCTTCCTAATGCTGCAACCCCTTAATACAATCCCTTCCTAATCATAAAATTATTTTCATGACTATTTCATAACTGTAATTTTGCTACTGTTGTGAATTGTAATGTAAATATCGGATATGCAGTTGGTTTCCGGTGACCTCTGTGAAAGGGTCATTCAGTCCTCAAAGGGATTGTAACTCACAGGTTGAGAAACACTGCTCTGGGTCAGTAAGGAAACAGCAAAGCACCACTAAAAAAATGTAGCTGTCAGCATACTCCTGTCAGCATGCACTTCTTGGCATGCACAATAGTTTCTGTGTTTGGTGACGGTATATGGGATGGATCGCCAGGTGGGGCATTCTCTGGATGGCCTTTCCTTCAGTCTCTGCTCTACACTTCGTCTCTGTAGGAGACTGATATAGCTGTCTCCTGAGAGGCTCTGCCAGAGCCTGACAAATACAGAGGTGGATGCTCACAACCAACCATTGGACTAAGCACAGGGTCCCCAATGGAGGAGTTAGACAAAGGACTGAAGGAGCTGAAGGGATTTGCAACCCCATAGGAAGAACAACAATATCAACCAGCCAGACCCCCCAGAGCTCCCAGGGACTAAGCCACCAACCAAGGAGTACACATGGAGGGACTCATGGCTCCAGCCACATATGTAGCAGAGGATGGCCTTGTTGGGCATCAGTGGAGGAGGGGCTCTTGGTCCTGTGAAGGCTCGATGCCCCAGCATAGGAGAATGTGAGGGCAAGGAGGGGGGAGTGGTTGGTGGGTGGGGGAACACCCTCATAGAAGCAGGGGAAGAGGGGATGGCATAGGGGGTTTCTGGGGGGGGATGGGGAAAGGGGAAAACATTTGAAATAGAAATAAAGAAAATACCCAAATTTAAAAAAAAAGGGAAAAAAAGTGTAGGCGCCTGACTCTTCTTGGCTTCCCACCCTGGTCATTGGAGCTGAGTTGGTTCAGCTGGCAACTTTAGTTCTTCTCAGACCTGCTATGATAACCTTTGACATCTTTGTTGCTGCCTCATCTAGTCCTAGAGGTTTTAGTCATCAGCTCCCGAGAAGCGCACAAACTGTAGACCACACCCCATTTCCATCCACTCTCCTGTTTGTGGTCTGTCTGTCATGTGATCTGCCTGTCATGTGATCTGCCTATCATATTGCTTATACTCATGAAGAATAGCAAGGAAGAAAATGGCTGGGCACGCTGAGGACATGCCTGGGCAGGGCTGGGTTGCTATGCCACAGTCTCAAGCTTCATTCTATGTTCCCTGTCACCATCTTAAAGAGTCTCGTCCTTACCAAGCTGGATTAAAAAAAAAAAGTTTCATTCTATATCAAGTTCCTCAACTGATAGAGCTCGCCGTCACTCACCCTCATCCCTTTCTTAGAAAATCGGAAAGTTGGAACTGGATGGAGCACCGGAGGAGGCTGTATCATGACTGAGAACACACCGTTGGCAACTTTTTACTGTTTGCTCCTATTTGATGACCATCATGTCTCCAGGGAGGCTTCCTTCTTGCTGGGAAATGGATATATGGGACCCATCAAGTTGCTGGGTACAACTCCTCACAGAGGGTCTGAAAAAGTCTGGGATATAGGCAGCTTGAAAGATGG
>CM052714.1:53652267-53676999 GCA_028551405.1 Uromys caudimaculatus | reverse complement strand
CTGAGGGTGCTAGGGGCACCAGTAAAAGGGAATGTCAAGGTGGGAATATGGGAATGGGTGGGCGGGTAGGTGGGAGGAGGAATTCCCTCACAGAGGCGGGGAGGGGGAGGGGACACGGGGTTTCTAAAGAAAAGGGGAATCATCGGAAATGTAAATAAAATATCAAAAATAAATAAATAAATAAATAAATAAAAAAAAACTGAAAAAAAAAAAAAAAAGAACCAAGAACTCATCGAATACAATTGGCATACTATAGGCCAAGGGACAAGGACACTCAGAAATAACAGGGTGTTTAAGTCTCCATCCCTGTGACAGTGGCCACATGCAGGGTTCAAACCTTACCTTTATGGAAATCCCTTTGGTGGCTGGAAGGCTGTTCCCACACAGGGTAGCGATGAGTCCCAGCTGAGTGACGAGAGCTGTCACGCCCAGGAATGGCTGCCACCTATCTCTAAATGCTCCTAGTACAGGAAGGGTGGAAGTTGGCAGGCCTGGCCAGCCACCTGTGTCTAATGCTACTTCTGTCAACAGGCCTCACTGTCCTTTTTCCTGGACCCACTGACCTTGGGCTTCAAAACAAAGAAAGCTATAAATGTTTTTAAAATGTCCAAACTAAATAACGTGGCACCATTTTTTTTCTGCCCAGAACAAAGTATGCCTTCCGCCCTTTCAGGATGGCAGGAGCTTCAGCAAGACTTCAAATGTTTTCTCTCTCTCTCTCTCTCTCTCTCTCTCTCTCTCTCTCTCTCTCTCTCTCCCTCCCTCCCTCCCTCTCTCTACCCTTCCTCCCCCTTCTCTATGTCTGTCTCCCTGTCTCACACTCTGTGTGTGTGTTATATGTACTATACCTGCATATGCAGGTATGCACACCAATGCATGCATATGGAGGGCATAGGAGCACACTGGCTGCCCGGCTCTATCACTTCTCACTGCATTGACCATGAACCAGGGTCCCCCTGTACCTGGAGCTAGGCTGGCAGCCCTGACACATCAGCAATCCTCGAATGTTTTACACTGGTGCTGGGAATTGTGACTCAGATCTTCCTAGTGTTTGCCCAGCAAGTGCTCTGGCCCATTGAACCAGCTCTTCAGTCCCATTTTGAAATGCAATAAATTTTAATTAAACTCATTTTTAATGAATTCTTCAATGCAAGTGACATAAGACACTACAAACATTGAAGCTCTTTTTATTATTTCATAATCTATTACTATACACATGGGTGAATAATGTGTTTCTAGCTAGAAAGCTCCTATTTTATTACTCAAAATATAAGTGGTCATGTTAATTTTTTATGAAAACATGTAACTAAACTTTCTTTCTCTACTTTAAGTCTGTACACAGAGAATATTCTATTTGTAGTGGCTGACAAATAAATGAGAGAAATTCAGTAATGAAAAAAATTAAGTATATCTAACTTTTTGATTTTTAAAATAGAATACCTCCTTGCATGTGTTTTCCTGACCTATACTAGACCAGCTACTGCATCCTTAAGGCATATGAGAATTATAAATTCTTACCCTCACCTCTGGATGCCTATTATTTTACATTTATCAAAGTTGACTTTCTGGATAGAGTTTTAGTTACTGGGTACCAACCAGGGGGAAGGATTTGCTGATGTGACATGTTGCCCCATGGCACCTCATTTGATCTTGGAAAGTCTGTGATGAAAGCAAAGACACCCAGAACAAGTCCTGTGCTGTGAACGGAGACCAACAGCTCCCCGGTGACTTTCTCAGAATGACTGACAGGATTGATGAACTAAGTTTATTACTCAGACTGTCCTATTCTCTCTTTAGAATTTCCCAGCATCCCAAGCTGGGATCCCCTGGGAAATTTAAATCTAGTAAGGGAGAGAATAAATGAAAGTGTTGAACAAACGAGTCTCACCAACAAAACAGTTGTCAAAGTGAAAGACAGCCAGAAGAACAGCAAAGATGATGACTCGGTGAGGGAAGAACTAGCAAAGGACACGGGGCACAAGTAGAACTTGAAAGGATACAGGGTAAGTGAGGTCAAAGAGAAGTAGGAAGTTCTAGGAAATAAGGATACACTTTCCTGCCAAGACCCAACCCCTGCCTCAACATGAGCTACATACTCTGCTTCTGGACACAAATGAAACAAGCCCACAGCAATGAACTGTACAGTGTAGCTGCAAAGTCAGTCTGTGTCTGGAAGCATCCTCGGCTCCGCCCAGCTCTTCCACTTCCAAAATGCCCACATCCATGTCCAGCCCTTTTCCATTCTGTCACCTACCCTTCTCCCTGTCATAGGTTCCTGTTTACCCCGCCCCCAAATGCCATCTGCAAGAGCTCACTGGCTCTCCTCCCCTCTTGCAATGACATATAAGTAAATTTGGGACTTTGGCTCCTCTTAACTGAGTTTTTGCACAAATTCCCTTGCCATGGATAGACTCTGCTTCAGATCTCTTCTATGTAAGCAAGAGTGCCACCTCTCTAGGGCAACTATGCCTCCCTGTAAAGGCTCAGCTGACTTCGAGGGTTTCCTATAGGATAAGAACCCTGCTGTCTGCTTAGAACAGCGGACAGCAATGTCTTCAGCCTTTCCCTCCTCTGGGGGCACAGAAGGTACTTCTTCCCCCACCCCCGTCATGTTCCAAGAACCCCGGTCCCATGCTTCCATGTCTCTGTGTTTGTTGGCCCACCTCTGTGTCTTTTCCCCCATGGTCAGTCCCCTGGTCCTAGTAAGCCCTTGCCCTCTCCTCCACCTTACCTTTCAGGACTTGAACTGTTTTCTCAGATTTGGCTCAGTGTCATCTCCTATCCCCTAATACAGGGGACCTGATACAGGGTTGACCTACACTTCCGTTTCCTGCAGCCCATCCCTGATGGCATGTCCCTTCTAAGCTTATGTACTATATTTATAGAAGCCCAGGCATGGCACTTATTTTTTAGCATACACACACACATTTGGCTCCATAAATATAGGAACAGGATCATTGTCACCTTTAATCTCTTGTACATACCACATTGCAGCTCCAGGGCTGCTGTAGTAGGCTCCAAATTACTGTTTGATGAATGGATAAGTCAGTGGATGGATGGATGGATGGATGGATGGATGGATGGATGGATGGATGGATGGATGGATGAAAGGCCTCTTTTATTTATTTACCAGTTACAAGCCATGTCTTTTTCTGAGGAACTGAATTAAAAAAAAATCTTTTCATTCATATTTTTTTCTTTCAACTATTTCTGCCCAGTCTATGGTGAAGGAGCTCAATGTTCAATCAAGGCTAACCCAGACCCAAGCACCCCTAATTCTGTCTCACTTCTAATACCCAGATCTCATCATAACAATGCCCAGATGAGTGGGAAGGTGGCCCTCCAAAAGGCCTGTCCACATAACAGTCCTGATAGTATTTAGGAAAAAATGAATCTTTGCAGAGCTAATTGAGAGTCTTACCATCAAAAGATGAGAAGAGATGAAACTCTGGCTTCTCCAGATGGGATCTAAATCCAGGGAGAATGTCCTTAGAAGGATACAGGTGATAGAGACGACCATCACAGAGAGGTGGAGGCAGTGATTAGAAACTGTGGGGATACACCGAGGACCACTGGAGTCACAACAAGCTGGGAGAGGCAGGAGAGGCTGACTCCTGGAGTCTTCAGAGAGCTGGGGCCCTTTGGCATCTTTTGCTTGGAATTCTATTGTTTAAGTCTACCATGCTATGGAAGCCCAAGGAGATAAAAGCAGCTGCCATCTTAGAACCCTGTGATGCTGCCCAAGGTAAGCCTAGAGGCCTCCCATTCAATGGAAAAGCCATTCTGAGCAAATCCTTGATCAGTAATAAAAATACGCTACTTGTGTTATTGTGGCAAGAATAGTCTGTGCTTATTGATCACCCCACAAAGGTCAGCCACCAGTCCCATTATTTTTATCTAGCAATCCATTTAATCCTTTTGAACCTGTAATGTAAACACCTCTATTATATGGACAAACCGGCTTGGAGTAGTTCTTTCCTTTCTCTAGGTCCTCAGAGAAATAAGTAGCAAAACAGAACTCAGGTACATTTTTACACAAAGCACAAAGACTTAGAAAAGAGCTCTCACTGGAACCCAGGGCCCAGTTCCAGTCTCAACTGCGTTGAGGTTTACGCAGCCCCTCTGAGCTGGACCACAGCTCTGTGTAACTCTAACACTCTGGGGTCTCCCAAATCTGGTTTGTTTCTGACATGGAGTGGTTTGCAGTCCAGGTTTTCCCTATTAATACTGAGATCCTTCTGTATTTTCACAGCACCTGCCTGCCAGGCTCAGACACCTGGCAGGAAAGGAACCAGAACACAGCAGAATCGGCTCTCTCTGAGCCATGCTGCTGGGCAGAGACGTACCTAATATTTTTGAATGTCCCCTTCCTGTTACAGCCAGGCCTCACTGACAAAGCCCCAGGCTGCCAGGAAGCCTCCCTCCCTCTCATTCTAATATTTAAATTTAATTTAACTGTAGCATTACCCTGCATGTCAACAGTTCAGGACAAATTGATGGATTCTAGTTTAACTATTTAGCTGTGCCAGTGGTAATATGTCCAATCATGCATTAAATTAAAAATGACACTTGGAAATATGTATATCCTGGACCTCGGTTCTGTGTACCAAATAGGAAAAAGATTTAAAATGCTGTCTAGTGGAGGATTACCACTGAAGAAGCATGAATCTCATTACCACCAGCTGCACACACCACATTTGCAAGGCTCCATTTAAAAGCTCTCTGACAGCCACAGCTTGGTTCTCTGGCTGGACAAACACACCATTTCCCTTGGAGAAGAGAAAACCTAGCAGCTGCCAAAATAAAGATGCTATCCAAGTCACCGGCCTCCTATCCTCACCTTGGTTCTCTTCACCTACTCTAGCTTTCTCCTCCCCCCAATATATAACAAGTGCTTCCGAAGACAGACATAGCTAGACAGTACTAATGGTCACCCTTATAAAGCACCTGCCATGTGCCAGACCCTGGCCATATCTCATTCAACAGTTCTATGCATTCTTTTCTTGCTTTGATCAACACAGAAGCTGGTGCTCAGAGAGGGCAGGGGCATTTTTAAAGCATACAGTGAGGACACGACGAGCTATGACTTCAAGCAAAGTCTGTCTAATTCTAAAGGTCAGCCTCTTACCCGTGGCCTTCACTGCTAGTTTATGCTTTGTCCTTGGCAGGGTGTGGTGGCACTCACCTCTAATGCACATGGATGAGGGGATAGGTGGATCTCTCTGAGTTCAAGGCCAGCCTCATCTACATAGTGAGTTTCAAGCCACCCAGAGCTACATAGTGAGATGCTGTTTTGCTCCTGAACTTGTCCATTTGACTGAACTATCCACTTTTCATATCTCTCCATGTGTCCCCATGAGATTAGTTCAGGTCCCAGACAGGAATTGCAGAGCAGTGAGGCTTGCTTGAGATCATTTGATTTCCTTTGCTGTGTCCTTTCCATGTGGGGCAGGTAAGGCCTGATACTAGACTATGAACCCCTTATGGCCGAGTATATGGCAGATCCCATATGCTAATCACATAATCACACAGCCAGCACGGAACAAGTGCATGTAGCCATTACTGAACTGCACTGAAGTGAGGTGAAGGAAGAGAGAATAAGGGTTCCACCAAGGACATGGTAGAGTAGGGGCAGAGCCCTGGTTGCCAGAAGAACACCGTCATGAGAAGCCAAGCTGTGGAAGAGACAAACGTCATCTTCCTCCCACGCTCACAAAAAGGCAGTTTTCCTGTGGGGCTGAGCCGTGGTAGCCATAACGTCATCAGCCTTCCAATCTTTCATCTTCCCAACAAATGAACTCGATCATTCTGGCTCTGAGTCACAAAAGAAATCCTACCAGTTTGTACCTCTCGGCAGTAAGAGCAACAACTAAGCAAAGCAAAATGTACAGGGAGATACGGACAGATGGTCACAACCCAAGAGCAGTTGGCTGAGGGAATCAGACCACTCCACACTGCTCCCGCCCCATATACACAGGTGTGACTGCAGAATCAGCAAAAGGTAAACGTGCTTCAGGCAAAGTCCAGTCATACAACCAATGAAGCCCTGTGTCATCCCAACAATTACATCATTACAAAAATAAACACAGATCAGGTCTTAGACATTTTCCCATTTGCCAGACTCAACTCTGCTGCATTTGCCTGCTAATTTTCTATGTTGTGTTCTGTTTCCATCTCCTAATCATAAGCTGACAATTCCTTACCTAATCAGAACTTCCCATCTACCCAGACATTCTGAGAAATGTCCACAAGTGGAAAGTCCCTGTGACCTAACCTTGCAGATTCCTGGGCGGAGCTGGTCCGGGCTCTAAGAGGCCAACAGCAGACCAGGCTGAAATTAACCTGATTTCAGCAGTTGGCTTTTCGTGTGTCTGCATCTGTTGTTTTAATGGACTGTAAGAGCTTCTGGGTTGTCTGCCAGAACCTGCCATCAAGGTCGAGGGATGCAGGAGGCAGCCTGAGGGAGCCTGCAGCCTGGATGCTTGGCACCAGGGAGTTACTCTGTACTGTCAGGCAGGTCTGCCTGGAAGTCTTTGACTTCTCCAGTCTCCCTTTAGATGTTAAAATATAAAAGAGCTATTCAGTGAGAGCTGGGTTTATTCAACCAGAAAAAAATGTAAACATTTTCATCAACTTCATCTTAGCATCTCATCCATGGTGCAAAAGAAAATCCTTCATCCCCATTGCCCTTATTACATACCTTGGGCAAAGCAGACATTGAGAGCACATGGCTACAGACAGGTGATCTGTCCAATCAAACAACAGGCAAACTCCTGAACACCTAAAGAAAGGCTGCAGCTGCTATTTTTAAAACTACAGTCAACCATGGGTCAAGGAGGAGATTACAGGGCCTCATCCCTCCCTGTTGAAGTGTTAACTTCTGATGGATTCTGGGGACAGGCACTTATTGTCTTCAGTTATACAACTACTGAGGAGCCCAGGAGGCTTCAGCAGATGCTTGTAAACCCATGGGCCCACAGTCTCAGTGGAGCCCAAAACAAACAAAACGGCAAGAAAAAGTCATGAATATAGGAAGGGACTCACAAAGGGGGTAATAGAGATGGAAAGGAGATTTGGGGTAGTTATAAAATTCAAACTGCCCATTCTACATGTATGAAATTATTAAAGAGCAAATGCAATAAAAGTGTGTGTGTGCATATAAATATATATTGAGGTGGAAACTTCTGGTTTCTTCGGAGACTCAGTTGTGTCGTGTGATGTTTTTCCAGAAGCTGTCTGATCAGAGGATGTTTTGCTGAAGCAGACATGTGAACGTACATGTGACACTTGGAAAGAGTTAAGTAGAACCCAACAGAGAATGGCGTTCTTGTATTGGTTCGCCTTGAAACACTTTGCTGCTCTTCACTGATCTTTGCTTATCATGACTTCGTAGAAAGAAACACACCAAAGAAATTCTTGTGGTATTCCAGCTGCTTCTTGTGGCGTCTGTGGACTCATGCCAATTTGCCGGAGCCTCACGGTTTCTTCTGGCTCCAGCCACTGCATCATGGTTGGTGTTTGCCCATTGGACTGGACTGTGGCTACTGATTCATGGTTGGTGTTTCAGACTGGGCTGCTGATATCCTGACAACAAAGAATAGAATCACCCAAAGAAGTGCTTCTAAATAGCTCCACATCCTCCTTGTCCTATTAACCATCTTTCTCCCCTACCTTTGATCAGTGGGCTAGAGGGAGGTTAAAGTATTTAAGAAACCTTATTGAAGTAGGTTTTGAAAAACCTAAGTCTATGATACACGGACATAAATATTGTGTTAAATGTCATATTCTAAGCATTATGGCAAGTTATCTCTCTCTGTTTCCAGCTGATAGATGAGGAAACTGAGTAGGCAGAAGTCATGGAACTTAGCTCCAGTAACACAGCTAGAGGAGCAGGGCTGAATTCAAATCCAATCCATCTCATTCCACAGCCTACCCTTTCAAGTACTGGGTTGTGCTCTCAAGAACCAAATGAAATCGCAAAGGGTCTAAAAAGTGGAAGGTTGTTCTGAGTCTCATTTTTTGGCTCCAATAGCTTCCATCCTTCCCCAGTCTTGGAACCACGTTGTACTTTTGAAAAGATAAAAAAAGAAATCGTGATTATCACTAGACTTTCAGTACAAATAGAATCAGATTCACTATGGACTTAACAAAGTTAATAACTATACTTGTATATTTTTTATTACAATAAAATCTATGATCACTACCCATGTGTGTGCATGACAATATCCAGAGAGCACATATGACTCTTGGATCCCTTGCATTAATCTTGTAATCCACAGCCAGCATCAGTTCCTTCTTTCACTGTTTTTCACATGGATGCCCAAAACAGATGTTCTAAAGCTGCATAAGAATTCAGATTTAAAAACAACAATACGGAAGCAGCAAAGGAAGCTAACATAATGTCAATGTTTAGGTAAGCAAGGACTATCAGGAGACATGAAATTTACTCCAGTCATGGTTTTCCTATTCATGGGAGTCAGCCAAGGTCAGCCTGCAGGAATCAAGGCCCTTAACTGCCATTCTCCCTCATACTGGTAACCCTTTGTATTTTGCTGAAATAAAACCATATCAGCATCATACTTTAGTCACAGAGGAAATCTTTGAAAGAGGTCACATCTATTATTTTTCTCTTCACTGTGACCAAACACCCAGTAGGAAGTCACTTAAGAAGGAAGGATCTATTTCAGCTCACAGTTTGTGTGGGTGTGGTCCATCATGGCAAGAAGGCACAGTAGAGTTTATGGCAGTGGAGGCTTGAGGCTGGGACTCCTCACCTCACAGCAGACAAAAATCAGAAATGAGTCAGGCATGAAGTAGGGGCAAGTCATAACCCTCAAACTATACCCACTAATAACCCACTTTCTCCAACTAGGGCATACCTCCCATACATTCTGCAATCTCCTGTTGCTTGAGAGTCAGAACAAGACCCTTGTGGGTGGAGGTAAGAAGGAGCAGCATGGATGACACAGACTCCAGGAGTCAGGCAAGTGGCAAATGCAGACTCATTGATTGCAGGAACTAGGCAAAGCTTTATATCCCCCCTCCCAGCACCTCATTGGCTCTCAAGTAGATAGATGTGGTGCTGTCTCTTTCTCCTTGGCTCACTCCCACTGCCTGATCTAGCGTCAGAGGTCTCTAGTCATGCTGGCAGATTCTAGGTTGGCTTGGGGAGGACGTATCAGCGGTGCATGCACCAGCATTGTGGCTGGGTCTTCTTGGCTAAGTTCCTCCTACAATCTCCCAAAACAGTACCACCAGCTAGAGACCAAGTATTCAAACATATCATCCAGTAAAAGATATCTCACAGCTAAGACATAATGCAGTGTTTCAGGGTTTCTAGAACACTCAAGGAAAAAAAATGTAAGATTGAAGTGAACCTTTGCCCACCCCAGAACAATACACTCAGAGTCTTGCCTGCTCTCTTCTTAGAGACTCAACTAGATTCTATTGTGTTAGTAAGTCCTCTTGGGCTGAATGTTAGAAACTAATACAGTTTCTAATACAGTTGGTAGCTCACCCCCCCCCCCTTATATCACCACATCCATAATACCAGTTTGCCCCTTCCATGGGCTCCCATCAGCCATGAATCCAGTCTAACAAAAAAAAAAAACAAACAAAAAACCCAGCATGGCAACCGTCACATTGTTTTTACTCTCTTTGTTGAGAAACTTTACTTTCTGAGTGTCTTGCCTTGGATGGCAGTAGGGGAGTTACCAATCCAGATTATAATGCCTCCTGACCACACAGACACAACAGGATCTGCTGGCCTTCCCAATGTCAAATGCTTTGATTCCTCTTACTCTTAAGATGAGTTTTGAATAACTCCTGGCATTAAAGGGAAAACTATCTGCCAAGCAGCCCTGAAATACAGAGACACTTGCAAAGAAAGCAATGCCCCTCTGCTGGATATGTGTTTAATCTGAAATCAATATGAGTAAGAAAGTTCATTCTGAACTCATTTGATTAGAAACTTAGAGTTCAAATCCACATTACTGTCACTGCCCCTTATCCCAGACAGAGGATGCTGACAAAGGATCCCTTGTGTGGAGTAGAAAAGTTGCTCTGTGGGGCTCCATCTATTCTTGTGTCTGGGTTTGCATTAGGTTTATTTTACAGGGTCCGTTACTCCAAGTAGACATAGTGTTTACTCAAAAGCTTTTCCTGATAGGCAGACAGCTGGGAGACAGCATTTCTCTCCCCCATCCCTTCCCTTCACCAGTTCCCATGGAGCAAAGACAGAGCATCAGAACCAAGGCTTCAGTATAGTCTTGATTTGCTAAGACATTCATTAACAAAGGGGACAGGAAGGCCTCTGGATGAGCCTGGGAAGGAAGTTGATTCCTGCTGACCTGCTTTTATCTGAAGGAACGTGGCAGCAGCATTGTCCTACGATCTTCACAAACCCCGTGAGATGACGAATATTTGCATTTCTGTTTCACCTGGGAATCTCTGAGCCTTTCTGTGAAAGGAGAACCAACACACTCCTTCCCAGCGCCGCGGCCAAGCAGCCAGCGGCGGCCTGACCGGCTCAGGCAGCCGAGGCAGCGGACGGCCACGGCAGCGGACGGCCACAGCATCGGGCTCCGGGCTGGGGAGTGCCCGAGGCTCGCTCCATTTCTAGCCGCCCGGGTCTCACAGAGATCGCGCAACTGGAACCGGGCACGGAGCGGGAAAGCAGCGATCCATCACGCGCGCTCCCTCTCGGCTTGCGGGCCCAGCACCTGAGCCAGGGGACCCCGCCCGCGCCTGCGTTTCTCCCCTCGTGAGAGAGTGCAGCAGGGACGCTTGTTTCTGGACCCGCAAAAGGAAAGAATGGGAAATCATGGTCTGAATTCAAAGTTTCTTTTAAAAGTGAAGAGACCAGAGCACAGAGTTGGCCTAGCTTTGGATATTGGATCCAAGATGACTTGGTCAACATGTGTCTCCTCTATAAGCCTCGGCGTTCCCATGCCTATAAATGATATTCACTAGCGCCTGTATCATCAGTTAATTACAAATATGTAAAACAAGGACCAATATACTTCTGAATTTAGCTTGGGGCAGAGTTTGGCTCCTGGCACTCTGCTCTGTGTGTTACTCCATCCCCCATCGCATAGCTAGGAATCAGCACACAGTAGAAAAAAGACCCAATCAGACTTCAATTTCATGTTCAAATGAGTAAAGCAGGTCAGACACGGAGCCTATGAAAGTCATATTACACACTGTGCTCTAGAGCTGGAGAGACAGCGCAGCAGTTACGAGTAGTCCAAGCATACACACACACACACACACACACACACACACACACACACACACACACACACACACACACACACACACACACTTGAAAATTACTTTTAAAAATCTCAGTTCCTTTACTCTGGACACAAATTGCCTAGGTAGACTTGGTCCACTTTGTTCTAATCAAGTACCCCCACAACCTCACCTTGACCTATCCTAACCCAGTCGCCTAAATTCCCCATGCTACATGCTAACTCAGCCCCAACACATTGCCTCTGTACTCTCTACCTCCAGGAAATACATAGCATACCTTTTTATAGGAATGTATGTAGCATAGGTCTTTTTAGTCTTTAAAAGAAGAAAGCTTGGAGAAGTCTTTGGAGCAAGTGATCCAGGGAGCTGTGAATTCCCATATATTAATAAATTTTATATGATTTCATGGAATTAAAACACAAGATTCTTTATTTCCCCAAGTATTATCTTGCTATATACAGTTGTGAAATTTCCCAAGAGTTCAAATAAAACATTTTATATGGTCCATAAATCTGACATTAACCCTTAGATGGCATGAGAAACACTATAATTTTTTCAGTGACCAACAAAATCAAAACTAGTATCATTGACAAATGTATCATTTTGTCATCCTCTCTGGACCATTTTCACTCCAATTCTTACTTGTATTTTAACAGTCATTTGACAGCGGTCTCTGAAAAAGAAAACAGCTGAAAGCACATTTTTTATACCTGACGTACCATGGTAAATGGCATAAGTACTGGTATATGAATCATCATAAAATCAGAATACTTACTGGTAAATATACTATAGGGAACAAGATTGAAGACTATAAAATACATAGGAAATTTAGATTTGGTAATTAACAAAGAATAACTGATAGGAGAGATGGTGGTCAGAGGCCATCTTTAGTGGCTATAAATAGAACAGGAGAAAATTTTCAATAATGAAAAATAAAATGGAAATTGTATCACAAGAAAAAACAATACTATATTCAAAACCACAGTACATACTATGATTAAAAACCTCAACATTGTTACATTTGTTCGCTTATTTGTTTTAAGACAGGGCCTTATTATAAAGCCCAAATTGGTCTCACTCTGGCAACCCTGTCTCTATCTCCCAAGTACTGAGGTTATATATGCATTCCAACATGACGCCCACCCACAACTGCTTGTGTGTTAAAAGATCTGAGGACAAAACTATGCTCACCAGAGTTCTCTGGGGTCTGGACCTCACTCTTCACTTCCTGGTCCCCTTAATTCAGTGTGTGCATTATTTATGGAATGTCACCCCCTCATTCCATTCCCATGAATGTCAGTGCCTCTCCCAGGAATGACTTCGTTATAGCATGCCTCTAAAGATCTTATACCCTCACATGTCCCCTACTCTCCCTCAGTTGTCACTAGGGAAATGAGAGGTAAACAGGGCACCAGATACTACAAAATATTCTCTCCCAGCATTCTGATCATAACACCAAAGAATTAGTTTAGGTGGAGATGTCCCTAAGCAGAAAACCTTTTCCCTGATGACCGACAATTGGAAGCAAGAAAGAACTGAATGTAGCTGAAGACAAAGAAATACACCGAACTAGAGAGCCCATTATACCCAGACTCCTGTTTTCATCAAGAGTGATGAGAACTCAGACATTTTGTACTGTTGCTTTTCCTGGCTTTGTTTTGGGGTTTGCAGTTAGGTTTTCTGGGTGGCAATGTGTCTCTTACTCTGCGATGTTTAAGTCCCAATCCATTTTATTTCCTTCCTACTACTTAGGTAAAATAGTAGTCCATCCAGTCCATCATCTGCTGAGCTACCTTCATCAGGAACTAGAAATCAGGACACTTCCTGACTAGTAAGCGTAATCAGGCAAAGCCAATCCCACAGTTGCTAGCCTGTGTCCCAAGAAATGCAGATGGCTTTGGAAGGAGAACCATGAAACACGGCCACCACCCAAGATTCTGTCTGAGTCAGGAGATTCCAGCCAACTCAAAATGTTTTTGTTTATTTGAATTTTCTGGTTTATTTGAACTGTTTTTCTTTCCTACAAGGGCAGGCATTACTGGAATAGTTAGAAATTTGCAAAAGATTTGATGAGAGTTATTAGCAGTTCTTTTATTTCTTCAGATGGTGGATCTTAGTGATTCCGTAAATCACTGTTCTACACAAAACTATATATATTTTCATGAAAATCAATAACTTCTGGCATATCTCACCAAAAGGTGAACTGCTGCAGGCCTCTTAATCTCCCTGAGAAATGCCACTGCCATTTGACTGCAGCTCTAACTGCAGATTTCATGGGGAGCCTTGCAACATCTGTCTGCTCCCTTTATGCAGTTTCAAAGCTGCTTCCTCTAAGTTTCATTTACAGCAATGGTTCCTCTGCTCCATAGTTCAGATGTCAAGGGGGTGCCTCAGACGCAATGGCTTCCTTCAGACTGCTCTGAGACAACCTGACCGACTCATAGCTTGAGGATTTTCAGAGGTTTCCCGAAAAGCTTTCTGCTGGGAATTTCTTCTAATCGCTTTAACAAAAATCATCATTGTCACTGAGACATGCTAATGTTAATTCAACAAAATATACTGAAGGGTTGTTTCTGCTTTTATTAGACAATGCTTAGTTTGACTCAAGATACTGAGCAAAGGAATTTTTTTTTTTATTTATTTATATTAGTACACTGTAGCTGTCTTCAGACACACCAGGAGAGGGCATCGGATCTCATTACAGATGGTTGTGAGCCACCATGTGGTTGCTAGGAACTCAGGATCTTTGGAAGAGCAGTCAGTGCTCTTAACCCCTGAGCCATCTCTCCAGTCTCCAAGCAAAGGAAATTTCATAGCAAGAGTGGATATTCAAAGCTGTTGTCTTCACTCTTGTCAGATTTCAGTGTGCCTCTGCTGTGGTGTGAAAAGCCAATGCACTGTGCACAGCATTGTTCATAATATCTGAGATATAGAAATCAATATCTCTAGGAAGATATGGAAAATACAGTATGTATACATATCACGGAATATTACTCATGCATAAGAAGGAAATCCCTCCTTTAGCTGTAATGCACAGCAGACATAGCAGTAAGTGAAATAAAGCCAGCACCGACGCAGAGTCATTGTATGATCTCATTTGTATGTGGAATCTAAACAAGTGAAGCTCACAGGAGCAGAAAATGGACATAGAGATGACAGAACAGGAAGAGGGAAAAGCTAGGAGACATGGGTAATAGGGTGCCAACTTTCACTCATATTGTAAGTTCCAGAGACCAAATAACTGCAGACTACTGTATACTTGAATTTTTCTCAGAGAGTAGTTCAAAACTTTCCTCACCACACACATACCTACAGAGAGAGAGAGAGAGAGAGAGAGAGAGAGAGAGAGAGAGAGAGAGAGAGAGAGAGAGAGAAACACTGGGCTGATGGATGGTATATGGTTAAATAGCTGGCACATGGTAATCATATATACATAGATACATAGATAGATCCGTATGCAGAGCCATGTTGTATACCTTTGATATATAGCAATTGCCGTTTGTCAATCATATTTCTAAGCTAAAGGCATATTTGTAGCACTGAGGAAACTGCTGCTTACCTAGGTAGGTTTCAGAGACCTCAGAGGCCTACACTGAGGAATAATGCCACAATTATATACCCAAGAATATAATTATAATCGAATAATGACTATGACGTACTAAACACTACATAAGTAATATTCACTGTCCTCCTAAGGAACACAAAAGTTGATGGTCAATGTCTTCTTAAGTCAGAATTGTCTTTTCATAGATGCCTCTTCAATTTAAACCTTAAAAGGTGTTACAGTCTTGGGTAAGTACAAGAAGAAATACAGGCATGTATACAACAGAGACACCTGAACATCCACGATTGTCACTCACTGTCCACAAGAGCCAAGGTACAGGAACTTGCCCATCAACAGGTAAAGGGATGAGGAAGATGCAGTAAGTATACATAATGGAGTCTCATCCAGCCTATAAGAAGAATGAGCTTACATCATTTGCAAGAAGTGGATGGAACTGGAGACCATCATCAAAAACAAAAGAATCCAGACACAGAAAGAAAAATGTCACGTTTTCTCTCTCCCGAGAGATCTAGAAGGGAGATAAGTTTGGAAGAGGAGGGATTCCAGCAGTGATGGGGAGAGACTGACAAGAGAGGATGTCAGGGCATGAGTAGGAGCAAAGTACCTGACACGCGCACAGAGGAAAACATCAATGAAACCCGTCATTTTTATACAATGAATATGCACATATTTTTAAAGATGTTACAGGAAAGTTAGTTTACTGCAACCTGAATGGTTGCCTTTGCCTTTTTCCTCTATCTTAAAATTTATTGAGAGCAATCTGATGCACTTTGAATCCCAGCTTTATCATCTAAGATTCCGTGTCCAACTCGGACATGCCTATGGGTTCAAGCAGCCACACAAATGTGTAGGAAGATGATAACTAAAACCCCACACAACACATGTTTTTATAAGTAGTGGGTAATCATATTTTTGTTACGTTATCTGAAAGAGTTAGTACCAGGTTTGGTGGGAATTCTGCTTTTCTGATTTCCCAACCTTGATCATGTCATACAAAATAGATGAAAAAAATAGTCCCCTCTTAGTCGATCAAGTATATCCCAAAGGCCTGGGTGATAAAGGCTTGAGAGGGGGCAGAACCTTTAAGATGCAGGTCCTACTGAAAGGGATTTATATAATGTGTGGGAGGGAGAGAGCTGCCAATGAAGAGGAAGTCTGGACCACAGCACTCACCTCTGATTTTTGCTTTCTGGATGCTCATGTATTCCATGGACCTTATCCCAGGACCAAAGAACAGAGCCAAGTGAACAAAGGCCAAAATAAACCCTTCTTCTTTCTAACTTGATTGTCTTGGGTATTTTGCTAACGAACTAACTAACACCTTTTCTGAGAACCAGCCAACTGGTCTGTAACGCAGACGCTCAGTAAGAACACAGTGCTAAAGCAGTTAATGCTCTGTGGGAGTATTAGCAGCGTGGTGATTTCAGTCTGCTTGTTGGAGTCCTGGAGATCCAGAAGTGTCTTGTAGCAAGCCTCGGGAGAATGACCAGTTTACTAAACTTGGCATTCCCATACTATCTCTTTAGTGACAGAAACTCACAAATGCCCAACTACAGGCATGTGTGCATTCTTTACAAAATACCCCCAGCACCCACTGCTACCACAACAAAGCCCAGAATATTCTGGGGTCTAGAAAAAATAGATTTCAGCAGTCAAAGTATCTGGGGAAATTACTTTATAGGCAATGGTAAGCCTACCTTGTATAGGTTTTATTTGACTTAATTATTTGATGTATGAGTGGTCAATATTATTGACCATCCAGCCATCCATAAACCCTTCTACTTAATAAAACAGTGACCTATTAGCCCCTGAGTTCAATAAGCAAGAAACAAAGGGTCACAGTATATGTGGGGCCAGCAGTGCTAAACAGCCAGACTCCCCTGGCTCTATGAGTGCTGTCCCGTTGAGGACAGGAATTGCATTTTCGATCTATAGCACTGGTTTTAGTCTAAAATATGGTCTGGTTTTACATGAAGAAACTACTGTGTGATTAAATTATAATTTAGTTATAATAATTAAACTATAACATAGTTCTAAGTACTGAGACTTTCACCAAGAAACATGTACACATTGAAAAAATAATGTGTTCATTGTATTGATCATTCCAACAACCAGCCATACATACAGCAACTACTATAAACTCACTCCCTCACATTGTACTGGATTTTCTGAGCCTCAAAATAACCAAATCAGAAGGAGGCATATCCGAAGGGAAGTTTTCATGATGCAGTATTCAGTCCAAGCCGATAGTAATATTCTGTAGGGAGTGGAAGAAGCCCTGAGTAAGTAAAGTCCTGAATTAATGGGGGCTGGTGACATGGACATTGCCATGACAAAGCTCCAGAGCCACAGATCCTTGGAGGAATGGCAAAGCCTTTCCAGGGATGAGGCCCAGAGGAAAATGCCAAAACCTGCCTCAGGGGACCAAACATAAGTGTTGATGGTCTGTGCGTAAGATGTTTGCCATAGCTTTCTCCTAGATGTTGTTTATAGTCTGAAGACTGCTCCCCTCCAGTGGCCCCTGCTGAGATTAGCTAAATCTACCTCCCTGATCCAGCTGAATATCATAGACCCTGCCTCTAATTTACTGAATGTTATAGTTCTGCCTCCTCGTCCGCCGTATGTAAAAGCCCCACCTCCTGATTCAATTCTATATAATAGATACACAGAGCTTCTGGGGTGCTGAGGGTTCTCTATGAGAGCACTCAGTCCACCCAAACCCAGCTTTTCTTTCTGTGTGTCTGTCTGTGTCTGTCTTTTCTTCACCCCAAGTCAGGTCCAAGTACCTGGAGACATGCAAGGACTCAGCAATATTTTGTTCAAGCTAAGAAACCAAGGATCTTTCAAGAGGAGACCACGCATGAACACAAAGTCTATTCATATCCATTCCCAGCTGATACTGGCCATATGCCCTGTAGTACAAAAAGGGCCATCATCAGAATAGCATGTCCCTCTATGCGGACAGACTTCTGCATTCTTATCTCTTTTACTCCACACACCCTCTCAGGAGTCCTTACTTTGAGAAGGTGCCCTAATCAGACTTTGTGATTTGTTCCATACTGTCTCTCATGAGATTCGGCCTTGAGTCTGTAAAGGAACAGTTGAGTGCCTGTTCCCTATGTGATGCTGAGAGAAGACCATGCACCCCATCTGTGTTATTCCCTCCAAAGCTCCTTGAGTCTTCCAGACAAATCCACATTAATGGGCAAAGAGAAGCCAGTTCTCCGCACTCTGTGTGGTCCTACAGAAAACCCTTCTTGCTAAGGGCTCAAGCTACATATCCTGGGGAATTATGTTATGTTGGGAGGAGCTGGGTTTGTTCCTTAGTGAAACTTCTCACTAAAGCCCCTGTCTATCTCTACTTGTGTGCCTATGACAAGTGAAGAAGGCTGGGTAGGAAGCAGCTACTGGACAAGGATCCTCAACTGGATCAAGGTTGCTCCAAAGTGACTCTGGTCCCAGTCAAGGACAGAACTGATTTTCCCATGTTACCTGATGACCCAGAGAGAAGTCAGAACTACTAAGACTATTTGTTTCAATTTGGCTGAATATTGATAAAACAATTTTATTATTCATAAGACATCATTTATAAATTAATCTAATATTCCTGGTCAATATTATCACCACTTAGGATGAGTTATCATTTTAACGTGTACATAATTTAGACTTTATATTTGTTTTGCCTGGTATCACACAGTTGTTAGTCACAGAAAAAGCAGTGGGGGAAAAGCATAATGCACGTTCACTAAAATGTGAAAATCATGAAATAGGCTTGGAAGTACATTTCATATTTCCCAACCAACACATAAATTAATCAGAACATAAAGTGTTATCTCAAGTAACAAGAAAGGCTGCTGCTTTCCACTTTTGAAAAGATCAGGCAAATGAAAACAAGCCAATTTTATTACCAGGGACGGGTTTTATAGCACTTATTAAAACCTCCAGAAGCTCCTGTCATCAGTACATATCCTATAACATACAGATCCGTCAGCTTGATGGTCTCTGAATATTAGTAATGGCTCAAAGAGACACACCAGCTTCCCAAGAGGTCCATTAGATTTATGACTTCCCAAAGCTTTAGCTAATCAAAGTATGGATACCAACAATGAGGGCCCTGAGTGTGCACACACCCCATTTATGATCCATAGAACATCATGAATGCACCTAGGGAGGAATAATCCTACATGATCTGTTCAATAAACTCTATGCACCTAAATCAAATATTTTGAAGCTGTTTTCTGTCATTTATAGCCAATAAAATTCATTCTACTAAAACAAAACACAGAAATTCATCAACAGGCATTAAAATAAGTAGGAAAGCATCTGAGAAGAAATGTTATTTATAAACCTTCTATTATCACCCCACAAGTCATAACAAAGGAGTAACAGTAAATTTAAAATGGAGACACTTGGTGAGCACCTTCTTAAAACATGTAAGCAAAGTCGACGTCATCAGGGTGTGGCTATCTTCTTTTGGGTTTGTTGAAAGATTACTTTTTTGCTTTTTCTAGGGTGTAGTTTCCCTCCTTGTGTTGGTGTTTTCCATCTATTATCCTTTGTAGGGCTGGATTTGTGGAAATATATTGTATAAATTTGATTTTGTCGTGGAATATCTTGTTTTCTCTGTCTATGGTAATTGAGAGTTTTGCTGGGTATAGCAGCCTGGGCTGGTATTTATGTTCTCTTAGGATCTGTATGACATCTTCCCAGGTTCTTCTAGCTTTCATAGTCTCTGGTGAGAAGTCTGGTGTAATTCTGATAGACCTGCCTTTATATGTTACTTGACCTTATTCCCTTACTGCTTTTAATATTCTTTCTTTGTTTAGTGCATTTGGTGTTTTTATTATTATGTGATGGGAGGAATTTCTTTTCTGGTCCAGTCTATTTGGAGTTCTGTAGGCTTCTTGTACATTCATGGGCATCTCTTTCTTTAGATTAGGGAAGTTTCCTTCTATAATTTTGTTAAAGATATTTATTAGTCCTTTAAATTGGGAATCTTTGCTCTCTTCTATACCTATTATCCTTAGGTTTCCTCTTCTCATTGTGTTCTGGATTTCCTGGATGCTTTGGGTTAGGAGCTTTTGGCTTTTTGCATTTTCTTTGACTGTTGTGTCAATGTTTTCTATGGAATCTTCTGCACCTGAGATTCTCTTTTCTATCTCTTGTATTCTTTTGGTGATGCTTGCATCTCTGACTCCTGATTTCTTTCCTAGGTTTTCTAACTCCAGGGTTGTCTCCCTTTGTGATTTCTTTTTTGTTTCTATTTCCATTTTTAGATCCTGGGTGGATTTGTTCATTTCCTTTGCCTGTTTGATTGTGTTTTCCTGTAATTCTTTAAGGGATTTTTGTGTTTCCTCTGTAAGGGCTTTTACCTGTTTATCTGTGTTCTCCTGTTGTGGGACAGTGATCTATAACACCCGGTTGAGCATAAGCTAGAAGCTCTGGGAGACCCGGTGGTACACCAGGGACCAGAATTTATGCTTCTGGCCAACGCTCCCGGGAAATTCTTCATAACTATCACGACCCCTGTATGGAGAGAGGCCTGGCGTTGTGTAGAGGCAAATGAGGCAACGATTAGGGCTCCCAAGCTGGCCAATGGAAAGTATCAACTACCAAGCCCCGTCCCCCTCTCTCAGAACTATAAATAGAACACCTTGACCCAAGTAGCTCTCTCTCTCTCTCCCCTCCTTCTCCACCCGCCTGCCCTGGGAGTGCTGCCCACCATCCAGAATGAATAAAGATAGAAACTATTTTGGCATCGGAGAACTTTTATCTAAGGGAGCTGTGAATCTTGGGTTTAACGGCAGGGGCTCAGGGCGGCGAGTGCTCTGAGCACAATGGAGCCGGTGGATGCCCATAGCTGATCTCTGTCCGTTCCCTCCCTACACCACGGCCAAGCGGCTGGCCGACACTGGCCGCGCTTGGTAGTGCTCGGCAGCTTGGGCACCGAGGAGGCGGACTCCATCAGCGCCGGGGGTGCTCGACCCCGGCGTCTCACTCCCGCGGTGTCAGGCCCCACGGCATATGGACGAAGAGGGCTGCAGCGGTGATCCTTGAAGCCTAGGGCACATACTCTGTGGACCCAACCCCTGGTGGTCCCCGGACCCCGAGACTCCGCCCGCCCTGCACTTCCCCCAACAGGAGAGAGCGCGACATCCTGTATTTCTTTAAGGGAGTTATTTATGTCCTTCTTAAAGTCCTCTGTCATCATTATGAGAAGTGATTTTAGATCTGAATCTTGCTTTTCAAGTGTGATGGTGTATGGTGGGAGAATTGGGTTCCGATGATGTCAAGTAACCTTGGTTTCTGTTGCTCATGTTCTCACGCTTGCCTCCCGCCATCTGATTATCTCTAGTGCTACCTGCCCTAGCTATGTCCTTCCTGTGATCCTGGTTGTGTCAGAACTCCTTAGAGACCAGCTGTCTCTGTGATCCTGTGATTCTGGGATCCTGTGATCCTGAAATCCTGGGTGTTTCAGAGTTCCTGGGAGTCAAGCTCCCTCTGGGCCCCTGAGATTCTGGTGTGACCAAGCTCCTAGGATCCTGGGATTCTGTGATCCTGTGATCCTGGGCATGTTAGAGCACCTGGAAGTGAAGTTTCCTCTGGGTGTTATGGCACTGACTGTGGAGTTCAAGCCCAAGGTTTGCTCAGGGCCCTGGCTCAGACCAGAAGAAACCTGTGCCACTGGTTGGGCAGGGTTTCTGCAGCCCTGGATCCTGCTGGTCTGTGATAGTTATCTTAATGTAATGGAATACTTACTTGTGAGAAAATGTATGCTAAAATATCTATGTGCATGATGTCTTCAATGATTGCCTATAAGATAGAGAAAAGTAAATGTACACAGAGAAAATTCTAAAAATGAAAATAATTGTGATTCCTTGAAGTATTCAGATCTTTGTAGTAGTCTTGTAAATTTCTTTTTGTAACATTAGTATGCTACCTAAATAACAAGAAAAATAACAGCTGGAAAAATATAGTCTACAAAAAAATGTATATCTGTGTGCCGGGGGATGGAACTTTGAAATATCTCCACCTGCCCACTGACCTCAAGGAGCTCACACCAGATCTTTGGTGAGCAAGTTCTCACCACATAGGGACAGAACCCCTTAAGTACCACAGCACTATGAGGTATGGCCTAAGAAGATGTACTCCTTACAGGTACACACACACACACACACACACACACACACACACACACACACCAAGGAACACTGTGGACTAAACTTACTAGGAGAGAAGGAAGGAGGTAACGCATGACAACTTTGGGTGTATAGTACTGTTCCTTTCTCACCCCATTTACACTGGTCTCAATGTTTATCCTTGAAATAGGTCAGTACATTCCACCTCAAGTGACCCTGCCCATTCTTCCTACCTGGGTACCTCCCCAACTCACAATTGTCACATGGACTCTATTGAAGACAGAAAGCCATGCAACATGAGGAGCCAGTCTGGAGCAAGTGTGAGATTGAGACCTATCTTAACCCCCAAAATCTCATCCTCAGATGGGCAGGAATTAGGACTGTCCCCTCCTTGCTTTGGATCTGCCCTGTGTGCTCTGGTACATGTAGACCGTATGACCCCCTCACCTTTGCCACCCTTGAGGTAGTCATGTAGCCTGGTGGCCAAATTACAGGTTTAACTTCCTCTCTCCCTATAAGGACACACCCAGTAAGCACCTGGAATTCCTCTTAATCAAATGAAGTGTTCCCAGCACCTCGGCCCCAGCCAATGATGTGCACTTACCCTAAAAACCCCTACCCACTCCCCAAGGTGTATATAGCCCTTTTTACCCCCAATAAAAGGGAGTGTTTCACTGAAAACCATCTTAGAGAAGACTATTTTTCCTGGCATTCACCACCAACCAAGGTTCTGCTGAAGCCACCCACCAGGAAAATCCTCTTTTCTTCCATTCTGCCCAGTGTGTAATGGTGCCTGGATACACTGAGGGCAGAAGCAGAACCAGGCAGACAGACTCTATTTCATTTTCTTTAGGTCTCTGCATAGATGCCACCTTATCAAGGTAGCAAACTTTCCAGTCACAGAGCATCACAGCAAAACAACCTGTAACCCTTTACCACTTCCCTGGTTTCTAGATTCATAGATCACATGTCATCTAACATTTATAGTCAAGTATTCAGTTATCACTCTTCCTCATTGAAATGCAAGCTTCTTAAGGGGCAAACCCCTATTTTGTTAGCCATACTATTTAAAGTACTTAAATCCTACCTAATAAGAATAGATCATTTGTAATATCTGTTGTGAAATTGAATAGATTGACTTATATTGGTTTACAACTTGCCTTGAGAAAAATAGCAAAAAAAAAATAGCCTAGTTCTGCCTATGAGTAAAAAAGTTTAGACTCAACTGTTATAAAACCACATATTAATTAGTACATCTTAAAATAAACGTCAAGAAAATGGGGGGATGCAAACTTTAATGCTTCAAGGAGATGAAAGGGTATTTTTCTGGCCTGTTAGTTTCTCAGAGCACCCAAGTTCTATGACAGTGTGCGCTGCCATAATATGAAACTTGCAATCCCCAGAAAAGGCATTTTAAAAATAATTAAGCCTAGAGAAGAGTCTTGTTGTCACTCTCTGCAGAACCAAATCTGCTGCAAACCATGTCGTTGCACCAAGGGTATCTTTGGGTTTTGTTTTTGTTGATTTTTTTTTTTTAAGACTATAAATACATTCATTCGACTGGCATCAGCCCACTCTTATTAATTCTGCCTGGATAATTCCTATTTACAGCACTGATTCTGAAGGTTAACCTCTCTAAAGAGGCCTCTGTGAGCCCAAAGACAGGAGAGTAAGAAACCTTGCCAGGTTGTGTCGGTTCCTGTAATGGCATTTGGAGACAGCAAGGGCTGAATGCCCAAAGTGGAAAGGAAGCCTTCTTTTCACCTCTAATTATCATGAGTAAGCAAATGCCCTGACATTTTATGTGAGCCTCTTGCTGTCTCCTAATGAGCTCAATTCAAGGTCTGACAAATGCCATTTTCCCAGTCTTTCTCTCTCTCTCTCTCTCTCTCTCTCTCTCTCTCTCACACACACACACACACACACACACACACACACACACACACACACACACATACACACACACACACACACACACACTATCTGCAGCTGCAGCTAAACAAACCCATGTGTGGCAGTCCCCAACACACGGGTACACAAGTCCCTGCCTGGGACATTTCCACTGCGTTGAAATGTCGCTCTGCCCATCTGCCTAAATAACTCCCAATCACGTTTATGATCCTGCAGGTGCACCATCTCCAAAATCTTCCTTTTCACTCCTTCCAATAGTTAGCTCTCCTTTCCCTGGGCTCTTGTAGCATTTCACTATCTTAACCAGGTTAGGCTAGGCTAGGCAGCAATAACTTCCCATGACATTTGCAATTACGTAAGCCAAGGAGCATATCTGCTTCACACAAAGCCTTCCCAGGTAATGGTTTCTCCAGGACATTCATTCTCCAGCCAGACCTCTGAACAAATAAGGGTGGGCCTTATTAGCCAAACCATCTGGAATGTGGTACATTTTCATTCTGAACAAAGAGAGAGGAGAGAGAACACTGGTCCTTATGCAATGCTGCTACTTCCTTCTATAACCTATTGGCCAGAAATGGAATTGAAAGATCTGACCCCTTATGAGGAAGGTTAGGCCCTTAGCAAACTTAGAGCCGAGACATGCCCGGGCAAAAATCCCACCCAGCTACATTCCTACAGGTGACTTTGACCTGACCTCAGGGCGAGAGGCACAATGTTTCAGGATGCAACTGACTTGTGACTAACAGTCTGTACTTCCCCATAACGCAAATTCCTTCCGTTCCCCACCCCTTTGTGGTTTTTTCCTTTAAATACCCCTGACTTCAGCTGCTCGGGGCCGAACCCCTCTGCCTCTGCGTAGGTTAC
>CM052714.1:53620456-53651767 GCA_028551405.1 Uromys caudimaculatus | reverse complement strand
TTGCTGACCTTCAGTCTCTGTGGCCCACGGAAAGCGGGCGGAGTCCTTGAGCTCTGGGGCTCGTTTTGCCCCTGCTAGAGGCTTTTCCTCGTTCCTGGAAGAGAGAATTTTCTCCCGGGGCTGCTTGTCTATGGAATGTTAGTGTCCCAGGCAGAAGATTCCTGCCACAGGCGCCCGCTTTTGGGATCCAGGGGGGTTTTTAGGCCCGCCTACCTCGGTCCCTGAATCTCGCGGGTTTGGGGCAGTACCTGGTGAGCTGTGGGGCGTGTCTTTGGCCCTCTGCTGGGTCTTGCGATCTCCGGCGAGGGATCTTTGTCCCTGCGCTGATTAGCTGTGGGGCCCTGTGGCCCAAGCTGAGGTTTCCGGCCGTCGCCGGAAGCTGCTCGGTTCTTTTATTTTTGAAGTCCTCAGACCTGTGCCTTCTATTTCTCTCTAAAGTGGGGTGGGGCTATCATTCTGAGACCGGTTGTACTATAATGGCAATCCAGGAAACTAAAAAAAAATTTAGTGTGTGTGTGTGTGTGTGTGTGTGTGTGTGTAAGCATGTGTGTGAGGGACTGGGAATCAAGCCCTGGTCATGGAATCCAGGGATCAGGCATAAGCCACGAGGCCAGCGCAAAAAAAAAAAAAAAAAAAAAAAAACAGCCCCACTGCCTGCAGAGTCATCTTTCCAGACTCGGCAACACTCTCGAAGAAGACTTTTATATTCTACCCTCTGGTGATAGCAGAACTTGGAGTGTTCTGGGTCCAGAAGAGGCTTTTAAAGCATAGATAGCTAATGAAACTTTGAGCTGGAGGGTGGGGAAAATGTCTAAGAAGGAGGCGCAGTGTGGAATCGACCACAGTGCAATGTCAAGGTTGCCAGGATATCCCTTTACGACCGACCATCGGCCCAGTGAAAACTGAAATTTATTTACCTACAAATCTCTCTGTTTCTGTCTCTGTCTCTGTCTCTGCCCCCTCCCTCCCTCCCTGTCTCTCTCTTTGTCTCATGCCAGGGTTAATGCTACCTGTGCTCTCTACTACGGAGCCTCCCCCACAGCCCAGAAAGTACTCTTTTGGTCTAAGCCTGGTCCTCTTTTATTCATGAGCAAGGGCTCCTGGGAGAAGATGCCGGTTCGGTTCATCTGCTTTCATTCACACGTGCCTGAGTGTGAATGAGTCTATCAGGTCACTTCCTGGCTCGGAGCTGCTGTTTGAAGGATAGAAGGGGGAGAGGAGGATCTTGAAATCCCAGAGGATGTGAGGAACAGGGGTGGGACCATCAGTGAGGAGGGAGCAGGGCCTTCAGGGAGGGTGAGGGCGGGGCCTTCAGGGAGGGTGAGGGCGGGGCCTTCAGGGAGGGTGAGGGCGGGGCCTTCAGGGAGGGTGAGGGCGGGGCCTTCAGGGAGGGTGAGGGCGGGGCCTTCAGTGAGGGTGAGCAGGGCAGACACTATCACATTTTTTCCTGGACTCTGCACTCTATGAAAAATCAGGACATCTTAGATGATGCCAATAGAAATAAGGGAATGGTTAGATTTCTGCTCTCACGGACAAAGAGCAAACAGCTCATTGCTTAAAATGCAGCAGCTCATTGATTAAGTTCTAGGGACCTTTTCATTACATGTGGTTTTATTTCCCTCTGTTTAAAGCAAGTCTAATACTAACATTAATAACATTAATACTAATATTTTTTCACGTATTTCCTCTACAGCAATAAGCTATGTTATAGCTTAGTTCCCGTTCTACCACAATATAAAAGAAGCACAAAGAATTCCCACAAAGTTAAGCTAAGAGAATTAATTAAAACATTATACAATATTATACCTCTTAAAGGTGTATTCTGTAGATCCTAGGGCAATAAATATTTTGTGACTCCTTTATATTCCCCAATTCAAAACAGTCTGAGCTCTGTGAAAATTTAAAAAGCGAGAGAGAGAAACTTAGAATTACATTATTGCGGTCTTGATCAACACTAGGAAGAAAAATAAGGTAATGATAGCTTGGTGGTGTAAAACCTTTAAATGGAATAATCTTTGTTGACAAGGCTGGTTTAGGGTGGGGCTAAGAAATTCTGTTCGTCAACAAGGTAAGAAAGATTAAGTTACACAGTGATTCTATCGAGTAGCAAATAAAATTCAATTACAAGTAAGCCTTGGCTAAGAGAAAAGTCTTTAGAGAAGGAAAGAGCGGTAAAGAGAGATAAATCATGGACATTGGATGCAGCACTTATCAGGGCCAAGAAGTCTCATAAGTGGCTCTCTGTAAGCCGGAAATGAAGAAGCAAAGATGCTGCCAAGTCTGCATCCAAAGGAGCAGGGAGCTGGTGATGAACCGCGCCCATCTATGGCTGAGAGCCCGAGAGTTGGGAATGCATGCCCACGTGCAGACTTAGATAGATGTGTTAGCTCAGGAGGAGAAACCCAGCCTTGCTGCTCTGTGAGGTCCTACAGAGTGGAAAGTGCTTAGCTCGTTGATGAACAAGAACCTTCTTCACTGAACTTACAGATTCCGATACCAATAACTTTCAGAACTACTGAGATGCTTCCAGAAACAAGATTTTACCAACCACTTAGAAATTCCTTAGCCTAACCAAATTTACACGTAGAAATTAGTCTCGACAACTAGAGAACTTACCTGGTTTTCAGTATTTTACATCTTATTCCCCTTTCAGAAGACCAGACCTTTATACCTGGTGTGTGTGTGTGTGTGTGTGTGTGTGTGTGTGTGTATTTTGGAAAGAATGGTTCTTTATAGAATCTGTGGGTCCTTAGAACTCAATGTCAGTTTTGCTGTGCACATTCTGGAGTTCTGAATGATACTTATCCAGATTTCTAAGGTGCACAAGTGGCCGTCGCTATAAACAATGGCAAAGGATACAGTTTAGCAAGTCTAATATATCAGTACACACCTTATTGATCCTCGGCTGCTGAGGGTACACTGATACACACTGATATGCATTGGCCCATGTGGAAGTTGAAGTTGGCTTATGATTGGCTCAGTTATTGAACCTGTCCAGGTCATCATCTCCTCCAAGTCCTGCTTACTGATGCTTTTTCTTCCTCTTTCTTACTTTACAGGTCTAATTACATTACCAGCATTTACAGAATTCTCTTTATACTGAACTAATTGAGCAATTCTCAACCTATGGGTCACAACCCCTCAAGGGTGGTCCCATATCAAATATCCTGCATTTTAGATATTTACATTATGATTCATAACAGTAGCAAAATTACAGTTATGAAGTAGCAACAAAATAATTTTATGGTGGGGGTCAGCACAACATAAAGAACTGTATTAAAGGGTCCCACCATTAGGCAGGTTGAGAGCCACTGAAGTTATGGAAGGCCCACTGTAAAACCCTTCTTCTTACTCAATATTATTGATTCATTGACTCCTTTACTCAATCATTCAGGTCCAGTCCATCCCTTCATGAATAATGTTGGCAGGATTCCAGCCATGAGTCTGGGGTCAGCCCACAAATACTGTTTGGACTCTCGTGATAAAATAGACATGTCCCACTCACAGGGTTCATACCGTGACACAGAAGACAGGCATAGAGTATATAATGACAACTCATTAAATGTTTGCTTACAGTAGATGAGGTGCTTCAAGGTTTGAACTGGGCACGGTGAGGATTGTTTCAGACTTGCAGAGGGAGTGAGGTAGGCATTTTTGAGGCAGCTGAAGTTGCACTATGGGAGTGTGTGTCTATCAAGATGTAGTCTAGGAGATCATTTTATTGTGGTGTAATATGTGCCTGGTCCCATAACCACGTCACCTGATGACAGCTCATCTGCTTTCATGCAGACAATCCTTTGTCTTAATATTTTTCCATCCTCTGAGTCATTCAAACCTGAATGAAGCGATGAGGCCTTTGCTCAGGTCAAGGGTCAGAGGGAATAGTAGAGACTTTCTTTAACCTTGAATCTTGGCTCTCTATAGATTTTTATTTTATTTTTGTATTGGGTGTTTTGCCTACATGTATATCTGTGCTCCATTTGTGTTTCTGGATCCCCTGGATGTCAGAGGAAGGCATAGAAGATTTCTGGAACTGGAGGTACAGACTGTTGTGAGCCACCAAGTGGTTGTTGGGAATTGAACCCAGAACCTCTGGAAGAACAGTGAGTTCATCTTACCTGCTGAGCCATCTCTGTAGCCTCTATCTGTAGACTTTTATCTATATATCTTAACCCAGTGTCAGACAAGTCATTGATCTTATTTAAGAGCCTCTGTTTCTACCTAAGTGCTGATGGGGCAGCTCAGACCTCCACTATCAAAGTGAGAGGAGAAAAGCAAGGAGATATGGGACTAACGAAACTAGTATCTCCTTAGCAGCCCAGGTCACAAATTCTTCCCTTCCCACTAGGCCTTAGGACCTCTTTTGCATGCTTGTCTGTGCCTCTCAGGATCCTTTCTAACTTCCATCAGGGACCCCAGTCTTGCTCACTCTGTCTGTGGCTTTGCTACCATGCTAGGTAGGAGAGTCTCAGTATTCCAATGCTAGCCTGGGTCTGTGTTCTCTCATTTTGTTCTAACAAGGAAACCACTGTGCTCTAAGTTACCCAGAGGATACATTGTTGCAAGCTTTGCAGAAAGTTGTTTCCAGTGTACTACGGTGCGCCTACTTCCTTGCAGAGCTTGTTACACCTTTAGTAAAGCAGATAATAAGGCAGCCATCTGACACATGGACTCTTGACGGAAGCTGGACCCCGGGTGCAGGAGCCTCGTGTCCCTGAGAGCAATGCAGATAGTTTGGGGGAGGGGGTCCACATTACTCCCTGTTACACATAACTTTAAAGTTTCCAAAGCTATGTGTGGGAACTGCTGTGAGAAATCATGTTATCTGTTAATGGGATTTGGGCCTGAGACGCCCACATGCTGCTTTGAAAATGTCCCTCCATCTGTTCATTTCTGCAGAGCTTATTTATTTATTTAGGACAGGAGTAGTGTGGCCTACTAATGTGTTCAACCGAACAATTAAGATCGCAGCTCTGCAGAGAAAGTAAGCTGTGGGCTGGGGCTCCTCGTGTGTGTCTCCCTTCATCTACTCCTCTGCTGTCTTTAGGTGAGATCGTTCTGGTAGAAATGGACTTAAAGAAAGCACTAACAATACTGCATAGACCTATAGAGATGACCTTGGACAACAAGAACAAAAGATGTAAAGGACTTGCTTATGTATTGGCTGAATTTTACCTGGTTCGGGAAGGGATTGTTTTCTTCAGTTGTCTTCAGGGAAAAAAACTCTATAAATGCTAGTATTTAAAAATGTTGACTCTTATCTTTTTTTTTTTTTATTACTTCTGATTGACTATAGGTTGAACACTTAAGAAAATTTTATACAACATATTGATTTTCCTTCTCTGTCATGACAGGAGGAGTTTTGACCCTAATCTCAACTCATAGGCTTTTTGACCCATTTTGAGAGCTGCTGTCTACAGCCCCCAGAGTGTAGACCCTTTCTCTTGCTATCTGTTACTCTGTAAAGCGTCTACTAACCTAGTTTCTGTTTCCAAAAGTAAAAAGCATTGTAAATACCTCATAATTATAAAGTGCTTCTTGGATGTTTAGCCTTCACCCTGTTACTTCCTGAGTGTGCCAGTAGAAACCTGATCTGTTAGTAGGTAACAGAGATGAAAAGAGAGCCAAGGGTTTTACAATAAAGGAGTTTTTGGTTAGATAGAACTGATATTGCCCCAGTAAACTCCTGTGCATACATGGTTTTCAGTCTGACTAGTGTTGTAGTGAAAAGAACAGGGAAAACTTAAAATTAGGGACCTTGGTTAGGGTGGGGACTTCCACCTTTCCTATCAAAGGCATTATTTCTCCTTTATTTTTAGGTTTTATTTTCATTAAGGGCACAATAGTCAATAATGATTTGATGCTTTTAAAAGTTAAACCCCCCCCCCCCCGAGTATGGAGTTCTAGCCCTCATTATTGATAATATTTTGTTCATGAATTTGCTTATTTAGGAATGTTGTGGATTGAACCCCAGGCTGATCACACCCTAGGCCAGTAATCTATGATTGGGCTATGTCCCGCCTTTTGTTTCTCTCATGAGCTCACATCTGGCCACATTTATTAGCTTGTCCTGGAACTCACTATGTAGCTCAGATCCTTCTGCCTCAGCCTCCTGAGGAATCAGGATTACAGGCCAGCAACATTACAGCGACTCCTCATTTATCAATGGAACTGGGAAAGAAAAGAGATTCAGATGTCAGTTGCTTCTTCATACTGTGTCTTCACAGTGAGTGCTAGATTCAAGCTTGTGTCCACCAGACCACTCTACAGAGGTGATGGAATCATCGGGGTGTGGGATTTGGTTTAGGTCAGACAAAGGGTGGAAGGAAGTCTTTGCTGACATTTAGGCTCCAAGGTGACAGAGGAGGGGCCTTTCCCATATGCTTTGAGATAATTCAGAGTGAACAATAAAAATGAGTCCCTGAGGCAGAGGAAGGATGCTGTGATGGTACCTCGCTTAGGCTTCTGCCAAGAAAAGTTGTGAAATCTACTTCCTGGAAATGTCAGGCTTACTGAAGTGTCTTCTAAAGACTTGGTGAAGAGTAAAGTCTTGGATAGAAACTGAGCTTGGAATGGGTCCAAGAATCTGCTTTCCATCAAGTCCCCAGGAATTGTCAGTGCTAGCAGCTCCTGAGACCTGTCTCCTGCTTTCTTTCCCTGCCTCCCTCCAGTTTCTCATAGGTAGACATTTTTTTACTCACACTTCTTATTGTTGTATTCTCTTTTCTGTAATTGTCCCTGACCCAAGCTTCCATCTCAACTCAAGATTTGGTTGTTTCTGACGTGAATGGAACAAGGGCCACATACTGGCTATGCTTTACTCAGCATGTTAGCATCTGCAGCATCTGTTGCATCTCAGCATCCCAGCATCTGCAGCATCTCAGCATCTGCAGCATCTCAGCATCTTCAGCATCTCAGCATCCTCAGTATCTCAGCATCCTCAGTATCCTCAGCATCTCAGCATCTCAGTATCTCAGCATCCTCATCATCTCAGCATCTCAGTATCTCAGCATCCTCAGCATCTCAGCATCCTCAGCATCTCAGCATCTCAGTATCTCAGCATCCTCAGCATCCTTATCATCTCAGCATCTCAGTATCTCAGAATCCTCAGCATCCTCAGCATCTCAGCATCTCAGTATCTCAGCATCCTCAGCATCCTCATCATCTCAGCATCTCAGTATCTCAGCATCCTCAGCATCTCAGCATCCTCAGCATCCCAGCATCCTCAGCATCTGCACTGGCTGGTTGTGTGTCAACTTGACACAAGCTGGAGTTATCACAGAGAAAGGAGTTTCAGTTGAGAAAATGCCTCCATGAGATCCAGCTATAAGGCATTTTCTCAATTAGTGATCAAGGGGGGAGGGCCCCTTGTGGGTGGTACCATCCCTGGGCTGGTAGTCTTGGGCTCTATAAGAAAGCATGCTGAGCAAGTCAGGGGAAGCAAGCAAGCCAGTAAGAAACATCCTTCCATGGCTTCTGTATCAGCTCCTGCTTCCTGACCTACTTGAGTTCCAGTCCTGACTTCCATTAGTGATGAACAGCATTATAGAAATGTAAGCTTAAAAAACCCTTTCCTTCCCAACTTGCATCTTGGTCATGATGTTTGTGCAGGAATAGAAACCCTGACTAAGACAGCATCTCAGCATCTCAGCATCTCAGTATTTCAGCATCTCAGCATCTCAGCATCTTAGCATCTGTCCCCAGGATTGGCAGTGCAAGTAGTGCTACACAATATCTAGAAAAGATTCCCATTCTCCCCACGTTTCACTGTCTCTGATGTGACTGACTGAATCCTTTGTCCTTTTCATTGTTGTAATGGTTCGCCTTCTCAAGTAGCTTCAGCTTAGCCATAAGGGTATGAAACAAAATTGTACAAAGCTTCTGTGGTTACTCTTCCACAGTAAAGTTCTGTTATGATGTCAGTAAAAGCATTTTGAAGTTATTTGAAAATGAGCTTGCAGAACTCACCAAAGGATTTATGCACCATGCTTTGGTTAATGTGGCTAAAATACAATAGTCATAATAGTCCAGGATGGTGCTGTCTATAACTGTGGTGGTTTTACTAGAAATGGGCCCCATAGACTCATGTGCTTGAATGCTTGACCCATAGGGAGTGGCACTATCAGAAAGTATGGCCTTGTTGGAGGAAGTGTGTCACTGTGGGAGCATACTTTGGACTTTGAGGTCTCCTATACACAGTCTTCTTCTGTTGCCCCAGCATCAAAAAGTAAAACTCTCAGCTCCTTCAGCACCATGTCTGCCTGCACTCTGCCACATTTCTTGCCATGATGATAATGAACTAGACGTCTGAAACTGTAAGCCAGCCTCCATGAAATGTTTTCCTTTGTAAGAGTGGCTGTGGTCATGGTGTCTCTTCACAGCGATAAAATCCAAACTAGGACAATAGTGCAATATACATTTGCATGTTTAAACATTTCTAGAGGTCATATTTTTAAAAATAATTTACTTATTTTTATTTCATGAACACTGGTGTTTTACCTGCATGCATGTCTAAGTGACGGTGTTGGGTGCCCTGAAATTGGAGTGACAGAGAGTTGTGAACTGCACATAGGTGCTGGGAATTGAATCCAGGTCCTCTGGAAGAGCAGTCTTAATTGTTGAGCCATCTCTCTAGCCCCTGTTGGACACATCTTTTAAAAGTCAAAAGCCATGTGGAAAACATTTGTCTTTGACAGGCTATATCCAAAGCATCGTTTCAGCAGGGCATCGACATAAAAGTCACTAAGGGGAAGTGTGTAGAATCAGGTTTATCAGAGCCAGTGTGCTTTCGTATTGATGATGTACACGGGCACATAGCCACATGTGGTTAGTGGTTTTGAATACACAATATGAGTATAGCCAGGTTCTCTATTTTCCCTTTGACTATGGAGCTTAAATAATTTCATGTTTTATAGATATGCAAACCGAGTCAGGAAGAGGACAGGTGACTCCCCAGAACCCACAGTGTCTTTTCCAATTTAAGATAGGACCAGTCTCATACTCTTCCTCTGAAAATGAACACACTCACTTGTTCATCCAACCAGTCATGGATTTGACATGTTACCCACTAGGCAGAGACCATGCAAACTCCAGAGAAACAGCCCATGGAGAAGCAGACAGGCATCATAGCACTCAAGCTGTGCCTCAAGAGTTTTCACAAGAGCATGTTCTGGTTTCAAGCAATACTGAGACCATCAAGTGGGGAGCAACTAAAGAAAAACCTCTTTTTTTGTAGCAATGCAGTGGAGAACCCTCTGGAATAGCACAGATTACTGCGAACCAGGCTCAGATTCGGATCTTCACTCATTTGTACGGCGTGAATTGTTATCAAGCTTGTTTTAAGCACAGACACACGTAGCAACAAGCAAGGGATAGTTTGCTTGTCAAAGAGGATGCCATCTAGAGGGGAAACACTAAAACCCGTGCGTTAAAATGACAAAGTACATTACAGACAATAGGAAGCAAAGGAGATGAATATAAAGTCAGAGAATGACGAGAGTGCAGAGTTTGTTTTCATTTATTTTAGATAGGATCTCAGCACAGCCCAGGCTGGCTTCGAACTCACAACCCTTCTGTATTAGCCTCCTGAGTGCTAGGATGACACATGTGCACCCTCGTTCTCAGCTAGAAAACTTTTTGATCCTGCTGCATATTAATGAGTCATTCCGGCTGTTTTACTCATAGCAGAACAGCCGTGCGTGAATGGTGGCTCATAGCCAGGTTGATCTTTCCTCACACACACCCCAAAATGAATATTGGCTGATCCGTCAGCAGGTGACGTTTTGGTGGTTTGGGGTCCCTGGCCCCTCCCCCACTTGTAGCTTCACAATAATTTTATAACATGCTGTTTCCATGGTAACCGTGCTCTTGAGCATCAAAGTTGTCTTTTCAGGGGGATTAAAAGGCTGCCGATGACGCCCATGATGTGGTCATTGTCACCACACGCCACATTTAACTGCAATGGAAGCTGGGATACAAGGTCAAGTCCAGGATGATCAGGTGTGCCTAGAGAAATGTGTGTGCCCAGGTAGGAAAGGATATTGCAGCAAGAGTCAGGATTTCTTCTGCTGTGTGGATCCCACACTTGGCTTATCCATTCATCTATCAATGGACATTTGAGTTGTTTTGCCTCCTGGCTGCTGTGAGCAATGCTGTTGAAGCACTGACATGTAGAATCCTGCTTGAGGATTGACTTGGAGGTGTTTTGGACATATGGCAGAAATGAGATAGCCAGATCCCGTTCGTTGTTTAGATGCCATTGCAGAAGGATCAACCATTTCCCAGAACGACCGCCCCGGCTTCCTGGCCTCGCCGGCAGCTCACTGCAGCCCAATTTTTCTGTATCACCCCAAGCATTCATAATTTCTGGATTTTGTTCAGTGTTTGTCTTTTCTGTTGCTGTTGCTTTGCTTTGGATCAGCAGTCATCACAATGTGTGTGAGGCAGTCTCCCACTGAGGCGTGATTTGCCCCCTTTCACATGCTTGTCTCCATTTGTATCATTTCCTTAGGAGAGGTCTATTAAAGGCCTTTGCTCATTAAAGCTCTAAAAGGGAAAGCATCTTAGAGTATGTATTGATGTATATGCGGTCTGTGCTTCCATGTGTGAGTGCAGGCAAGCACATGCCACGGCGCTTGCGTACAGCTTGGCTATTGGTCCTCGCCTTCTGTCTTATTTGAGTAAGAGTCTGTGTTTTTTGCTGCTGTGAATATACAGGTAGGTAGCCTTCTAGTCCCCAGAGGTCCTCCCCTGCTGAGCTGGGGTGGGTCCTGGCTTTATGTGGGTCCTGGGCCCCCAAAGCCAGGTCATCATGCTTATCCAGGGAGAACTTTCCCCTCGGAGTCATCTCCCCAGCCCTGGTTAAACACAGTTTGCTTTATTCTGTTGAACACAGCCTAAGTATAGTGTCAAGGCATCATAAAACCCGGTAGGGGAATGACATGAGTCAGCTTGCATTTCTGGTGTGATTTTCTCCCTAATCTTGAGCCTTGCACACGAGGAGCAGGTGTTGATGGCCTTCATGAGACTCTTCATTCACAAGGTACATAAAATGTGGTTCGACTAAGACAGAAGGTCTGGGTTCTGCGTTTTCTTCACAAAAGTCAGCCAAGCCCTGTATATCTGTGTTGCACCTGCACAGTTCCTTATTTCCCCACACACTGGGGGTTACACTGGGGTGGGCAGTGGGATAGAGACAGCTGAGAGCAGGTGAAGCATAATTCAGTCTCCCGGGTCCATTTAGTCCCCGACACTCTTACGGGTCTGACCAGCCCTGTCAATTAACGCAAGCAATGATATTAGTTGCTGTGAGTATGGCCGAGACATTTGCTCCTTGGGAAGCTGGTGGCACTGTTAATTGATTTCATGCCAGCCTGACAGGAATAGCTGGATTGGGGTAAAACCACAGTGCCAGGGAAGCAGGAGGGCGTCCCTCTCCTGGAGCGATCCCTTTTTCTCGTGTATGCTTACATTAAAGTCATATGCACGACACACCTCGATATTAAAGCTTTATTAGCTTGTGGGGTATGTGTGTGTGTATGTGTGTGTGTTAGTATGTGTGTATGTATGTATGTGTTAGTGTGTGTGCATGTGTGTGTGTGTTAGTGTGTGCGCATGTGTGTATGTGTTAGTGTGTGTATGTGTGTGTTAGTGTGTGTGTATGTGTTGTGTATGTGTGTATTAGTGTATTAGTGTGTATGTGTGTATGTGTTTGTGTGTGTTAGTGTGTGTGAGTGTGTGTATGTGTATGTGTGTATGTGTTTGTGTGTGTTAGTGTGTGTGAGTGTGTGTATGTGTATGTGTGTATGTGTTTGTGTGTGTTAGTGTGTGTGAGTGTGTGTATGTGTATGTGTGTATGTGTTAGTGTGTATGTGTTAGTGTGTGTGTGTATGTGTGTGTTAGTGTGTGTGTGTGTGTGTGTGTGTGTGTGTGTGTGTGTGTGTGTGTGATATTTTGAAGGAACAATCAGCAGGGTTTATTACATTTTAGAGCAGAAGCAGGAGAAAGAGGATTAAGGGTGTCTTGGTGCCTTAGTCTCTGTTCTATTGCTATAAAGAGACACCATGACAAAGGCAACTTATAAAGGAAGCATTTCATTGATGGCTTGTTTCCAGTTTCAGAAGGTTAGTCCACGTTCATAATGAGAATGTTCATGGCAGCAGGCAGACATGGCATTGCTAGGAGCTTACATACTGATCCGTGGGCAGCAGGCAGAAAGAGAGAGTGAGACTGGGCCTGCGATTTTGGAACCTTAAGCCTATTGCCAGTGATATATCTCCTCCAACAAGGCCACACCTCCTAATCCTTCGCCAACAGTTTCACTAATTGGGAACGAAGCTTTCAAGTATATGAGTCTATGAGCCATTCGCATTCAAACTACTATGCCCAATTTGGGTGCTGTACTGGCTGGTTTTGTGTCAACTTGATATAAGCTGGAGTTATCACAGAGGAAGGAGCCTCCATTGAAGAAATGCCTCTATGAGATCCAGTTGTAAGGCATTTTCTCAATTAGTGATCAAGGGGGAAGGGCCCATTGTGTGTGGTACCATCTGTGGGCTGGTAGTCCTAGGTTCTATAAGAAAGCAGGCTGAGCAAGCCAGGGGAAGCAAACCAGTAAGCAGCACCCTCCATGGCCTCTGCATCAGCTCCTGCCTCCAGGTTCCTGCCCTGTGTGAGTTCCAGTCCTGACTTCCTCTGGTGATGAACAGCAATGTGGAAGTGTAAGCTGAATAAACCCTTTCCTCCCCAACTGCTTCTTGGTCATGATGTTTTGTGCAGGAATAGAAACCCTGACTGAGACAGGTGCATAAGTCACAGGTCACACTAGTGTTCTAGTTGCTGTGTTCAAGAGAAAAAGGTAAAGTGATGAAAGGAAAGCAACAATGGGGACCCAGGAGAAAGCCCCATTCCCGTCTCTGCACAGCTCTTGTCTGCTGTTTTATGTTTTCACCAGTCTTTTATTCCATACTCAATTCCACTCGTGTGTGTGTGTGTGTGTGTGTGTGTGTGTGTGTGTGTGTGTGTGTGTATGACTGTGTGTGTGTGTGTGTTAGATCATGCATACATATCTCTGTCTGTGTATAATCTGAAGGTTAGTGTCCTGCGGCCTTACTATCATATATAAACTAATGGGCAAGCATGGCTTTGCTGAAGGAGCACAATGTCTCCTCACGCTGTCTGCTCACCACCCAGGCTGCAGAAGGACAGGTGCTTTGGTCATACTTGGCTAACACTGACGGATGAGTCCACCTGCAGGCATCTGACACAGTCTGTGAGCTCTGGGTCTCAGACATTCCATGCCATCTATAGATACACGCAGAGCCCATATGTTCCTCTCTTACCCCCTTGAGCCTGGAATATAGTCAGGGGTCATGGGTAGAAGTACATTCTAGAAAATGCTAACCAAAATGCTGTCTCTACACTGACAGCAGATATGCCTTCGCCACCGCACATGTACACAGGACAATTTACCAACAGTGGGGACTTTTAACATCAAATGGAAGAGAAGTTAAAAATAAGGCTGAAATCAAGGCCCTCCTAAGAGCCCTCCTTAGGGCAACCAAGGTGAGCATTATCCACTGCCCTGGCCACCAGAAGGGAGAGAGCCATATAGCTAGAGAGAAACAACCTAGCTGATAAAGTGGCCAAGGAGGTAGCTCTTAAAGACACTGCACCTGTGCTGATGCAACAAAAAAGCTTAACAAACCAGTGGAGAAGTTTAAAAATGGCCCCACTGGGCCAAGAGATGTCCCCACCTAGTCTACACTAAGGAGGAGGAGGCCCAGATCTCTAGCTACCCTACCAACTACTATCTTAAGAGTGGTGAAGACCAATGGAAAACCCAAGAGGGAAAAGCCATCCTCCCTCAGGACCAGGCCCAAAAGCTGCTAGGACAGATGCAGAAATGGACTCACCTGGGCAGCAGAAGGCTGATAGAAGCCATTAAGGGATCCAGGATGTTCATCATGAACCTAAGATACCTAGTAGAGGAAATAATAGGGAGCTCCAAGTCTGTCAACAGGTGAATGTCTGCCGCACCAAGATAGGTGCAGGAAAAAAATCTAGAGAAAACAGGCCAGGAGTCTTCTGGGAGGTAGATTTTACAGAAGTAAAACCTGGAAAATATGGCTATAAATATCTACTACTCTTTGTAGATACTTTTTCAGGATGGGTAGAGGCTTTTCCCACAAAACTGGAGATGGCTCCAGTCATGCCAAGAAGATCCTAGAAGAGACTTTTCCCAGGTTTGGGGTAACCAAGGTAATTGGGTACGATAATGGATCCACCTTCGTCTCTCAGGTAAACCAGGGGTTCGCAAAAATATTGGGGACAGATTGGAAACTTCATTGTGCATGCCATCTGTCCCCTGAGTTCAGGCCAAGTAGAAAGAATAGAGCTTTAAAAGAGACCTTAACTAAATTGACCTTGGAGGCTGGCTCAGACTGGGTGTTGCCCCCCGCTTGGCCCTGTTCCAAGCCCAGAACACCCCCTACCATTTTAACCTGACCTCTTTTGAGATCCTGTGTGGTATCCCAACTCCCTTGGTATCCACTGGGCCCTCCCAGGAGGTATCCCACAACATGAGATTTGGCCCAAACTGTCTGCCTTAAATGCTCCAGGGATGCCAGAGACCTCACTGCTTCTAGGCTGGTGACAGGATCTATGTAAGGAGGCATCTGGCACAGTCTCTGGAACCCTAAGGAAAGGCACCCTTCCTGGCGCTGCCAGCCATTCCTACAGTCCTCAAGGTAGACGATATTGCGGCCTGGGTGCATGCTTCCCATGTGAAACCTCCAGACACCCCGCTCCCCAGAGACCCCTGCTGGATGATACAGAAGATGGACAAACTGCTCAAACTCAAGATCACTCAACCTTGATCATGACTGCTTGGTGGTACCTTTGGATTCTGGTTCCTTCCCCCCATCCTATGTGCCTGTCTGCCAAACCTGTTACAGCACTCACTATCTTCCTTCTGTTGTGGTTGGGGGTAACTGGGGCAGCCACCGGGACTTCTGCTTTGGTCTTACAAAGGGAAAATTATGACAGTCTGAGGGCAGCCATTGATTTAGATGTAGAGAGAATAGAAGCTTCCATCAGTCATCTTAAAGAATCACTGACTTTGTTATCAGAAGTAGTCCTACAGAATAGGAGAAGAGTAGACTTAACTTTTCCTCCAGCAAGGAGGGCTATGTGCTGCCTTAGCTGAAAAGTGTTGCTCTTATATAGACCATTCTGGGGTTGTTAAAGATTCAATGGCCAAGGTGAGAGAAGGGTTAGCCAAGCAGAAGAGAGAGAAAGAACAGAGTCAGGGCTGGTTCGAGTCTTGGTTTAACTCCTCCCCTTGGTTAACCACCCTCATATCCACCCTGTTAGGACCCCTAAGTGTATTGCTATTGTTGACTTTTGGCCCCTACATTTTGAACTGCTTGGTCACTTTTGTTAAGGAACACATAGGTACAGTACAGCTAATGACCTTAAAGCAGAAATACAAAGAACTAGATACAGAAGACCAGGAGTATGAGCTGCATAGCTATCAACAATAGCTTCAGGATTGAAGCATGCACAAGAAAAGGGGGGGGGGATGAAAAAGTCAACTCAGGAACTTTGGAAAATTCCACCAGGCCCTCGAGCACCTGGGCACCCCTCCCCTCATGGAAGAAACAGGTTAGAGAGCACATAGGCTGGAAGAGAGGGACTGATTAAGCCCCTACTACCTCATTCCCTAAAGACCAATCAGTTTAAAAGTCACACTGTTTTGTCAATCACATTGTGCCTAATGGCTGCTGCTCAAAAGCTCACTGAACGGGCTGTGTGTGGTTGTTCCCTCCCTCCTTTGTGTGCAGGGCAACCCCAGCATGCTGGAACAATAAATTCCTCTTGCTTTTTGCATCGATTCCCAACTCCATGGTGTTCATTTGGGGGTCTCCGGTAAGCTAAGGCTCCCCAGAGTCTTACACCATGGAGAGAAGTTGGGGAATGTAAGCATTCCAATGGAAAGAACATCAAGTGCTTCTTAGAACAGGACAGTTAGCCAAGAGCTCAGCAAGAGAAACTCCCTGAGGCTGTGAGCAGTGTGGTTATAAAGATGAGAAGTCTTCTAGTCAGGGAACTCAGCAGAGGCCAGAGGCAAGATTCTGACAATCTAGGATCAGCTAGGAAGTTGGATGTGGCAGGGAGTGGGAGGCCTGGGGAGAGTAGCAGGGGAAGAGTCCAGTTCTGCTTGACATGGAGGGGGACCAGGGAAAGATTTGGATGAGAGCAGTCACAGGTCTGCCTTCACTGGAAAAGCGTCACTGCTACTGCTGTGTTTAGGATGAAAATAGATGAAGACAACTGATGGCGATGGTCCAGAGGGCAAGGACAGTGGATTGTTGGAAGGAAAGAAACATGCAAAAACATATTGAGAAACCACAAAAACAAGCATTCCTTTCTTCATAACTGCCTCAAACTCTGTCTCTTTAATACACATGTGGTTCTAGTACCACCCAGAGCCCAATGGAGGGGTCATCCTTTTACTGCTGTGGAATGCACTTTGTCTTATATCTGGACCAGCAGTGGCCCTGTGTGCCTTGGTCCATAGAATGTGAGTAGCAGGCATCTCCGTGACTTTGGCATGGACTGGTGGGCACTCTGGCTGCTTTGTAGCAGATTCTAGTATTGACCGCTTTCTAATCTAGGTGGATCTGACCTGCATGTATTCGAACAGGTTCCTAAGCCTGTTCATAAGCTTCTTGGAGACCAGCCTTTGTGGGTGGGATCAAGGACATTTGATCAGCCAGTTCAGGTGCTTGTTCGGAGTGGTGATGGGAACTTATATCTCAGAGACAGATATCTGGTTGGCACAGAAGGACTCTGGTGTCCTGCTTCAAGGCCCAGCTTCAGTACATTTGCTGAGGTCCAGAGAGACTATTTCTGCCTGTCCCCTCCTCCACAGGGATGGAGCCACAGATGGTCCCACAGTTTAATCTGCTGCAATGTTTTCAAAGCTCTTTCAGCCGAGTGAGAAGCCAGTCTCCTGCTTCCAGAAAAGTGTCTCCAATGTGAGAAATTTGTCATTTTGTCTCTAACTCCTTGCAAAGCTTGTCACGCTACAAAACCGCAGCAGAAATGGCCTTTTGGTAAATGCCAGGCAGTCACTGGGCAGAAATGCCTTACAGTTGTAAGAAGGGGCTAAGCTTAGTGATTTCTCACCCCTGTCCCTCCCTAAGCCACAGCCAATGTGACAGAACAGCCCAATGACAATGAGCTAATTTGCCCCAAATATCTTCATGGTTTATTTCCTTAGAAAAGATTGCTTTTTTAAAAAAAGAGACTCCTAGACGCTAACCTTGTTCACACTGGGAGTTCCTTTCAGAGTTAAAAATGCCAAACCACAACAGCTACCCAATGACAAATGTATTCACCCTTTTAGACAAAGCTTTCATTTGGGAGCATATTTTAGATTCATTTCTCTGTATAAGAAATGACATCAGCAGCATTGTCTGTGGTGACAATGAGGGGATGTGTCACAAGGGGCATCCACAGTGGGGTGCAGTGCCATTGGGGAAGGGGAATAAGGGTGCTCCCTTTCCTGACATGTTAGGGTTGGTAGAAGACGATGCTCGCTGAGAGTGTAAAAGCACACCGGGAACAGAAGGATCTAACTTTAGCAGAAGACCCAGAGGGAAGTAAGCATATATTCATTTCTGTTTGCATATGCATCAGCACTGGGAGCAAGAAAAGACACTAATAAAAATGATTCGTTTTTGGAGCTAAGAGAGAGCCCACTTGGTAAAGTACTTGCCATGCAAATGTTAAGCATCCTGGTTGAAAATCCAGTGTGAATGCATATTTGTTGAAGAGATAGAGACAGGCAGATTCCCAGGATTCACTCACCAGCCAATATAGCCTATTTGAGGACCTCTAAGTCCCAGTGAGAGACTCAGTCTCAAAAACAAAAACAAAAACAAAAACAAAAACAAAAACAAAAAATGAGGGCTGGGGAGATTTTCTAGTTGGTAAAGTACTTGCTATGCAAGAATGAGCATCAAAGTTAAGATCTTCAGAACTTAATAAAAGCTAGGTGGGGGTGGTGGCCTGCCTATGATTCTAGTATAAATGAGGTAGAGACAGGACATCTCTGGAGCAAGCTGGCCAGCCAAAGTACACATACTGGTGAGCTCTGGATTACTTTATAGTGAGAACCCCTGGCTCAGTGTGCAAAGTACAGAGTAATCAAGGATAACACTTGACATCATCCCCTGACTCACACAAACACACACACACACACACACACACACACACACACGAATGAGCACACACATGTATGTGCACATACATTATCTTGTTTAATACCTGCACACACTTTCCTACCTCTCCCCCAGAATGGTTCCTTTCAGAACTAATACAGAATGACACATGAATGCAAAACCCCCAGGTTCATTTCTTTCTTAGAGCTTTAATATCAGGGCCATATAAAGTGTATTAGTTCACAAAATGTATTTCGAAAACAAAGAGACATGCAATCATGTCCAGATTCCAGTGATCAACTGCTTGGCTTTTGCAAGCAGAGAGCTGCAAAGAGTTTGTGTTGTCGTGGAGTTTTTCCACACCTCTCCATGCTTGGAAGGGACTGAGAGGTGCTCTGCAGGGAGGGATGAGGGTGACCAGGAATGGTCCTGGAGCCACTGACAGCCCATCAGGGGAAAACAGTGAGCAAACAGTTGCATGACGCCTTGTCCCAATATGAAAGGGCAATACACAGTGTCACGGAGTCCAAGAGTGGTCTGAGACACTACTGCAGAATGAGGCTTGAAAAGAGACAGGGGATGCACTAGCAAGGAAAAGGGGTGCACAGAAGGATGGGCAGGGACAAACCCAGACTGAGGAGATGTTACTGCAGAGATGAAGCATGACTCCACGGAGGGAAAGATGTCAGCGACATGAGCCTGGTGAGCTGCTGAAGACAGAAGGGACAGACCATGAAGGGCCTTTCTTGCTAGTTCGTGACAGAGGCTGTGCATTGTGCCAACGACCAGTGTCCATTCTCCCAGCATCTGGCCTCACATTTTGCTTTACCTATAGTCCCTTGGAATAAGGGCTATAAAACTTCAGCCTCCTTCGCAAATGAATATGGACATATGACTAAATCCTGGTCAATGGCATGTAAATGAAATGGGTGTGTGCAGGCTCTGGGAATTCTTTAAGGGAGGCATGGGCATCTCTCTCTCTCTCTCTCTCTCTCTCTCTCTCTCTCTCTCTCTCTCTCTCTCTCTCTCTCCATTTCCTTACCCTCCCTCTCCCTCTCTTATTTCTTCCACTTCTTCTGGTTGAAAGGAGAGATGAGATGTGTTGATTCTGACCCTCTGTTGACCTAGGCTAATGGGTATGTTTATGTCTGACTTTTTGACAAGAGCAAGAACAACAAAATAGTTGGAAAAGAAAAAATTAGAAAAAAAATCTTGGAGTAAGGATGTAAAGTGATTTGTGGTGTGTGTGTGTGTGTGTGAGGGGGGGATTGAGGGAGAGAGAGGGAGTGAGGGAGAGAGAGAGAAAGAGAGAGAAAGAGAGAGAGAGAGAGAGAGAGAGAGAGAGAGAGAGAGAGAGAGAGAGAGGATTAAACCTACGAAGTTTCACATGCTAGACAAGCAAGGAGATATTTTTTTCACAGCTGTACAAAATGTTTTCTAAGTATTATCACTACACTCAGTTTTCTACAAAGAAATAGTTATAAACTTACATGATTCAGTAAGCCAAGGTCAAGTTATTATTGAGTAAAGAAAAGAACTAGTCATTTCAGTGCAGCCAAGGCAGAGACTTTAGGTCTGCAGCCATCACATCTGTCCTTGGCCTTCAAGACTGTTTTTTCATTAGACACAGACATACAAAGCAACTTCCAGTTCTGTGGGCCATAAGCAGATGAACCACTTTAAATATCTTTACACCTTTCTTTTAACTGTACCTTTGCTCTCTTTAGCTGTTTTTGGATATTCAAATGTTTTGGGTATCTTTGCCAATCCTGTTCATTGTGGGTCACCCTGGCTTACCACCTAGAAGTCCTCTAGATCTCTGTAAGCAGTCAATGCTCACAGACAAAACCATCTATTATCTCATTCCTCAGAGAGTTTTCTGGGCAATGCATGACTGACTGTAGAGCTAACTTCCATTTAAAACCGCGGTCAGATTAGGAATGTTTACTCTGGCTTACATTTCCAGGTTGAAGAAAGTGTACCCTTATCTATTCTATTTGTTATATATTTTCTGAACAATTAAAAGACTCCTCCTTAAAAATTTCCCCCCAATATTAAGTTGCAAAGATTTGAATCCAGCCTGTCACAGCTATGGGGCTTCAGATAAAACTGCATACGCTCAGCTAGTACTCCTTCCCTTTCCTTCCTCTATCTGTCTCTGTTGTCTTCATTTCTGTCACAGTCAGTCAGTCAATCAGTCAGTCAGTCAGTCTGTCTGTCAGTCTGTCTGTCTGTCTCTCCCATTCTTTCCATTCCAGTTTTGACAGGGCCTCATTACATAGCCCAGGAGGGCCCTGGCCGCATAACTCCATCTTAACGCCACTTCCCCAACCTCTGGCAAGTGCTGGGATTCCAGGCATGAGACACCAGACTGAGCTCTCTGCCTTTAAAATGAGGGAATGAATAGTTTTTCCTTATCAGCTTTATTGAGAGACTCAACCAATAAAGATTCATGGAGGGCAATTAGCAGAGTACTTAATAACAGCTTGATAAATATTCACTACTAGTCAGTTCCTCGTCTGCTCATGTTTCCCAATTTTGAGAGTCTCTAAGCACATCTCAAATATAATCTCATCAATATACATGAAGCCCCCTGACACATGTCGCAGCAGTCAACAGAGTACTTATATATATACACACATCTCCTCTCTATTTATAGGTACCAAGAAGTGGGACTGGTTCCCACAAAGTTTGAACACAGGAGAGGGGGATAGCACAAATAATTGTGTTGGCTCTTCAGAGAATTAGAAAGGATTTCTGTGGGTAGTATTTCCTTCCCCCTTTTCATCCCGATTCGTCCTGTAATTGCTGACAGGCAGGTGTAGTGGGATGTCCCTCCTTCTTGTGTTGTTTCCCTTGAGTCTACTGGATGATAGAAGTGTCACTAGAAGGTGAGGTGAAGGGGCTTTCCCACTTGCTCCCATTGTCATCAAACGAGAGATTTCCCCATCTTCAAGACTGTGTAATAAATGGGGACAGGGTCTCTCTGGGTGTCTATGCTCTTTGACAGGAAGAATAAGTTGAGAACTGAGTACTCATTGAGGAGCTCCTACACTGCTCTCCTCTAGCTGACATGCAGGACTTAAGAATAGCTCCATCAGATGCGTGTTAAATTTTACATCAAGTTCCCCTAAATATAGATAGACTATGTGGTGAAGACTGGATGCTTGGATTTAGATTCCTGCACTGCTACTTCCTTTCAGACTGAGTCTAGGTGAGACATTAACTGTCTGCTTGTGGAGATAACAGTCCTATCTGTATTTAGGGGAGGTAGCCACAAAAGGCACAGATGCTGACCTGAGGGTGTACCTGTATGGTGCTGGAACTTGTTAGGCATGTAGCCAATGCTTTCTGGGTAGGATCAGCTTGTGTTTAAGGAGAATTAAAATTTCCCCCTCAGAGGGCTTCCCTCAAAGCTAAGCACATACCAAGTTTTTAGCCTTATATGAACATTATTTTCTCCCCCCAGCCAGGATTCTTACTGAAGGCGTGGGATGGCACCTCTATCTGTTAGGTTTTCTTCATTAAAAACACACTAACATTTTGTGAACTGAGTGGCTATATGGTCAGATGATCATTTTGGACTGGGTTTGACTGGCTCATGTGTCTTGGAAAGGTCAGCCAGGAGTGTGGGCTTGTCATTTTCCCACACTCTTGCTTCCTCCAGTGGGCCTGCCTAGGCCTGTTGAAATGCTGGTTGCAAACTCCCATAATGCCAATGTTAGATATGTTCTCAGGTGTGAGTATTCTGCAAGTCCCTAACCCCATCACCTTTGTTTATATTGTTCAGTATCCCTGACAAGTCATACCACCAAGCCCACAGCCAGTGTGGGAGGGGATCTATGAAGGTACAAGGCACAGAGGCACTGAGGTTTGAGTAAAGCAGAGGCCACAGCTGCAGCTGCCAACCACAGCACCATGCCTCAGTGCATTCTCCATTGCTATAACAAAATGACTGAAGCTGTGTACATGTCCTAGCTTGTTTTCTGTTGCTGTGATAAACACTATGACCAAAGGCAACTTCAGGGATGTCTTAGTTAGGGTTTTACTGCTGTGAGCAGATACCATGACCAAGACAACTCTTATAAGGACGACATTTAATTGGGGCTGGCTTACAGGTTCAGAGGTTCCATCCATTTTCATCAAGGTGGGAGCATGGCAGCATCCAGGCAATCATGGTGCAGGAGAAGCTGAGAGTTCTACATCTTCATCTGAAGGTAGCTAGGAGAAGACTGGCTTCCAGGAAGCTAGGATGAGGGTCTTAAAGCCCACCCACAATGACATACTTCCTCCAACCAGGCCACACCTACTCTAACAAGGCAACACCTCCTAATAGTGCCACTCCCTCTGCCAAGCATATTCAAACCATCACAGGGGAAAAAGAGTTTTATTTAGCTTCTGCTCCTAGTCTCCAATCCATCGTTGAGGGGAAGTCAGGGCAGGAGCTCAAGGAGGAACTGAAGCAGAGACCATGAAGGGATGGATGGTGTTTAGTGTCTCACTCCTCTCTTGCTTACTGACTCATGACTAGCCAACTTTCTTAGGATTACCTGCCCAGCGGTGCCACTGTCCACATTGGCTAGACAATCCCCCATCTACCAACATTTTCAAGACAGTTGCCTAGAGATGTTAGGGTGGGGAGCACACTCAGACTGACCTAAGCACAATACAGCTCAGCATAGCGGCCATGCTCCTTTACCTATCGGGTGGTGGCAAGCTTTGCAAGCTCAGCAGTGTCAGAAGCCACTGAGTTCTGCTTAGTTCAACAAGACCAAGACTCCCTCCAGCGCTCCACTAGGAGTCTCTCTGAAATAATCGCCTTTCAAGCTCTGACAGCTCAACGGCTCACAGAACAAAACCTTAATTAATACTGCTGTAACCAAGGGTAAGGGGCAGAAGGGAAACTGACATTTGTCTAAGGCTGCTGATTGGTGCTGATTGGGTCCTAGGCACCGCCCCCGAACTCCCCCCCTCCGTACTATATATATTCTTCTAGTCTTCACACTCAAAACTATGTCCAAGATGGATATGAGTAGATGAAGTCTGCAAACACGTATTGAGTTTAGAGAGGTTAAGAAACCTGCCTGAGGTCACACAGATGCAGAACAGTAGGGAAGGGATTGTATGATCTGCAGGGACTGCGGCATTTCTCCTCTGAAATGCTGCAGAGCCCAAGGGAAGCGGTGATTATCATATCAAGCCTGTCTGGGTATGTGGCTTCAGTGGCTGGCAGTGCACCTATCATGACTGACTGACCAGCTGGTGGGACCTGCCACTGGCTGAATGCATATTCATTTTGGGATAAAACTCATCTATTGACTATAGATAATAAAATGCAAATATTTCAAGATAAAGGGATATGAGTTTTGGCAGGGAGTGGTTCGGTGACTTACTGATGAGCGCTGGATGCTAATTTGAAGCCAGCAAACATCGCCATCTGTACCTAAGATAGTAGGCTGAACTATTAAAACAGATGACAGACAAGCCTGGAGACAGCATCATTTAAATCAGATGGGATGCAGGATGCTTAGTGCCAGGTAATGACTTTTATTCCTCCTTAGGGTTGGTAACCTGGTTCTGAGCCTGTTTAGGCTGTGTGTGTGGTGCTTCCTGCAGAATCCATAGAGGAGATGTGGGGGACACAGTAGCAGCACCAGAGTGCCATGACGCCCCTCCTGTGGGAGTGCCTCTCTTCATAGTCTGCCTTTGGCCAACTCTCAGTTAACTGAATTGGCCAATCTGCAGACAATCCAGTTTCTGGCCCAGCACTGCTGATGTATGGTGCTGGCCTTGGTACGTGTTAGAAGGGAGGTGGCATGCATGGGGACCATCTTAGTAACCTGGAACTCCATTCTGCTTGGACTATGCATGCAACCTATTCAAACACTGCTCCCAGCAACCTGTTAGTAATGCAGAGCTGAATATCTGCTTTACGTAATGGGAACAAGCCACTCCTCTTAGGAATGCCTTGATGATGCCCTCTTTCTATTCCAACACATCCTGAAACACATCTGGGACCTGGGCTTGGAATTCTTTCTGTTGTCGATGATATACAATGCAAGACATGAGCGGGGGGTGTGCCTGGGGGTGCTGGGGTCAAACCCAGGGCTTCATGCTTAGTGCATGCTGAGTGAGCACTCTGCTAGTGAGCTACATCCCTAGCACATGTGAGGATCTTATGTTCCATTGATAATCTTAATAGTCACCACCTAATGAGTACTTACTGTGGCTAATACAATGCCCCAAGTGTTTTACAGACCTGATTAGTTTTGTAAACCACCTTAGAGTTAGGAATTATTGCCCACTATTGGCAAAGAAGAAAAGTAAAATACCAATAAGTCAGCTTTCTGCAGGGTATGCAGCTAGTAAGTGGCACAGCCATTTCTATTTCCCAACTCTGAACATTTAACCAGCTTCCCATATATAACCCGGAGTAGAAAGGCTTAGACTAAAGTCTCCGCTGGCCATATGGGTGGATGGTGGACTTAAAGTGGCCAGATTGGAGGAGTCGACACCTGGGCCTTTGGGTGTTGAGTGTGGACACAAAAAAGAAGCCCTCAACTCGTCTCAAAAGGAGTGTGTGTGTGTGTGTGTGTGTGTGTGTGTGTATGTGTGCATGCGTGTGAGTGCGTGTTTGCATGCCTGAATTTGTGCTTGCAAATGCATGGTAGCCCTTTAGACACTGAAGGAAAAACATGTACAGACGGTGTGTCACTAATTTCTTTTGTGTCTTTCTGGGAAGTCAAAAAAAGATTCAATCTGCTGTCTCTAGGGCTTCCTGGAGCCCACCTGACTCTTCTGCTACATCTGACAGTGGTGTGAACACATCTTTTATGGTTGAAATGGATATCAGCTTGCTGGGAGGGGTGTAGATCTTGGAGTGTAATGTTAATGCACTCATCCTGTTCTAGCTCCACTCAGAAGATGCTGGCAATTTCCTCTTCTACACAGTGGTCTCTAGAAAGCATCCCACCCTAGTTACAGTTTCCTGTTTTCATATTTGCACACACGGTGGAGAAAAAGGCAGGAAGTGAATGGACATGTGTAGTATGTCTGTGGTTAACACGTGTTTTCACGTCTGATGTAGCAGTGTATTCCTCTAATGCCAAAACTCAGAAGGCAGAGGTTTCCCCTTCAATGCCACTGTTGGTCACTTGCTAGCAACATAAGGCCCAGGTCACAAATGTCCCACAACCTTCCCAAACAGCCCCACTATCTGGCAACTGAATGTTCAAACATGTGAGTTCTTGGAGAAGTATCTCACATTCAAACTAGCATCATTCACAAGAGCCTGGATCTCAAATTACCTCCCAAAGGTGATACTTACAGATGCCATCACATCAGGACAAGGGTAAATACACATGCATGTGAACACACACACACACACACACACACACACACGCACACGCACACGCACACGCACACACACACAATGTCTCAGCACTTGGTTCCCAAGATATTTTCAGTACCCATTTACTGATCAAAATAATAAATAAAGAACTTGAGGCACAGAGAGATACACAATAGTAAGCTGTGTGCTGAATCAGGGCAGTGTGGTACTGAAGCAAAGACCTCAACTATACTATAGCCATGACCACTGGATCTGTACTGCCCACTGCCTACTGCAGTCATGACCACTGGCTCTGTATTTCCCACTGTCACACTGTAGTCATAACCACTGGATCTTTACTTCTCACTACCTACTGCAGTCATGACCACTGGATCTGTACTGCCCACTGCCACACTGAAGTTATAACCACTGGATTTTTATTGTTTATCCTCAGAGGATCCTCAGGGGATCAAAGCTATTCTGCACAAGAATACTAAGCATAGACTAACTTTCTTCATTTCCATCATCCCAGAAGTATTTGGTGGAATTTTCCAGAAGCTACAGAATATGAGGCATCTCAAATCAGTTGAAGACAGAAGTGACTGTGAGATTCCAGGTGTGTTTGCGACCAGAAATTTGTCAGATTTGACAAAAATCTAAAACTATGCCATATTTTTTTCCTCACTGAACAGTGTTTGGATAATGTCTTGTTTCATGTTAGATAAATTAGTAACCATTTTATATTTCTCAATTTTTGTATCTTAGAGAATTTTCATCCAAGGAGCGAAGCATTTGGGAAGGTGACTTGAGACCATAAGAGGCAAACATAGCATGTCTGTGCAGCGCTCTCCCTTGTATAAGATGTGACAGGCAGGCGTGTGAATGATCACTCTCCAGCCTCGGTAGTGGAGCAAACTGCACCAGCAGCAGCAATGTGACAGTCACCACAATAGGGAGACTGCTATCGTCCAGCCCATATCATGACACATCTCAAGTCTAAACGGGACTAAATGGAAAACCCATAGAGAATCACCCAGCTACTGGGTCAGTTCACGGCCCTTACTGGGGGCTGTGTAGGCTTTCATCACTAGCTACAGGGAGAGAAGATGGCAGAGTAAAGGGAAGCCACGTTCCTTGACCACAGCTTTGGCTGACTTTCACATTGCTTTGAATTTTTAAAAGGAGTTGATTTTCATGTACTCAGACAACGCATGTGTTTATGTTTCCTTGACAGCCCATGTGCCTCGACATTGAAGAGAAAGATGTTCACGGGGAAGGGTTGATAGGATTCTGACATATTTTGGCAGGATTGAAGAATCATGATGTATTGAATCAAATGTGAGTGGGACAGAAAATATATGAGCTTCTGAACACAACAGATGATGTTGACATCTGCCAGAACTCTCAGGTTCTATCTGTAGCAGTAGAACCTTGGGCAATCCAAATGGTTTCAAACCCAAACCACAGGGGATGGGTGTGGCTAGTGCAGAAACCTGGTGCTGCTCTTTGAATAGGGTTGGCCCTCCTTGAAATAAGCAAGTTGTCTGAAACGTAAACTGTAGCTTAAGTTGTGGAGGGAAGTTGAATGGCGATTGCATAATTGGACTGAGCCCCATCCTAGAACAAACAGCATCTTGGGATTTCAAGTCTAATCCCAATGCTTGCTGCCCTACTTCACAGCAACTGAACTGTAGAGAAACCATTTTTTATCTGTATCTTGCATGTAACTTTGGGACAGACATTCACATAGTTTTAAAACACTTGCTTTAAGCTGGGAGGTAATAGGGCAGTTGGAAGCAACATGACAGGATATGTTGACCTTGCTCCATTTCTAATAACCTTATGAGGACATAGAAGACAGATCCAAGTATGGCCTGGACAAGTGACTTCCCTGGTAGAGGCAGACAAGCGCAATCAGTGTGAGCTCAGTCCTTATTTTCATGCTCTTGTTCCTGGGGTTGTTGGTGAAGAACATTCATCCAAGAAATCTTTCCAGAGTTCCAGATGAGCCTTCTGTGGACTACCCAGTCTCTGAAGATCTATGACACTCCACTCCAGGGAAAAACCTCTTTTGATATTTTCCTGTCAGCTCTGTTTCTGGGTATCACAGAATGGTGATCAGGAGAGACAATATTGGGCTGTGGATCTCAAACTGGGGCCCTAAATGGCACCTCTATGTGGCAAGCATTCTGTTTCACATGCATACGATTTTGGCAAGTGGAAGAATCTGTTGGCTATATATAATAAGCCGCCATAGGACTGCTTAAATGAGAAGTTATTGATGAAGGTGGAGAGATAACATCTACTCTGATGGGGGTTACAAGAAAACACTAGTCTCTAAGAAAATGGCTGCAAGAATGGTTGAGGAAGTTTGTCCTAACTTGGGAGCTGTTGTGTCCTCTTCTTTAGACCAGGATTCTCAAAAGATAGGCACCAAGATTTTATTATACTTGTACCTCCCAAATATCTCTAAGTGTTAGTGCCCAGTAAATTCTTTGTGAGTTGTTTTTTTTTTTTTTTTTTCTGAACTCAAATGAGATTTTAAAAATCTTTCATTTGGAAATAATTTTTAAAAATGTGGACTATGGAAAATGTGGAGAGACCCTTGGGCACACTTTGTCCCAAGTCACATGGAATCCTGACATTAGCCTTCTCGTGTCATCTGTTTTTCTATTTTCTGAATTCTTTTCCATCCTTCTCTATTTCCCTTTCACCTTGATTCCATAATCTCACCTTTTCCTGAAACATTTGAGCTACATTTGAGTTACATATAGTATTTCTTGAATGATATTTGTGTTGTTAGTGACTAAGAATAGAAACATTCTCTACAAAACTGTCACTGACTATAGTAATTTTAACGTGGACACAATACATCTACTCTCTTATCTCTGTTCACTTGGATCTGTTAGCACTATGTATCCTTTGTAGTTTATTTTATCCCTCCAGTAAAGTAGCCAATCTAGGATAGAGTATTGTATTTATTGTTATTGTCATACTAGTCCTCTTCAATCTAGAATGTTTCCCTAGCATTTATCTTTTATGACACTGAAAGTTTTGATGATCATGGTCACCTAGTCTTCTGACTGAAATGGATCCTATACTTAGGTTAGGCTCTCCCTCCCTCATACCTCATATAGGACATCCCTTATTAGCATAGGACCTTGGGTACCATCACCTCAGACCAATAGACCAACCTTTCCACAAAAGAGATGAATCCTATTATGCTGCCAACCTGAATGTCAAACTGGTTCCTTAAAGAAGTAACAGGGTGCCAACTTGAAGTTGGGACCTTGAGGATTAGATGTTTTGCTGTTTTTTTTTTTTTTTTTTTTTTTTTTTGTCAAATCAGCACAAACCTAGACATATCTTGGAAGAAGGACTCTTAACTGAGCAAATGCTTCCTTAAGATTTTCCATAGGTAAGTCTTTGGGAGTTTTGTCTTGATTAATGATTGATGTGGGAGGGTCCAGCTTACTGTGGGTAGTGTGGCCCTGAGAAGGTAGTCCTGAATTGTATAAGAAAGCAAACTGAGAAGCCATGAGAAGCAAGCTAGTAGGCAACATTCCTCCATGGTCTCCATTTGATTTCCTACCTGGACTGCCTTTGATGACAGATTGTTAAAGTGGAAGTGTAAGCAAAATAAAACCCTTCTCTCCAAGGTTCTTGACATCATGACTCTGGGCCCCTGGGAAATAAGGCTCATGAGTTTGGTAGCCATGGATGGATGTAGAAGTAGAAGTAGCTCATCTTATCAACCCAGTGACATCCAGAGAACTTCACTCCCATGGCCTCACAACTTTAGGTTCTCTTTGGGATGAGGGATTCTATCAGGGGACACCTAAAACTGACAACATTCAACCTAAAGCCATGGCTACCTTTTTGCTATTTGTAGCCCCTAGAACCACTAGTTTAGTAGACAAAGGGGTCATACTCTCTGCACTGATAATTGGCACTGGTTATTACAGAAAGTTAGAGTTGTGTTGGACAACTGGGAAGGGAAGATATCTTTTTCTATTTGTGCTGTGGTTATGAAACAGTAGAGTGTGGATAACTCATACAAAATGGAAATTTATTCCAAAAGTTTTGAAGTCTGAACAATAAAAAGTATCAGCATTTCATGTCTGGTGAGGACCTTCTTGATGGTATCTTCACTATGGCAGAAGAGTAGGAGAGAGAAAACCCATTCTTATAAGTCCTTTATGATAAAAATCCTAAGCCATTCATCATTATCCATGTCTTAATCACCTCTTAAAGGCCTGACTTCTTCATACCCACACAATAAAGATTAAGCATCAACATGATTTTTTGGAGCATTCAAACTGTCATTTGAACTGTAGCAGAGGAGTGTCTAGAGCCCTGGGGATCCATCAGGAGCTTGTTGACACTTTCAAACCACTGGCTACAAAACACCTACCAACATTGACAAACCACAGCCTGACAAGGGCTCAGAGCCACCTAGGGAAGAATATCTGGATTATCCACCATACAAAACTAAGACAAAAAGCAACAGAAGTGCTAACTGCCGTTGCTACCATCTTCAGCAATGAGGCTGTAAAGCTCCAACACTTTGCAGTTCCTAATGGTTTTCTGGTGATCATCACTTCAACAGACCATCCCAGTGCAGACATGTTTTCTTTGTCATTTTAGGCTGTGAACAGCTACCATCTTAAAAGACAAGCGAACATAACAGTCATGGGTTTGAGTTGGTACCATACTTAGATCCTTTGCCATTCCTCTGTGTGCAAAGGCTGCTGCTCACCCTAAGCATGAAGGTTTCCCTTGGTCTTAGAGAACATGCTCAATCTGCTTTCTAGGCAAGCTATAAATACTGGAGGCTTAGCGGTCCATAAAAGGTCCTTAAAGGTCCATGGCAGATAGAGAGGCGATGAGAAAACACTTGCTATTTTACCCTTCACTGTCTCCCAGAGACCAGTCAGCTTCAGATGTCCTAAGTGTGTCCCGCGCGCTATTTGGTCTCGCCAGCAAGAACCCACGCGGACACACGGATCCTTCTGCAGCAATGCGTTTATTGCATGATGAAAAGAGGAAGACTCCGGGCTCCAAAATGGCGCTGCTTATATAGCCCTGAGGCAGCGTGTCCTCCACTGGTTGGCGCGCCCCGGGAGTGGGCGGTGATTAGTCATGTACACCCATAATGCGCAGGCGCTTCGGGGTATTCCCGCGCTATCCGTAAGTTTCCTTAGAGCGACAGCGGAAGTCAGCGCCATCTTGTAATGGCGAATACTCTAACCGCTCCCTACATCTCCCCCCATTCTTTCAAGTAAGAAGGAGAGGGGGGTCAGCTGGGTTAAATAGGCCACACCTCCCCACAGTGGTATCAAAACACAGAACCAGGCTCGATCAAACGAATTCCGTCATGAGTGAATAGGCGATCAAGGGCCAATATTCTGAGAGCATTCCATCCTTACCCTTCCAGGTGCAATGGTACAAGACCCCTGCGTGCAAGGGCTAAGGAGGCTATGCTATGAGTAACACCCATCCCCGTGCAATGGAGCATATCTCCTAGGGGTGCAAGGGCTGTTAACCCACAAATGAAAACCACGCTTGAGGGGAGGGGGCGAAACGCAGCGACCCAGATAGAGTAGAGAACGAATCTCATTTTTTGAGCATGGATAGCCAGAAGTTAGGGGAAGCTCCTTGCTCCAAAGCTGTAAGCACTTGGGTGACAATGATCTTATCACGAATCTGTTAAGCTATGAGCTTGTAGACCAACCATAGGAGGAACACCATACT
>CM052714.1:53596841-53619956 GCA_028551405.1 Uromys caudimaculatus | reverse complement strand
AATGGGTGGGCGGGTGGGTGGGAGGAGGAATTCCCTCACAGAGGCGGGGAGGGGGAGGGGACACGGGGTTTCTAAAGAAAAGGGGAATCATCGGAAATGTAAATAAAATATAAAAAAAAAAAAAAAAAAAAAAAAAGATATCTTGGTGTGACTCTAACCAAGCAAGTGAAAGACCAGTATGTGAAGAACTTTGAGTCCCTGAAGAAAGAAATTGAGGAAGATCTCAGAAGATGGACAGATCTCCCATGCTCATGGATCAGTAGGATCAACATAGTGAAAATGGCCATCTTGCCAAAAGCAATCTACAGATTCAGTACAATTCCCAATGAAATTCCAACACAATTCCTTACAGACCTTGACAGAACAGTTCTCAACTTCATATGGAAAAAAAAAAAAAAAACCCAGGATAGCAAAAACAATCCTGAACAATAAAAGAACTTCTGGAGGTATCACCATCCATGACCTCAAGCTATATTACAGAGCAATAGTAATAAAAACTGCACGGTATTAGTATAGAAACAAACAGATCAGTAGAATCAAATCAAAGACCCTGAAATAAACCCACACACCTATGAAACTTGGTTTTTGACACGAAAGGCAAAACCATACAATGGAAAAAAAGATAAATGGTCCTGGATTAGCTGGATGTCTGCATGTAGAAGAATGCAAATAGATCCATATCTATCACCCTGCACAAAACTCAAGTCCAGATGGAGCAAAGGCCTCAACATAAAACTAGATACACTAAATCTAATAGAAGAGAAAGTGATGAATAGTTTTGAACTCATTGGTACAAGAGACAACTTCCTGAACAGAGCACCAGTGGCTCAGGCTCTATGATCAACCATTGCTAAATGGGACCTCATGAAACTAAAAAGCTTCTGTAAGGCAAACAACATTGCCAACAGGACAAAACAGCAGCCTAGAGATTGGGAAAGGATCTTCACCAACTCTACATCTGACAGAGGGCTAATATTCAAAATTTATAAAGAACTCAAGAAATTTGACACTAACAACTCAAATAACCCAATCTCTTTAGTTCTGTACCCTATTTTGTGGGAATGGGAGGAAGGATTATGGGAAAGGGTGACCAGGAGGAGGGACTGTAAGCAGGATGTAAAGTGAATAAATAAAAATAAAAATAAATAAAAAAGAATGAAAACAAAATGCAGACAAATGAAGTTAACTAAAGACTAAGGAGATTAGGGGAAAAAAAAATCTCGTCTTCATGGCTTCAGCAGTGGATTTTACTTAGGAAGAAGTAGGACTAATTTTATATTAATTCTTTGAGAGATTGTCAAAGAAAAGGGATTCTGAACTCTGCTAAAACATCTTACCAATGAAAACAAAGACTTGAATGAACACTTAAAGACTACAACTCAGTGTGAATCTGGGGTCAATAGTCACCAAATTGATCTCTGGAATTGACAGACATTATCAACCTCTACCCTGGCTGCTTGACGACAGTGACAGATGGATCTAAGTTTGCATGGACCTGAAAGGGACATAGAATAGTCAAAACACCTGGAGAAGAAAGATTTGAGAATAATATATAATTCCAAGGTTTATTACAGTCTTAGGTAGACAAACAGCTTAACAAAACTAGACTGGGTTTAGCCAAATACCCACGCAAACGTAACAGGAATTTTTAACAAAGATACTAAGACAATGCCCTGGTGAAGGCTAGTCTAACAATCCGTTCTGGAAAAGTAGGATATTCATAAACAGGTGTGGGCTTCAACCTATGGAAGTCCAACCTTGGAACATAGAAATTTAGCACAACGTCTATTATAGTCCTAATCATTAAATACTATAAAGCTTATGAATGAGAACACAAGGCAGGGGAGGAGAGCAGAGAAAGTGCTTGCTCTCCACACATGAACTAGAGTTCAAATCCCCAGAACCCATGTAAATTTCAGATGGATTTGACACAGTTCCAACAGTCCTGGTGTTTAGAAGGTGGAACTGGGACATCCTTTCCTTGGGGTAAGCTGGCTAGCTATGCTAATCAAATTGTCAAGCTCTGAGTTTAATATAGAGATCCTGTGTGTCTTAGTCAGGGTTTGTATTCCTGCACAAAACATCATGGCCAAGAAGCAAGTTGGGGAGGAAAGGTTTTATTCAGCTTATACTTCCACATTGCTGTTCATCACCAAAGGAAGTCAGGACTGGAACTCACAGGGTAGAAACCTGGAAGCAGAAGCTGATGAAGAGGCCATGGAGGGGTGCTGCTTACTGGATTGTTTCCCCTGGTTTGCTCAGCTTGCTTTCGTATAGGAGCCAGGACTACCAGCCCAGGGATGGCACCACCCAAATGGACTGGACCCTTCCCCCTTGATCACTAACTGAGAAAATGCCTTACAGCTCTATCTTATGGAGGTATTTCCTCAACGGAGGCTCCTTTCTCTGTGATAACTCCAGCTTGTGTCAAGTTGACACAAAACCAGCCAGTATAACAGATCTCTTGTCAACCTGACACACAAACACATCTCTATTAAGCATCAACCCTTATTTTCATATTCATCCCCAAGATCTAAATGACTTGAAAGATCCCACAATCTTTACAAATTCTTACATATTAAAATTTCAATCCCTTTAAAGTATTAAATCTCATTTGAGGTTCTAAGTCTTTTTACAATTCAAAGTCTCTTAACTGTGGGTTCCAATAAAATACTTTTTTACTTCAAGAGGGAAAAAATATCAGGACACAGTCACAATCAACAACAAAATCAAACTCTAACCTTCCAATGTCTGGGTTCCTCCAAGGAATCATTTCGCCAGCTCTGCCCTTTGTAGCACACAGCTTGTCTTCTAGGCTCCAGATGCCTGTACTCCACTGCTGCTGCTGTTCTTGGTAGTCATCTCATGGTACTGGCATCATCTCCAAAACACTGCTGTCTTCTGCTGCAACTGGACTGCACTTTCACAAATAGCCTCTCATAGGCTCTTTTCATGATAGTAAGCCTCAACTTCTCTGCATGACCCCTTCAGTCCTGGGCTTTCAACTACCACTCAGGCTGCATATTCATCAATAGCCTCTCCTGGACTCTCACAGTGTCAGGCATCAGCTGCTATGCCTTCATGTTTCAAAACCAGTACTACCTGGGTGACTCTTATGCATTACCAAGTCTGGCTGCCAACACGAGTTACAACTGCAGCTGCCTCTGGAACACAGTTTCTCTGTGATCTCAGGAAACACTTCCTAGAAGATTTCACCTTACTGATGCTGGTCTCTTCTTAATCACTGCTAATTTCCTAGCTCCAGCTAACCAGCATCAATCATCCCAGTAATGCAAAGGTTTTGATTTAGTAGTTCTGATATTTTGTTAAACACAGGTGATTCTTCAGCCCCAGCTAACCAAAACCACAGAATCTTCACAATCAAAATAGCAACAGCCCCGATAAAATTCTTTAATCTTCCCTTTGAAATTTCAAAAGCCAGGCCTCCATCGTTTGTACTGTTCTCAACATTATCTTCCAAACTCCTACAGAACATCCCACAGAGCTCTTAACAACCAAATGGCTCTTCTAACCCAAAGTTCCAAAGTCCTTCCACAGTCCTTACAAAAACATGGTCAGTCTGTCACAAGAATACCCTACTCCTGGTACCAATTTCTATCTCAGTTAGGGTTTTACTGCTGTGAACAGACACCATGACTAAAGGAACTCTTATAAGGACAACATTTAATTGGAGCTGGCTTACAGGTTCAGAGGTTCAATCCAATATTATCGAGGCAGAAACGTGGCAACATCTAGGCAGGCACGGTGCAGCAGGACCTGAGAGATCTACATCTTCACCTGCAGACCTCTGAAAGAAGACTTGACTTCCAGGCAGCTAGAATGAGGGTTTTTTTTTTTTTTTTTGGTTTTGGTTTTTTTGGGGGGTTTTTTTTGTTTTGTTTTTTCGAAACAGGGCTTCTCTGTATAGCCCTGGCTGTCCTGGAACTCACTCTGTAGACCAGGCTGGCCTCAAACTCAGAAATCCGCCTGCCTCTGCCTCCCAAGTGCTGGGATTAAAGACGTGTGCCACCACTGCCCGGCTAGAATGAGGGTCTTATGCCCATGCCCACAGTGACACACCTACTGTGACAAGGCCACACCTCCTAATAGTGTCATTCACTGAGATACATAAAACATCACACTGTCTCAGTAAATAAAGTGGAAAGTAACTGAAAAAGACACCTACTGTTTACCCTCTGGCTTCTATGAATGTGAGCTATCTGTCTTTCTCCCTGTCTGTCTCTATCTCTCATATATGCACTGATATGCAAATGAACACATATACAAACACATACAAACCACATATAAACACATGCAAAAATAATAAATTTTTTCATTTTATTTTCTTAAACTTGAAAAATATTTAATCAATAACAAAATAACATTTTGAGATTTTAATTTTAGAAGTACTTGATTGTGTGAATAAGAAGGAAGGCTTCACTTAGGGAGGAGGTACATCACAGCCCTGGCTGTTGGAGGAAGAAGAGCTCTAGGCAAAATTTAAGGTGAATCATTAGAAGCTGGTAAAGTGATGGTTTTTTGTTTTTTGTTTGTTTGTTTATTTATTTATTTTGAATATTTACTTTATTTACATTTCAAATGTTTTCCCCTTTGGAACTCCCCCCACCCGATCCTCCCTCCCCCTGCCTCTATGAGGGTGCTCCCCCTCCCACCCACCTACTCTCGTCTTCCCTCCTTGGCATTCCCCTACACTGGGACATCTAACACCCTCAGGTCTAAGGGCGTCTCCTCCCACTGATGGCAAACAAGACCCTCCTCTGCCACATATGTGGTCAGCACCATGGGTCCCTCCATGTGTATTCTTTGGTTGGTGGTCCAGTCTCCAGGAGTTCCGGGAGTTCTGGCCAGTTGACACTGTTGCTCCCTCCATGGGGCTGCAAACTCCCTCAGCTCCTTCAGTCCCTTCTCCAACTCCTCCATTCGGGACCCCACGCTCAGTCCAATGGTTGGTGGAGAGCATCCACTTCTGTATTTGTCAGGCTCTGTTTGAGCCTCTCTGGATATTTTTAAAGATCTTATAGAGAGCCCTTCCTTCAAAGACTGTCTTGGTAGAGTCTTCTGCATATTTCTGCCCCATCTCTTCTGCCTAGCTATGCACCATTCTCAAATGTCCCCCATACCCTCTTCTCTTGAAAGCCTTCAAAATGGTACCACAGGCTGGAGACTGTGCCTTCAAAAGATGAGGCTATGGGGGATGATTCAGAATGGTAACCAGAGCCCAGAATGTTGGCCCAAGTCCTCCTGCCGATTTTACCATGTCAGACTATTGGCTTTGAGTTGCTGCCTGGAAGGAGTGCAGTGCTCTGGTGTGGATGCAGAAGCAGCCAACAAGATATAACTTGGAGCCATGGAGACCCAAGAGAAACTGACCATGGAAGACCCAGCTGTACTGGACAAGCCTGAGTTTGAACAGGTCTCCCTGAGTACTCTCCTACTGTCTCAGAGGTCTTGGCTCAGAGTCTGGCCCTGTCTTGCTACAGCCAGGCCCGAGATTACACCCCAAGTCTCCTCCTGAGAGGCCATCACATTTGCTAGACAAGCATTGTACCAAATGAGCTATCTTCCCAGGCCTTACATTAATTTTTTAATGCTGCCTTTGGAAATTTTAAACCAAATTACACTCTGATTCCTCCACTTAGACTCAACTGCTTTTCTTAATGACATCTTCCATCTTTAGGTAGACATTTTTCTATATCTGAATTGTGATGAAAATTTTATGTCCTCCTTTCTCTCCTTGTAGTCCTTATATGATAAATATGTTACAGCTTCCTACTTCAGATTTCTAGAACACAAACGTGGACCTTACTCACACATCAGATTTTGTAAAACTACATAATTATTGAGAATTCTCCTGTGACTGAACATTTATGTGGTTTTTACTCATTGTTTTCTATTTCAGGTACTTGTGAGCAATGTATCTTTTTATAGGTTGCAAGTATTTTCATATTAAAATGTGAATTTTAATCAGTGCTCAGAGTTTGGGCTTTGGGTAAGTGACTGGAGTCTGACTGTATTCAATGAGCTAGTCCATGAGTTCATAATCTAATAAGCTGTTGGGTGGTAATGGAAACTCAGGAGATATCTACTTGACAGGAAGTGGTCCCTGAGTGTGCCTGTGAGGTCTGTCTCTTGTCTGCAAAATATTTTATTTATCTACTACTATTTTATCTTCCCTTCCTTCTCCTTCCAGTTTCCTCAAATAAAACTAAAACATTATAATGGTACTTAAAATATTTCCCTACTGAAAGATTAAATTCTCTCACAGTGTCACTTCTTCCTCATAATGTACCTTTTTTTGAAAGATACATCAGCTTTTCATGGGTTGGGGCTTAGTCACAGGTATGCCATTTACTGCAATTATCAACTTAATTTCCATGCATTCATTTTTACAAATGATGCTGGATATTTCTTCTTTTGTGGGCTTATGTGTGTGTGCATATTTGTCTGTTAGAAACTTGGTAATTTTAGAGCTTTTATGAACTCGTTATGCCATTTTTACAAGAAATCTCCTCCCATTTTTTTTTTTTTTTTTAGGTAGATCCATTTATTTTGAGTGTATTTTGCAAGTATAAGTTTGGACGAGCTATTTGACAAACTTCAGCATTAACTGCCAACTCTACAGACATCTTTAAAAAGAAAAGGCATTTATGTTGGCCCTCTGCATACAGGCAGTGTCCCATTGCATATCAAATGGTGGAGATGCATTGACAGATTTGAGGGCACGATACTAAAGGAGTTAGATCTCTATTTCTACTGCTATTTAGTTGATAAATACCATACAAACCTACACTTATGAATGTCACCACCACCAGTAATTTATAGGATGAAACCCAAGGTCTACCTCCCTTGAAGGCTGGAACTGATAAGAGTCCAATTGCCACCTATACATCAAACACCACAGGTTGTGATCCCAATTTCTAAAATTAGCAGTGACAAGTTGGAGAAAGAATCTTGGGTTAAGACTGGCAGTACATGCCAAGTGAAATCAAGAAAATGTAAAAGAAGTGCTTACAGTGGGCTTCAGGGGTGGACATGATGAGGGAATTGGGTTATGATTAAGTAATAAGTCTGAAGGTTGGGGAATGTGACGAGGCTATCACAGACAGGGCATTGGTAACCACTCAGAACAGCTCTTCCCATAGGCCACTTGCTTCTGACCATCAAACACTAAGTTTACACAGTTCAGTGTTGATAAGGCTTTGTGATATTCAGATCAAGAATACAAGTCTGACTTAGTAATGACTACCAATACGTATTTAGAGGTATACTTTGGTTACATCAAGTAAAAAGAACAACTAACTGTGGCAGTAACAAGTAGAGGCCTTGTCATGACTGCCTTGAATCATTTAGACATATCTCTAGATCAGCAGTACAAGATTCTCTAACAACCTGTAGAACTGCAAACAAGTTCCCTCCAATCCATCCAAATGCTATTCCCAACCAGACACAAGGTGCTGTTAGTCAGATGTAGCCTTCAAGATGTTTCTTATATGAGCTACTGAATAAAAAAAAATTAGGCTTTAGCCTGTTTGCCTTTAGTATTTTCATCAACCTCAGTTTACTCTAACATTAAAATTAGCCATTCCTCAGACACAGCTTTGACCTAGAAATTAAACTCATTTCATCAAACTCTTCACTAAATGATGACCAAAGAGCCTGCAAAAGTATCTACAACTGAGCTTTTTTAATAGACTTGAAAACAAACAGAGAACCTAAGCAGCACGTAGTAGGGTTGCGAATATGATGCTTGGACTTCCTGCAATTACTTAAAACAAAATATTGTATTTATTTGCTATTATTTTATCTTTATGACAATTGCACAAATATTTCAAGAGTATTTGAGAACCTTCCCTGTTGCCTTACTCATTGCTGGGACAAAAACCAAGACGAAGCAACTGGGGGAAGGTTTTATTCTGAAAATGGCGGTTAGACACAAGAGAATCCAAGGTATACTTTATAGTGCATCACAGAAAATTAATAAAAGAAAAAGGAATAAAAGATCTGCACAAGGAGGGTATGGTCCACCATGGCAGAAATGATGGGACGGAACTAAGCCCTACCAGTGGCAGCTGAAGTGTGAGAAACTCAGCCACATCGCATCTACAGGCAGGATGCAGAGAGGGAGGAACGCTTTGCCCACCTCACTTCTTATTTCTACTCGGCCCAGGCCCCCAGCCTGTGAGATGATGCCACCCACATTTAGAAGGGATTTCCTTCTTCAGTTAGGCCTCTCTAGAAATATATATATATATATATATCTTTTTTTATTTCAATGGCCAATGTTTCTCCTAACGCAATGTCACACTGGTTCAATTATTGTTGCTATAAAATCACTCTATTTTGTGAGATAATTATCGTTATTTTCATTAGTCCTCTAATATCCTTGTCTATCTTTCCAAGCATATTAGGGAATGAAATATTTTACGTTTTACAGATGCCAACACCGTCACAGGTATTTTAAGTGAAGTTGTATTGAAGCTACCCATTAAACCACAAGCAATTGCTTTTCCCATTTTATCTTTCTGTCCTGGAGTACGACATATTTCTCTCTCTATATATATATATATTTCAGGTTTTATCCACATAAAACAATGTGGAGTATTTGGATACGTATTATATACCTCCACACAAGTTTAATTAACATGTAATTCAATTTCATGGCTGTTGTAAACTGGAAGTGTTTTATTGTATTTTTAGATGCCTAATAAATATAGCTGAGTATCCGACTGATTCTTGTGTCGTATCTCTTGACCAGAAGCTTCTCTTTGCAGCTTTATTCTCTTTGGTAGCTTTGGGACTGGGTGCTTTAGCTCTTATACTATATAATCATGGCTTCCCAACAGTGATCCTTACAAAGCCTCGTTTATTTCCTGCACATTATTGTGCATATGCAGCCATAAAATATCTATTAATGAGTCCCATGAAAGCCCCTCCCCCATGCTGGCTTGGACCTGATATGTAGCCCAAAGACTTTATGTTAAGCCTTGGTTCACCACGCATCTATGTTCAGAGATTGAGCTTTGACGAAGTAACTGGGTCTGGCCTTACAGACAGGCTAGTCCATGGGTTCCTAACCTGACGGGCTGTTGGGAGGTAATGGGATCTTAGGAGGTAGGACCTGGCTACAGGAGGAGGCCCCTGGGAGGGTGCCTGTGTGGACTATATCTTGCTCTCCTCCCCTTTATTTCTCTCTCATCCCCCCTTTCTTCTCTTCTCTCTTCCCCTCCTCCCTCTCTTCTCCTTGGATAGCTAATGTGGTGAACAGCTTTGGTTCACCATGCCCTCCCTATCTCTGATGCTCTGCACTAGCATGGGCACAGAGCCCTTGAGCCAGCTGACCACAGACCTGTCCATACACAGGCCCAAATCAATCTTTCTTCCTTTCAGTTGTCTTTCTTGGGTGTTTTGATGCACAATGAAAAGGTAACTGACATTCCTTGTTTCTGGTGCCAGAAATCAACTCATATCCTACCTTTATGCCGACCCAGTTCCTCCAGAGTCCGCCCTTCCCAATGCCAGTGGAATCTTACCACCTGCCCCTGCTCTCTGCAGCCGTCCACTCTCACAGGGATCACTGTGATGGCCTCCTAAGCATAATCCAGGAGGACACTGGGGTGAGACCCTTCAGAACGTAGGTCAGATCTCATACTTGCTTGAAAGCCCCTGGAGCTCTTATAGAGTGGTCTGCCAGCTCCACCACTGGGTTTCATCTCTTCCTGGTCTTCCGCTTCACCTCTGTAGCTGCAGCAGATCCTTGGTCTTCCCGGAACATGATATGCTCTTTGCATTCTCCTTTCCTTCCTGGGAAAACCTTTTCTCAGGTATCCACATGACTTATTTCCTCCTCACGCTGCTCAAGAGTCCGATCCTCAGGGAGACCTATTTTGTTAAACAGTGTGGCATCGGCCATTTCTTCTATGTGTTTATTTCTCATCTCTGTCTTCACACATATATACACAAGCACACACACACACTCACAATACACATGCACACACACTCACACACACATGCACAGACACACTCACATATATACACGTGTACATACTCACACATATACACATGCACACACATATACATACACACACACACACTTACACATACGCACACTCACAATACACACATGCACAGACACACGTGTGCACACATGCATACTCACACAGACACACATGTGTGCACACACATGCATACTCACACTCACATACATGCATATTCGCAGGCACACACACTCAAACATCAATGCACACACGTGCATGCACACACATGCACAGACACACATGTGTGCACACACATGCATACTCAAACTTGCACTCACACATTCTTCCAGAAAACTAACACAAAAGCTTCTGAGGAGAATTTCTTCCTGCTTTTCCTATTACTATATTTTTAATATTAGACAATTGTGTACTGGTGTTCACTAAATAATTTTATCGAATGAGCATTCACACATTTGTTTTGTCACACTGAAAAAAAATCACTCTTAAATATCTAAACCAATGGGGTTTTTCTATCTCGTGTAGTGGATTTTTTTTTCATATTCAGGAAAAATACTTTTATTCCTAATTCTCACAGATTTGGTTAAGTGCTAAATTTGATTGATCACTTATTTCATCAAGCAGATGTGACATCAGGTATTGCGCCACCCTGTGGAGGGTTAACATATTTCCCTGTAGAATCTCTCCCTGGACTGATTAAATAACATCAATCACCAGGCAAATCTCTTTAAATATTGGTAGATAGATTGCTCCTTTGTGCTTATTGACTTCTCGTGGATACAAACAATTGCTGGAACCCCAGAGAGTGAGGACGAAGATGCTTCAGTGATTTAGCCTGCGTGAAAAATAAGTGTGCTGAGAAGAAAATCATGTATTAGTATATTTCAGATCGACCCTTATGAATGTACTTCGTTTATCTGTATGCATACCATTGTTTAACATCTGGATTTGTTGATAGGAGCCCCAGCTATCAACAGCTACTTTCTGCAGATAGGATTTCATAGCACGATTACACAGCCGCTAAGTTTGAGTCTCTTTAATTTTCTTGACCACCTGTCTTACTGACATTTGGCAATTTTCCCATCCCCTATTATTTCATATAAATAATAGAGATTCTGGAAAGAAAAGAAGGAAGGTAAAGCCACCATGTAGGCTTTCACGCTAGCTTGGGTATTTAGGGGTCCGACAAGGAAAATCGTTCCAATATTATAGCCAATAGCCTTTGTCTTCCAGTAGAGAGTACGCAGTTCATATGAGTGTATGATACCCAATGCTTACAGACAGCTTTGGTGCAGGTTTTAATATTTAATGTTTTCTAAAAAATTAAAATTTCAACATAGACAGAATTTCAAGTACTCAGACAATTTTACCTAGCTTCGGAACATTTTGTGTTCATAACACCTTTTGTTTCCTAAAATTAATACTAAGCCACAATTATTTCAAATAAAATCTGTTCCTTTTTTAAAATGTCTTTCTGTTTTTTGAAAGCCCCATACATTTATACAGTATATATTGATCATATCCATCTACTCCTACACCCCTCCAAATCTCCCTCCTGTTTCCATCCCATCTCTCTCCTGGCTTTATGTCCTCTTTTAATCTTTATGGTTTTTTTTTTTTATCAAAACCCCCTGAATCCAATTAATTCTGTAAAACGTACATCCGGGTGCGTGGCCACCAGCAGGGACATGAGCAACCTAAGAGGGCTGTATCCACAAGAAGAGTGAGCTTCAGTCCTTCAGCAGTCATCACTGCTAATAACTCCTCTACCAAAGGTAGGACCCTGGGGACCTCCCCCCCCCTTTCATGCTGGAATCTGGACTGGCTAGACGTTGTGCAGGTAACCACAGTCATTGTGAGCTGATGTGTGCAACAGCCTAGCCATCCCCAGAAGTCAGCACGGCACAGCTCTTTTCCCCACCCATCCCCCACCCATACATTCTTTCTGCCCACTTTTCCTCAGAGTTGCCTAGCCTTGGGTCACGGTGGGAGGTTGATAGAGATGGCCCATTCTCAGCTTGGCACTTACAGTTACTTATACGCCATAGTTTGACATGAGTCAAACTCATGCATTGACCCCCCCAACCTAGTGCAAAGGGAAGCTTCTCTGACCAAATATTCCTGAGTCTGCAACCAAAGCCTGTGCTTCTGGCAGTGCCACAGAAGCAAACTTCTCATTGTTTGAATATGTGGCGGAAATGTGTTATACTAAAAACGCTGTGCCTGACAGGCCATGGCCTCAGGCAGGTGATCCGGGTCCTGGTCAGCTGAGATGAGGCGAGGCATGTGGGTAGTTTGTACCTGACTGTGCTGTGCTGAGAGCAAGTGCTTTGCTTCTGTTCCCTTCTCTGTAAAACCTGGAACTCTAGTCTAAACATGAGGAAAACAGCAGACGAATTCCAACCGAGGGACGGTCTTCAAAGCGTATGAGCAGAGTCCCTTTGAAAATGTCATGGTCATTAAGTCCAAGAAAAGTGAGAGAAGCTGCTAGAGCCAAGAGCATCCTGGGGAGACATGGCAATTAAACACAAAGCCCTGAAGGACCCAACAGGGGGAAAGGAAGCAAGGATAAAACGGAACATCTGAAGAAAGTGTGGACTTTGGGTAATAATTCCACATTAGCATCTGTGCATTTGCAGCAGCTCACTGACAGTGACAGTTCTTCCGTTCGATGCAGGATGCTCACTGTAAGAGACAGTGTACAGCGTATAGAGGAGCTCTTTGTACAAGGCTCCCTGTTCTCTCCAGATCTAATACTCCTCTAAGATATGAGATTCATTTAAAAATAGAATTGTTGACAGGGCTAGATCTTGGCCAACATTTTAATTATTGTTAGAATTGTCAATGATAACGAGAAAGTTCTAAACATCTATGTGATCGTTGAAATTGGGTGTTTTAAAAATAAAAGATCATACAGGTCTAGGTACATTTTTACTTCAATCCTTTGGAGATTTCAAACTAAACTTCGGATTGAGACATCCACGTGACTGTCTTGCTAGTCTGTACTGCTTACTCTTATCAGAGAGTAATCAAGCTATATAAAAATCTAAGCAAAGATGGCAGTAAATCCCAACAGGTAAAAGAGCATTGGCTTTAAATGACATGGGACACAGCATGGGTCCTCCTCAAAATTAAAAAAAATGTTAGGATGAATACTGTTGATAATGACAAGTGCCAAGCACACGGCTTACCCTTTCCTCTTTATAAATCTTGATTTTAATGTAGTTTGTTTACTTAAAGCAAGGTATATGGCTATTAAAAATAGGAAAGTATGCAGTGTATCTGCAGGTATCAAACAAAAGACACCCTAGCCAAAACAAAACATAAAAGCTCCTAGCGGGTCGCATAACAATAGCTCTGGGTCCACACTGAGGATATAAGCAATGACCAGAAGGAAGACTTCCTGAATGAACAGCTGATGAGAATTCTATCACCTTCCACGGGAGCTAATGGGGCTGGACGTCATTAGAGCAACAGGCTGTACACACAGGGCTCCAAAGGCAAAGCCAGCATTTGCTCATCACCCTGTGCTAGTTTCAAGACAGAAAGGTTAGAAATAAGCGAGAGGCAAAGGGCACTTGGGATTCTGGCTAAGCTTTGCAGTGACTAGTGGTGAATTCCTTAACTGTGGCTTTCCATGACTGTGTCTTTCAGAGTGGATCCTAACTGTACCCTCTCCGGAGCACAAAGAAGCAGCACATTGGAGAAATATGTCTGAAGTAATAGTGGGATAGATGAAGAAAATGTAGTAGTATTATACAGGATGGATATTTTTTCCAGCCATAAAAAAAAGTGAAGTTAGTTCAGTTTCAAGAAAATGGATACAACTGGAGATAATCATTTGAAACAAATCAGGCCAATCTCCAAGAGGCAAATATTGCAGGTTTTCTCTGACTTGTGGGTCTTCAATTTTATACTGATTCCTAAAACTGCATAGGTATATATGATACAGAAGTCACAGGAAAGTGTTTAGTGAAGAGAGGGGACAGATAGCCACAGGGAGTAGGGGGAAGGGCAGGGTAGGCTAGGAGGTAAGGTGGGAGTCAGGCTCACAGGACACTTGTGGACATGACCTTATCTTACTGGTTTAATACATTTTCAGTGGTATTATGGTTTGATTCTGAAACCATGAGTCCAAACAAATCTTCCCTCCCCTCGGCTGCTTCTGTCCGGTGTTTTTATCACACTGATGAGAAAAAGCAGCTAATATGAATGTATGTAGGGGTTAGGAACCAGGCTCAGAAGTTATTCCCGATAACCACAATTCACTTAGATGAAATACTCTGGGGATCTTGGGCGGGGCTCGGAGGTAAGTCATGCCTTTAGCATCATTTACTTCCCGGAACCAAGGCAGCTTTACCATGTATAATATCTACAAATATAAGAGGATGGCAGTTTTAGTATTTCTAAGACATTACTAAATATTAACTGGCGAGATGGATCAAGCCACTGGGCCTGATCACCTGAAGTCGATCGTCAGTTCCTTCATGGTGAAAGGAAGAAATGACTCTAGAAATAATTCTCTGATCTCTCCATGAACACCTGTAGACACACATGTACAAAGTAAATAAATGTAATTAGAAAAAAATTGAGGGTTAGCTTCTTGAGTTCTTTATATATTTTAGATATTAGCCCTCTATTGGATGTAGGTTTAGTGAAGTTTTTTTTCCCAATCTGTAGGTTGCCGATTTGTCTTATTGACTATGTCCTTTGCCTTACAGGAGCTTTCTAGAATCATGAGGTCCCATTTATCAATTCTTGATCTTAGAGTGTGAGCCATTGGAGTTCTGTTTAGGAAATTTCCCCCTATGCCAATGACTTCAAGGCTCTTTCCTAATTTCTCTTCTATTAGATTCAGTGTCAAAAAATGGGGTATAGAACTAAACTGAGAAGTCACAACAGAGGAATCTCAGATGGCCGAGAAGCACCTAAAAAAATGTTCAAAGTCCTTAGTGATCAGAGAAATGAACATCAAAACGACCCTGAGATTCCATCTCACACGCATCAGAATGGCTAAGATCAAAACCTCAAGTGACAACACATGTTGGCAAGGATGTGGAGAAAGAAGAACACTTCTCCATTGCTGGTGGGATTGCAAGCTGGTACAACCACTCTGGAAATCAGTCTGGAGGTTCCTCGGAAAACTGGAAATAGATCTACCTGAAGCCACAGCAATACCACTCTTGGGAATATACCCAAAATATACCCCTCCATGCCATAGGAGCATATGTTCCACTATGTTCATAGCGACCTTGTTTGTGATAGCCAGAAGCTGGAAACAACCCAGATGTCCCACAACAGAAGAATGGATAAAGAAAATGTGGTTCATTTACACAATGGAGTACTACTCAGCTATTAAGAATGAAGACAGCCTGAGTTTTGCAGGTAAATGGATGAAACTAGAAAATATCATCCTGAGTGAGGTAACTCAGATCCAAAAGGACATGCATGGTATGTACTCACTAATAAGTGGATATTAGCCAAAAAAAAGAGTACAGAATACCCAAGATACAGTCCACAGAACTCAAAAAGGTCAACAAGCTGAAGGGCCCAAGTGAGGATGCTTCAGTTCCACTGGGAGGGAGAAGAAAGCAATCACAATGGGGGGGGGAGGGACCTGAGACGGAATAGGGGGGCAGAGAGGGGAACCTGATCTGGTATTGGGTGGGGGGAAAAGAACTGAAGCCCTGAGGGCCAACAGAAAGACTGGAAACAGGCAACCTTGGGAGGTAAGAGATTGGGGAGACCCACTAGAATGTACCAGAGACCTGGGAGGTGAGAGACTCTCAGGACTCAAAGGGAGGGACCTTAGATGAAAGGCCCTACAGTGGGAAGAGGGAAATTGTAGAGCCCACCTCCAACAGAAAGACAGGGCATCAAGTGGAGGGATAGGGTTGCCATCTCATAGTCAAAACTCTGACCCATAATTGTTCCCATCTTAAAAAACTGCAGGGATGGAAATGGAGAGGAGCCTGAGGAAAAGGAGGTCCAGCGACAGGCCCAAAGTGGGATCCAGCTCAAGGGGAGGCCCCAAGGCCTGACACTATTAGTGAGACTATGGAGCTCTCACAAAAAGGAACCTATCATGACTGCCCTCCTAAAGACCCAACAAGCAACTTAAAGAGTCAGATGCAGATATTTGCACCCAACCAATAGACAGAAGCTGCTGACTCCTGTGATTGAATTATGGAAAAGCTGGAAGAAGCTGAGAAGGAGGGCGACCCTGTAGGAGGACCAGCAGTCTCAATTAACTTGGACCCCAGAGATCTCTCAGACACTGGACCACCCTCCAGGCAGCACACACCAGCTGATATGAGGCTCCCAACACATATACAGCAGAGGACTGCTGGGTCTGGGTTCAGTCAGAGAAGATGCACCTAACCCTCAAGAGACTGGAGGCCCCAGGGAGTTTAGAGGTCTGGTGGGGTGGGCTGTGGGGGTGGGGACATCCTCATGGAGGCAGAGGGACAGGGAGGAGGTATGGGATGTGGAACAGTTGGAGGGTGGATCGGGAGGGGAATAAAATCTGGAGTGTTAGAAAAAAAAGATTAAATAAAAAGAAGGAATATTAAAAAAAAAATGAAACATGTGACAGTTTCAACTATAAAACTAAAAAGAAAAAAGAAAAACTTGAGGAAGTTACTTAATATGCATTTTTACTAAAGTTCGCAGGGAGAAAGTTACTTATGAATATTAAAGGGGAACTTAGCTAATAAATTATACATGTTATATAAAAAATTGTATCCCAAGATAATTTTTTAAATACAACATTATTTAAAACATGGAGAAACTAACCCTAAATTCAAATCATACAGGGAAAAAAGATATGATGAACACATTCTCTCTCAAATATTTGTATGCTATCAGTTTACAGCTTGTTCTTTTATTGGTTAATTCTCAACTCAGTGGTAATTTCTCCCAGGGCATCCTATGGCCTGATTCGGGGCTAATATGGATTTTAAAAAGTGTCTGCACTTGAGAAATACAGAACCCAGCCACTGGCAGCTGGTAGCTCAGTCCTCCTCTTGGTAGATAACAGGGGTTTCTAGCAGACTCTGAGCCTGTCCTAAGAGTAAGAGGTAACTGAGTTGAGGACAAGGGAATAATAGAAACACATTCACACCCGGCCTTTGCTCCAATCAAAGCTTCAAAAGTTATTTATAGCTAGAGGTAATTCCTAAGTCCTGGGCAGGTCAGCTTTAGGTGTTCACTTGGCTGGATTAAGTAACACTTATTTGGAAAAGCATTATTTTGGGTGTACCTGTAAGGTCTTTCCCAAGACACCACCTCTGACCCAATCCCCAAAAGATAAGACATGATTGGGGTCCTTGGGGTTTGAGCCTTGAGTTGAAGGATACACCATTAGCTTCCATAGCTCTGAGGCCTTTGAACTTGGGCTGAGCTGTGCCATTGACATTCCAGCATCTCCGGCCTGCAGGTAACGTGCCCTGAGTCTCTTCACCCATTATGAGTGAGTGAGCCAAATCATTTAAAAAGAAAAAGAAATCCCCTCTATTAAGCCTACGCCACTATCCTACTGCTATCTTCCTGGTGAACTCTGATATCCCCAGCTAGGTAAGGATGGGACCCGAAATATTTATTTTAGAAAATGAAACAAAATAACTAACTCCAAATGCCAAAGAGAAAGAATTAAATGGTGTTTTTTTTCACAGCTCTATCCATTTATTACAAGCTTACTTACTCCTGCTTTTGTGTTAAATAGTAGTGTGCCTATATAGCACTTGTTTATACAGAGTAAGAGGAAATACATAGTTGTGGAGAGCTCCAGTAGAATCACTAGTGTTTGTTAGACTTTGTTCATCATTCTGTAGAGAACGGGTATGGTTATGTAGATAGAATATAATTCAGATAAAAACTAATTTTACATAGTTGGTTTTATCCTCCCTTTTTTTCCCCATCAAAATGACCAAACAAGTTTCATTTTGTTCCAGTAATCTGATCATAACATCCCAGTAAAGCCTTATCTAGGCTTTAAAGACTTTTTTAGAGTTGCATATACAAGATTCTCTCTCCTTGGGAACCTGAAAAGGCTCTGCATTGCCAGGTCTCTAAGTCCAAGGACTTCATTTACATAGTGGGTCAGGAACTGCTTCCCCAGTTAGAACTGGCAGGATCACCTGCCAGTTGGAGTGTGCTGGCTCACTGCCTAGGACAAATCCTTCCCTACAGTCTTAAAGGGGAGGCAAGGGTCAGTGCTTCCAGTGGGGAGTTGAGTCCTTAGAGCTTCCTGCATCTAAACCTTGAAGGAGCAGAGGGCCAAGTGACTGTACCTGTGGTAGGGAGAAGTGCTGAGTTACCAGCTCTTGCAGGCTGCGCAGAAACCCGGCCTCTTTCTGCTGCAGCAACAGGTTGAGTTTCTGTCCTCTTCCTTTTCCCAGACTTCAAACCCACTTCTTGACCAAATATTAAAAGATCCCCTGACCTAACCACTTGAAATCTAAAACCTGCCTATGTCCTTCCAGATATATGCAATAAGTTTAATAGCACCGTAACAGACATTTTTGGATTTGCATCTTGTATTATTTTTTTCACAGCTGTGGCCAAAGCCCTGACAAGAGGATGGAAGAAGGGAGGATTACTTTAGTCCATTGTGACATGGATATCATTGAGGCAGGCATGAAAGATGACTGGTCGCAATGCATCTGCGGTCATGAAGCAGAGAGAGATGAACAAGGGTGCTCAAGTTGCTTTTTAAAAAATCAAACTAAGACCCCAGTCCAGGGAAAGGTGGGTTTTCCTACCTCTGTTAACCCAATCTGAAAACTTCCTTATGGGCATGCCCAGAGATTTGTCTTCTAGATGATTCTAGATCCTGTCAAATTGGCAACCATGTTAACCATTATACTCTGCTTTCCACCAGTATGGATTCCTAGAGGAAAGTCATGGGAACGTGCACAGGGGCAGAAGGGAGGTAACCAGGAGTGTCTGAGAGAAGGATCAATCGGATGAGTTGAATGCTGTCTGGAAGGCAGCCTAACTCCTGTGGCTTGTTAGTTGGTTGGACCATGCATTCTAGAATGGACAGGATAAGGACATCAACTCAGAAGGGTTCCAAGTGATGGGGATGCAGCTTAGTGGTAGAATATTTGACTAGCACGCACAAGGGCCTTGGGTTCCATCACTGTCAACGAAGTTTTCATGAAAGAACTTTTTTTTTTTAAGAAGCAGCACCAGGATAAACTGCCACCAAGTTGAGATACCTGCTAACACCCTCATCTCTGCACTCTGAGTCAAAGCCCTTCAGGGAAGACCTGATGTAAACCATCCAAGCATATCTTCACAGTGAGTGCACACTCCATCCTCACAGTGAGTGCACACTCCATCCTCATAGTGAGTGCACACTCCATCTTCACAGTGAGTGCACACTCCATCTTCACAGTGAGTGCACACTCCATCCTCACAGTGAGTGCACATTCCATCTTCACAGTGAGTGCACACTCCATCTTCACAGTGAGTACACACTCCATCTTCACAGTGAGGGCATACTCCCCTTGTGATTTTTGAAAGAGAAAAATGTCATTCAGTTCATGTGAGGACGTGATTGGTCTAACTGATGCTCAGGAAGCCTGTACATTTTGTTTCTGGGTGTACTGGCCACTTTTGTGTGTCAACTTGACACAAACTGGAGTTATCACAGAAGAAGGAGTTTCAGTTGAGAAAATGCCTCCACAAGACCCAGCTGTAAGGCATTTTCTCAATTAGTGATCAAGGGGGGAGGGCCCCTTGTGGGTGGTACCATCTGTGGGCTGGTTGTCTTGGGCTCTATAAGAAAGCCGGCTGAGCAAGCCAGGAGAAGCAAGCAAGCCAGTAAGCAGCATTCCTCCATGGCCTCTGCATCAGCTCCTGCTTCCTGCCCTGCTTGAGTTCCAGTCCTGACTTCCTTTGGTGATGAACAGCAATGTGGAAGTGTAAGCTCAATAAACCCTTTCCTCCCCAACTTGCTTCTTGGTCATGATGTTTGTGCAGGAATAGAAACCCTGACTAAGACACTGGGTATATCTGGATAGGTGTTTCTAGAAAGATGATTATTTGAAGTAGTGGACAGAGTAAAGACATCCTTTATTAGCGTGTGTGGGCAATGCTCCCTCAGTTGGAGCTGGGCTGTCCATCTTCTCATACCCAGGCCTTTGGGGACTCCTGGTTCCCCAGGCTGTCATCAGCAGATGAGGGTTTCATGACTTTTGTAATAGATTGAGGCAATTACCATAATAAACCCCTCCTCTCTCTTTTCTTCCTTTTCCCCCCCCTCACCCGCTTTCTAACCCCCTCACATTCACAGCCATATCTGTATAACAGTTTGGTCAATGAGGAACCTCATATCCAGTGATGACTCCCTGGCATTAAAGCAAATAATATTGAGCTGAAAAACTACTGTAATCTAGTGACTTCATGGTCATCAAAATATCAAAATACCACACATGTTTGTGGTGACACTGATGGGGCTTCTTAAAGCTCTCCCACTCATGACCCCTGTTTGCTCCAGAAATTTTTACACAACCCTGGAAAAAATATAAGATAGGAACACAAATCAAATGTTTACTAATAATATATCAGCATTATTTTAAGTTTTTGATATATAAAATATTATTGCTTATCAACAACAAAAGCAAATGTGCATAGTAATGGGATGATTTGCTTATTTATTATCATATGAAGAATTAAATGTTGAACTGAATATTTGATACTGCCGGACATAGAACATCTTCAGTGGTTTTTAGAGTTGACTGATATTTTGATTTTATATGTCAGTGATGAGAACACCACTTCATACAAACAGTGCAAAATGGCAGAAATTTAGAGTCATTTTGGAAATGTGTAGAAATTCTGTCTTACCCCCAAGCCAAAATTTACCATTTTAATGAAGCATAAGTGAGCAACTCACATAGAGATTTTTAAAAAATCAAACATTCAAACACAAAGATATAAATTTGATCCATACCAAAGGATGACAGACATTATCTTTCTAGAAGAGCAGAAACCTTTGCATGCACGGTGCAAACAAAGTGCATAGCACACGGCATTCTCTAATCTGAGCAGAGGCGTGTCAGGTCCTGTTTGCTGGTTATGTGTGGTGTGGCAGCATAGACACGCAGAATAACTCACATGTTATGTTCAGAACCCAGGTTGCAGTGGAGTCACATAATACAATGTGAGTTCTGCAAGAAATACTTCCGATCTGTCACCCACTCAAGTTTGAGTTAAGTTTTGGCTACTGTGTATTCAGAAACCATCTACTGTGGCCAACCAATTGCTTACAACCCCCAACCTTGAATTGTGCTATAGAACATGGAGGTCACCACCTATAGTTTAAGCAACCAAAGCTAAAAAACTGTGTTGTCAGTCATGTAAAAGTAGAGTACATATATAATATTTGATAATGATAAAACATAAAGATGTTTCTGGTATGTTTAACATATATGGGTCTGATTTTTAATTTAGGGTATGTTCTATAATTTCCCTTTTTCTAGAATGGAGCATTTACTGGAGCATGCTGTGTTTGCCATGAGCAGCTCATGTTGACCGAGTCTCCTGGCTACAACACTCTCTCTAGCATCTGACTTAGCTCATACATTTCGGTTCCTCAAGGGTCCAGAAGCAACAGATTATATCACATACGTACTAGTTAGTGAGGCAGCGCTCCAGTATAAGTTTGTATACCCATACTTTATGATGTGCACAGAACCATGAATTTGCCTAATGATGCATTTTTAAAGACACCTTACTACTTTTAAAAAATATATGACTGTATATTTATGCAACTAGTTTGGAAATAACTTTGGGATGTGACACCTATATAGTCAAAAATTCACATGTAGATGCTAGGAGATGGCTCAGTCAGTAAACTGCTTGCCAAGCAACCAGGCAGACCTGAATTCAAGCTCCAGAACCCATGGACAGCAGTGGTACTGTGGAGGCCTAGACAGGATGATTCCCGGCGGCTTACAGGTCAGCCAGTCTAGCCAACTGAGAACCCTTGATTTGAAAAATTATGTGGAAGGCCAGGCACAGTGGCACATGCCTTTGAATCCAGCACTCAAGAGGCAGAGGGTGGTGAATCTCTCAGTTCGAGGCCAGCCTGAACCGCATAGTGAGTTCTATGGCAGCCACGTCTACATAGAAAGAAAGACCCTGGAACCTTCTGGTTTCCATCTGTGGGTGGAGACCTCTGCCTAGGCCACCAGGAGTCCATAGCCAATGAGCACCAAGAGGAAGCTACCCTCCCAGGAGTGTGGAAAAGCTGTGAGTGGGGTTAAGGGGAGCAACACTGCTCACCAGGACCCGCCAGGAACTGGCGGGATACAGGGCCTGAGGAGAACTCGGGGACAAGAAACCTCTGAACCTTCCAGTTTCCATCTGTGGGTGAAGACCTCTGCCTGGGCCACCAGGGGTCTGTGCCTGGGGACCTCAGCCTGGGTCACAGGGCTCCAGGAGAGAGCTGGTATCCCAGGAGTGCTGACATACCTTTGAGCACAGGCAAAACCACCATTTCTGTTCAAACTAACTGGATCAAGAGGGACCCTTGCAGAGCCATCAGGACATAGGAACCAAGGGACAGCTGGGGACAAGATCCTTCTGGTTTCTGTCTGCACCCCAGAGCTGACCCTGTGCCACAGCTCTCCAAACCCAAACACCTCTCAGAGGTGTCTTCAAGGAGTATTGACACAGAGGCCTGCAGGAGAGGCAAACCACAACCAGACAGAGTAAGACCAGCTAACATCAGAGTTAACAAGATGGCAAAAGGCAAGGGTAATAACATAAGGAACAGAAACCAAGAGTACTTGGCATCTTCAGAACCCAGTTCTCCTACCACAGCAAGCCCTGGATACCCCAACACACCAGAAAAGCAAGACTCAGATTTAAAATCATTTCTCATGTTGATGATAGAAGATTTTAAGAAAGAAATTAATAACACCCTTAAAGAAATACAAGAGAACAGAGATAAAAAACTAGAAGCCTTTAAAGAGGAAACACAGAAATCCATTAAAGAATTACAGAAAAACACAATCAAACAGGTGGAATTACAAGAAAACACAATCAAATACACAAAGGAAATGCACAAAACTATCCAGGAGCTAAAAAT
>CM052714.1:53583901-53596341 GCA_028551405.1 Uromys caudimaculatus | reverse complement strand
AAGCATTTGACAAAATTCAGCATCCCTTCCTGATAAAAGTCTTGGAAAGATCAGGAATTCAAGGCCCATACCTGAACATAGTAAAAGCAATATACAGCAAGCCAGCAGCCAACATCAAGCTAAATGGAGAGAAACTTGAAGCAACACCAAGATATCTTATATTATTGTGACTATTATAAAGAATGTTATTTCCTTAATTTCTTTCTCAGCCTGTTTATCATTTGTACAAAGGAGGGCTACTGATTTCTTTCCGTTAATTTTGTATCCAGCCACTTTGCTGAAGGTGTTCATCAGCTGTAGGAGTTCTCTGCTAGAATTTTTGGGGTTGCTTATGTATACTCTCATATCATCCACAAAGAGCAGTGCTTAGACTTCTTCCTTTCCAATTTGTATCCCTTGATCTCCCTTAGTCTTATTTCTCTGGCTAGAACTTCAAGTACAATATTGAATAGATAGGGAGAGAGTGGGCAGTCTTGTCCTGTCCCTAATTTTAGTGGAATTGCTTTAAGTTTCTCTCTATTAATTTGATGGTGGCTATTGGCTTGCTGCATATTACTTTGATTATGTTTAGGTATGTGCCCTGTATCCTTGATTTCTCTAATACTTCTAACATGAAGGAGTGTTGGATTTTGTCAAAGGCTTTTTCAGCATCTAATGAGATGATCATGTGGGTTTTTTCTTTCAGTTTGTTTATATGGTGGATTACATTGACAGATTTTTATATATTGAACCCTATATTCATCCTTGGTATGAAGCCTACTTGATAATGGTGAATGATGGTTTTTATGTGTTCCTGGATTTGGTTTGCTAGTATTTTATTGAGTATTTTTGCATCACCGTTCATAAGAGAAATCGGTCTGAAGTTCTCTTTCTTTGTTGAGTCTTTGTGTGGTTTAGGTATCAGAGTGACTGTGGCTTAATAGAATGAGTTTGGCAGTATTGCTTCTGTTTCTATTTTGTGGAACAGTTGAAGAGCATTGGTATTAACTCTTCTTTGAAAGTTTGGTAGAATTCTGCACTAAAATCATCTGGCCCTGGCCTTTTTTTTTTTTTTTTTTTTTAGACTTTTGATGATTGCCTCTATTTCATTGTGTGTTATAGAACTCGTTAAATAGTTTACCTCATCTTGATTTAACTTTGATAAGTGGTATCTGTCTAGAAAACTCATCCATTTCTTTAAAATTTTCCAATTTTGTGCAGCATAGGCTTTTGAAATAAGGCCTAATGATTCTTTGAATTTCCTCAATTTCTGTGGTTATGTCTCCCTTTTAATTTTTGATTTTGTTTGTTTGAATACTGTCTCTCTGTCTTTTGGTTAGTTTAGCTAAAGTTTTATCTATCTTGTTGATTTTCTTAAAGAACCAGCTTTTGGTTTTGTTGATTCTTTGTATTGTTTTCTTTGATTGATTTCAGCCCCAATTTTAATTATTTCCTGCCTTCTACTCCTCTTCAGCCTGCTTGCTTCTTTTTTTTCCTAGAGTTTTCAGGTGCACTTTTAAATTGCTAGTATGAGAACGCTCTAATTTCTTTATGGGGGCACTTAGTGCTATGAACTTTCTTCTTAGCACTGCTTTCACTGTGTCCCATAATTTGGGGCATGTTGTGCCTTCATTTTCATTAAATTCTAGAAAGTCTTTAATTTCTTTCTTTATTTCTTCCTTGACCCAGAGATCATTGAGTAGAAAGTTGTTCAATTTTCATGAGTATGTAGGCTTTCTGGTGTTTCTGTTGTTAAGTCCAGCTTTAATCCACGGTGTTTTGATAAGATACAAGTCCTTATTTCAATTTTCTTATATCTGTTGAGGTTTGCTTTGTGACTGACTATATGGTCAATTTTGGAGAATGCGCCAAATGAGGTGCTGAAAAGAAGGTATATTTTTTGCTTGGGTGAAATATTTTATAGATGCCTGTTAGGCCCATTTGATTCACAATGTCTGTTAGCTTCATTATTTCTCTGTTTAGTTTTTGTCTGGATGACATGTCAATGGGTAAGAGTTGGGTGTTGAAGGCTTTCACTATTAATGTGTAGTGATCGATGTGCAATTTAAACGTTAGCAATATTTCTTTTATAGAAATTTGGGTGTCCTTGTGTTTGGGGCACAGATGTTTAGAATTGAAATACCATCTTGGAGGATTTTTCCTTTGATGAATATTTAGTGTTCTTCCCTGACTCTTTTGATTAATTTTGGCTGAAAGTCTATTTTACTAGATATTAGAATGGCTACTCCAGCTTGCTTCTTGGGTCTGTTAGCTTAGAAAACTTTTTTCCAGTCCTTTATTCTGAGGTAATTCCTATCTTTATTGCTAAGGTGTGTTTTTTGTATGCAGCAGAATGATGGCTCCTGTTTTTGCCTCCATTCTGTTAACCTGTGTCATTTTTATTGAGTAATTGAGTCCATTTATGTTGAAAGATACTAATGACCACAAGTGTTATTTTATTTTGATGTTGGTAATATTAGTATGTGTTTCCCTTGTTATTTATTGGTATAGAGTTACTTATTTCTTATGTTTTCTTGGATGTAGTTGTCTTCCTTGGGTTGGAGTTTTTCTTCTAGTATTTTCTTTAGGGCTAGATTTGTGGATAGATACTGTCTGAATTTGGATTTTTCTTGAAATATCTTGTTTTCTCCATCTATAGTGTTTGAGAGCTTTGCTGGGTATAGTAGTCTAGGTTGGCATCTGTGGTTTTTTAGAAGTTGCAAAGTAATCTATCCAGGCCCTTATAGCTTTTAGAATCTCTATTGAGAAGTTGGGTATAATTCTGACAGGTCTGCCTTTGTATGTTAAGTAGCCTTTACCATTTGCCACTTTTGGTATTTTTTCATTGTTCTGTAGATTTTGTGTTTAGATTATTACATGGCAGGAAGATTTTCTTTTATGGTCTGGTCTGATTCATGTTCTATAAGCTTCTTGTATGTTTATAGTCATCTCTTTCTTTAGGTTGGGAAAGTTTTCTTCTATGATTTTGTTCAGAATATTTTCTGGGCCTTGGAGCTGAGACTCTTCACCTTCTTCTATTTCTATTATTATTAGGTTAGGTCTTTTTATGGTATCCCAGATTTTTTGAATATTTTGTCAGGAATTTTTTAGATTTAAAATTTTCTTTGACTGATGTATCAGTTTCTTCTATTGTATCTTCTATGCCCGAGATTCTCTCTTTCATCTTCTGTATTCTGTTGGCGATGCTTGCATCTATCCTGCTCTCTTAAAGGTTTTCCATCTTCTGGATGTGCTGAGTGTGTGTTTTCTTTACTGCTTCTATTTTTATTTTCAGTCTTATTTGAACAGTCTTATTTATCTCCTTCACCTGTTTAATTGTATTTTCTTGTATTTCTTTAAGGGGTTTATTTGTTTTTTCTTAAAAGGCCTCTATCATCTGTATAAGATTGGATTTAAGATCATTTTCTTGTGCTTTGGTTGCATTAGGATATCCAGGGCTTGCTGTAGTAGGGTAACTGTGCTCTGAAGGTGTCATATTGCCCTGGTTTTTGTTGATTGTGTTCTTTCCGGGGTCTTTAGCCTCGATGGCTTTGGTCCCTGGGTGTTCCTGTTGTAGTAGATATTGGGAGGGGGGTTAACCTTGATGGTCCTGGTGGGGCAGGCATCTGACGAGTATCTTTTGGCTGTATGTTTCCAGATCAACAAGTCTTTGTGGTTCAGGATCTGCAGGTCTCATGAAAGTGGATGAAGAGATGTCGGGAGAATGGAGGTCTACCAGGGATAGCAGACTGCTCAAGGCAGCTGGGAGTGCCCCAGAGGACCCAGCAAGCAGGGAAGATGGGTAGGAGAAGGCTTGTTTTCATTTCTGAAATACATTTTGTAGCACACAGAATTCCACACTGATAGCTTTTATTTGTCTTGTTTTGCGAAGAATATTCCTCAGTGTTCTTATACACCTCATTTTCAACAAGATATCTATAGTAGTCTGCTGTCATAGTCATCCGTGCTCCTCTGTATATGGCATATCCGTGCCAGTGTGGCGGCTATCACTGATGTCGATGTCTTAGTTATAATGTAACTTACTGTAGTTTTCCCCATGTTTACCACGCTTAGGTTTTACTTGGCACACACATGATTTAGAGAAACTTTAGGCCTTGTTTCATCTATATTTTCTGTACCTTTCTTTCTTTGGGCATATAAATTACATATTAATTGGTTTCAAATTGTATCACAATTTACTAATTCTAATTTTCTTTAGTCTTTAAATTTTTTTTGCTATTAGGGATGAAGAGATTTTTCAGCAGGTAAGAACCTAGCCTCAGTTCTCAGCACCCACATCTGGCAGCTCACATTTGCCTGTAGCTCTAGCTCTGGGGGATCTGATGTCGTCTTCTGGCTTTATAAGCAAGGGTATACATGTGGCATCCATTCCAATAAATATATACATACACATTAATAGAAAAATAAATCATTTAAAAATGTGCATGTTGCTGGGTGGTGATGATGCAGACCTTTAATCCCAGTACTCAGGAGGCATATATCTGAGTTCAAGGCGAATCTGCTCTACAGAGTGAATTCCAGGACAGCTAAGGTTACAAAGAGAAGCTATGTCTCAAATAAATAAATAAATAAATAAATAAATAAATAAATAAATAAATAAAACCCACCACCAACAAAATAACAAAACCAATTAAAGAAAATCTTTCATTTCTCTGAAGTGAATTGTTGTGCATATTATCATGTTATTTTCTGTTAAGTTTTGTGTTGGCAGTGGGTGATCTTGGTTATTTTTTATTTAGGGATCAAGCATGCCCAGTTTTAATGAATAGTAGGCTTTTTTATATAAACTTGAGACATTAACAAGATAACAAGATAACAAGATAAATGTTATCTTGTTAGCTTCTGTACATTTTTTGTGTCTTTACAGATATTCTTTTAAGATTGTCTAAGGATGTAGCTTAGCTGTGTGAAGATCATTTACTCCTTTGAGATTTTACTTCTCAGAAGTGTTAGGCAGATTCAGGTTAGTGATCAATCTATAGCTAATTACTCTTCACTGCTGGAATATGTGCCTTCTGAGGATTCTGCTAATGCTTCATGATTTATGAGGTTTCCCAGGCTGGCTTCTGTGAGCACACATCATCCGGGCCCCCATGTGAGCACTAGCAACCATTCTTTCTGACACTTTTACATAGTCGTTCCCTAGCCATTATAGTCAGCTTCTCTTTTGTAAAACAGAGCAACTGGTACAGGTTACCTATAAAGTAAAAAAAGAGTTACCCTTTTCCCAGAGTTCTGTGTTGTAGACATTTTTAATCCCAATCCAGGGTTTCTACCCCACCTTAAACCATTTAGTTCCCTTGTAAAAAATACACACAACCTTTATATTTACAAGAAGCCTTAATAAGCAATAGAACTGGGCAGATATCTATCCTCTATGCTAACAGAATCTACTTTCCTATCAATAATCCTGAGTCATTACTTACTATGTTTCATCTGGACTGCTCTTAACTCCAATTGGCCAACCCTCAGGTCCACATTTTCATAGCTCACCCAACCCATGGCGGCTTCTCCTCCATTCCTCTTTCACCTTCTTCTCCCCTTTGTGGTTCTCCTCTGACCCCAAGCTGGGGAATACTAAACCCTACCTATGTTTCTTCTGCCCAGCGATTGCTGTTGGCAACTTTATTTACCAATCAGAAAAAACTTGGGGGTAAGGTCACATAGCATCACTTGGGTCTACTTGCAGATTCTCTGGGACAGCCAGGTCTTGGTGGCCCCGCACTTAGCATTACAATACACAACAAGACCAAACCTCCACAGTTTTGTATATCTCATGCTTAAGATTAGGTGTGGTATGAAGGTGATGGGCAAATCACAGTGAAACACGGTGTGGGCAAACAGTCTCATCCTATGGCTCATCAGTGAAGAGCAGACTTGCACAGTCCCCTTCGAGAGTACAGCTCTAATTACCTATGGATATTCCAGTAGTCCCCACCTTTGAAAATTTGTTTAAGTTATTTATGTGTGGGATGTACATTCTATGAGCCTGTGTGGAGTATGTGAGTTCTCCGTTTCCATTATGAAGACTCTAGGGCTTGACTTTTGATCCTCAAGTTTGAGAGTAAATGCTGTTAATCTGCTAAGCCATCTCCCAGGGTCCGGGCCTTTTCTTACAGCCTCTCTTAATTCTGCTATCCGGGTACATATAGATCCTGGGGAGTGGGGTAAGGGAGTGGGGGAGGGGGCATTACTGACCATCCACTCACAGTGCTAGCAGTGAATAGTGGTTTCTTCACATACACGTGGGGATCAGCTTTCAGCTGAATGTTTGATAAGTGTTACTCTGAAGGCCATCTTTGTACGTTCTTCCTGTCTGGTACTCTGTCTTCTGAACTCTGTCCATCCATCTGCTTGGGCTGGGGACCACTTTCTCTACTTGGTTACTCCCTCTTCTGTGGCCTGGGAACAGTCTTAATTCAAGTTTGTGCTAATTATAAAATGTATCTCATTTGCTTCTTATCTCTTAGGGGTCATCCCATTTTGTCTTGTATCCTTTGTCTTGGAAAGCATAGCTTCATGTGTTTTGTACAGGTTTTTTCTCTTTCATTTGGGAGAACAAATCTGCCCTGTTATATTTGTCTCAACCAAATGCTGATGTTCCTTCCTTAGTATAATAGAGATATGTTCAATAAAATTAGATGCATTGTTTGATGATCAAATAAACGTTAGTTTTAGAGGTTTGCCTTATTTCTAAATAGTCTTATAATTACTATTATGTTATTAGCTTAATAATTGTACAATATGCCAAATTTCTGAGTTCAGATTATAGATCTAGTATGATTTGTTGTGGTCTATATCTTTCTAAAAAAGAATTTCAGATGACTTCTTGACACCCAGGGCTGCTAAATAAGGGTAAGATAGCATAAGGATCAGAGGGGAAATTAGGTAATAATGGTAGCTATTATGATAGTTACCATCATGGGAAGTAAAATCAGGTTTGTGCACTCTGGCCATGCAACGTGTCAAATTTATTCAGCTTCTCTATTTTCGTTATCAGAATGAATAAGAGATTGGTGGGAAATTAATAGCTATGGAATGTCTACTATATGCAACCTAAATATAGGTCTAATGGTTATTAGCAAGATGGCTCAGGGAGTAAAGGACTTGCTGAGAAATCCTGGCAATCATTTTAATTCCTGAATCCCAGGCAGAGGTAGAAAGGGGACTGACACCACAAAGTTGTCCTCTGACCTCCACATGCACGTCATGGCATATATCCCATGCACACACTCGTGCGCACTTGCATGCACACACACGTACACACACAAGCATACACACACATGTGCACACACACGCACAAGCACAGGCACACACTTTTTTAAGTAGAAGAAATAATGTTTGAATCTTATATTCCATTTGGGAGTAGAAGACAGACTTCTATTGTGGGTTTCTGGAATTTATCTCATCTTGTTAGGCTTGGCAGCTAGTACCTTTATTGGCTGAGCCATATCATTGGCCCAGTGGCTTTTTGTAATGGCTTTTGATGGATGAAACAATGAACTACCTTTTATTTACAGATTTTTAATCCATTAATTTTGTGTATGTGTGTGTGTGTTTCTGTATGTGTGCATTTCTGTGTATATATGCTTGTGTGTTTATGCTTGTATATGTATGTATATATGTATGTATGTATGTATGTATGCATGCATGTATGTATAGAACTCAGAGGACAACTTCTCACTCAATTCCTGCTTCCAACTTTCTTGAGTCAGGGTCTCTCTTGTTTTCCATTGTTGCTCTGCCTACTTCAGTCCATGGCAATTCTCCTGTCTCAGTCACTATGAGAATGCTGGGATTGCAGCTGCACTTCACCTTATCTGGCTGTTTGCATGGGTTCTGGGTATTAAACTTAGCGGTTTGGCTTGTGCGCATAGTGCTTTTCGGGGCAAGCCATCTCCAGCCCTGCACACATGTATATAATGTACTTCCATTATACAGGAAGTACATTATTCCTTATTCCTTCCCCTATTTCCTTCCTGAATAATCCCTCTTCTATTTTCAAGTATTTTTTAAAAGTACAGACTACCCATAATATACCCCACACACCCAAAGAAGTTAAACAAGAAGGAGGGGCCACATGGGAATGCTTAAATCCCACTTAGAAAGGGGGAACAAGAGTCATGAGAGGCAGAGGAAGGGAGGAATCTGGGTGGGAGAGGGGAGAGGAAGGGAAATAGGGGGGGGCAGAATCAGGCATAGGGAGAGACAAGAGAGAGGCTCAGAGGGAATGACTGACCAGTGACCGGCTCAACTTGGAATCCATCCTATGGGTGAGCACCAATCCCTGTGTTACTACTGATGCTCTGTTGTGCTTGCAGACAGGAGCCTAGCATGGCTGTCCTCTGAGAGGCTCTATCAACAGTTGACTGAGACAGATGCAGATACCCACAGCCAAACATTGGTGGGAGGTCAGGGACCCCTATGGAAGAATTAGGGGAAGGGTTAGAGATACTGAAGGGATGCCAACCCCCTAGGAAGACCAACAGTGCCAACTAACCTGGACCCCTGGGAGCTCCCAGAGACTGAACCACCAACCAAAGAGCGTACATAGTCTGGTCCAAGGCCCCAGGCACATATATAACAGGACTGCCTTGTCTGGCCTCAGTGGGAGAGGAGGGACCTAATCCAGTAGAGACTTGATGCCCCAGGGTGGGGGAAGACCTAGGGGAGGGCTACCCTCTCAGAGGCAAAGGAGGGTTTCAGGGGGAAAATTCTGTAAGAGGAGACCAGGAAGGAAGGGGTTTTGAGATGTAAATAAATAAAATAATTAATAAAAAATCTAGACTCTGCATACGAGAGAAATCATCCTGCTTGTCTTCTGGAGTTTGTCTTCTTTCACTTAACACAATGATCTCTGTTGTATTAACTAAAAACAACGACTTTCATTCTTGCTTCACCCTGAAACCCACTCGAGCGTATGTAAAACCGCATGTTCTTCATCCACTCATCTGTTGATCACTGCTTTCTGGAGAAATGTTTATTTAATATAGATTAATTCTTCATTCCCAGAAGTGTTCCATGGTGGCTTACATCTCCTATATCCCTATCTCTACTACCTTGGGGTGCTTCCCCACCCTCTGAGGGTGCACCACACCATCTGGGAATGCTCCCCTACTCTCTGATGGCTCCTTCACTCTCGGTCTGTTCCCTTCCCCCCACTGCCTACATTCTACCCTCTCCCAGAGTGAATCCTTACTCCTGACTCTTTATATAATATTTGACACCTCTGTCGTTTCTCAGCGTACCATTGGCCATGTCTTGAGCTAAGAGAATAACAAAGTAAAAGGGCATCCGGTTCCAACACTGGATAATTCCTCTCCAGTTAGGAAATAATAGTGGCTATTTCATTTTGCTTCGCATATATGTAGGAAAGTGTCAAAAATTAAATTTAAGAAAGTAAAAAGTGTTAATAATGTAAAGCACCTATAAATGTTCAAGCGGAAAAGTCAGGAATTATTTTGTTACTTTGTGTGAGAATTTTGGCATCTAAAGCAATACAATACATATACTTTTAGCTTATTTGGTTTGCTTATTTTCTGGATTTCCTTGGGTCCTTGTTTTCCCTAAAATCCAGCCACTTTCCAATTATGGGGCCCTTTAACTCCTAGCACTAACTGCTATCCCCACCCCCTCCATGATGAGTCCAGGCTCTGGGACTGGTTGGTCATGTACACTGGGCTGGCGAGGAAGGAGAGCTACCTTGTCATTTCTTCTACTCCACTCCTGCCTTGTCCTCACAGCCCCGAGATCATTTCTTCCTTTCAGTGAGGTGCACACAAGGACGGGTTACATTCCTTCATCTGTTGAGGGGATCTGGGCTTCCAGCAGATATGGGGTAAGGATCTCTATACAAAGGAAACCACACAAAGGCAAATTGCTAAGGGGCACAACTGTGGTAGATGAATGTCTCTTAAGCCTATCTCTCCATCCTTCTGCTCAACCTGGATTTGTCCACAGGCCAAGCCACCTCTGCCTGTCTCTTGTAGTATAAACCCACCCCCACCCCCTGTCCACACACGCTGCTTGAAGTAGCTTCAACTGCAATGCTTTCCACGCTTCACGAGTACATGGCCCACAGAGGACTAAGGATAGAAACCTTTTAAAAGATACCTGGTAGCTGGGGGTGGTGGCGCACGCCTTTAATCCCAGCACTTGGGAGGCAGAGGCAGGTGGATTTCTGAGTTCAAGGCCAGCCTGGTCTACAGAGTGAGTTCCAGGACAGTCAGGGCTATACAGAGAAACCCTGTCTCGAAAAAAAAAAAAAAAAAAAAAAAAGAAAAGAAAAGAAAAAAAGAAATTTAAAAGATACCTGGTTATTCCTTGGGACTCATCTCAGAAAGTAGCCAGAAAGGACTCTCTTGTCTCGATGCTACCTAACGGACTTGTTTTTAAAGCACCTGATAGCATTTTCCATATCTTACATTTGTGAGCAATTCCTGCCCACATCTCACCTCCTCCAAGATGCAAAGTTCTTTGAAGGCAGATGGGCAAAGCAGGCACTGTGCAAGCATGAGCTGAACATTCAGAAAGCTATGGGTGAGAGATAGGCCAGAGTGAAGGTCCCCAAGTCACTAACAAGATGTGTTTCTTACATCATCATTTCTTGATTACCAATATTAAGTTTTAAGTATTATGACACTCTCTTGTATGTCCAGAATCTCCTCACAGTTCCATGCTTTGAGTCTTCAGGTCCTTGGTGGCAGGAAAAGATTCTCTCAGGGACTCCTGAGATCAATGGTATTTGAATCCAATCAAGTAATGTGGAATACAGGTACTAGGTAATTAGGGCACCATTGAGAAATTAGAGGGGCATCTTTTCATTCATTCATTCATTCATTCATTCATTCATTCATTCATTCAAGAGAATGGTTTAACAATTATTCTGTGTTTAGCTCTATGGTGAACATATAAACAAACACCTTAGAGCAGTGGTTCTCAACCTTCTTAATGCTGTGACCCTTTAATGCAGTTTCTCATGTTGTGGTGACCCTCGACCATAACATTTTTCAATGCTGCCTCATAACTGTAATTGTGTTTCTGTTAAGAATCATAACATAAACATCTGATATGTGACTCCATGGGGATCCTGAACCACAGGTCAAGAGCCACTTCCTTAGAGAGTGTGTAAAGCTGGAAGAGGACTATTGCGAAAATGCTTGTCTTGCACGCAAGAGGAGCTGAGTTCGATTCCCACATCCTTCATATGCAGGTCTGGGCATGGTGGCACACACTTACGATTCCCATGTTGGTGCGGTGCGGCTCGCCAGGACTTGGGGCTCCCTGATATCTAGTTTAGCTTACTTAGAAAATCCCAGATCCATGAACCAGAACCAAGGTGGACAGAGCCTAAGCAATGATATCTGAGGTTACTCTCTGGCCTCCACATTCATATGTATACGTCTGCACATGGGTTTGTCAACACACACACACACACATGCACACACACTCACATGTGCACACACATATGCACACACATATTCACACACACACGTGCACACACACTCACAGTGCACACACTCACACTCACACATGCACACACATATTCACACACACACACACACGTGCACACACACTCACACGTGCACACACACACACTCACACATGCACACACATATGTACACACACATAAGGTATATAGGGACAACATGTTTCATAGAAACATGTAAAAGCTCTTTATTCCTTCATTTCCTCATGTTCCTCATGTACAATGTCAGTTCCCTTGGCTCTGCATTTCATACCATCCAGTTAATTTCCAGGCATTTTGGGGGTCTTTACAATAGGTGAGTGAAAGCAGAGATCAGAAAAAGATATTAAAAACTACTGCCAGACACTTTTAATTGAAAGAGAATCCATAAGAGGCTGTGAATGTCACCGTGCTCCCATAAAGACACCTTGATTTGTCTAATTTGGAGGAAGACTTAAGAGACACTGGATATATAGGATATATGTATAAAGCAAAAGCTGTGGACGGTTTTTCATTTTCCATTGACATCTTCAAGGGAAAGTATCCCAACGATAGGAATTTTAAGGCTAATTTGCCTTTTTGTTTTAAGCAGTGTCCTTTCTTACAAATTAGTCTCCTCTGCCCTCCCTCTTCTTCATTAGGGAGGATCCTTCAAAATTCCTAACAGGCAACCCTGTGGAGAGATGGGAGGGAAGGGAAGGGAGGGAGGAAGGGAGGGAGGGAGGGAGGGAGGGAGGGAGAGAGAGAGAGAGGCAGAGGTAGAGGGTGTCTGGCTGTGTACATGTGGTACAGGCAGAGGGATCAGAACGCTCACAGAACAGGCAGTGTAATTCCATGTTCTTCCTAAGTATCAGCCCTGCGGGGAGCTCTGCCTGCCGGCAGTCTACTTGAAGAGGAAAAGTAGATTTGGAGGAAGATGGAAGGGGTCAATTCCTAAATGAGTTGGTCCTCACTCATCATGAGGGCATCTGCT
>CM052714.1:53362461-53583801 GCA_028551405.1 Uromys caudimaculatus | reverse complement strand
GTGTTGGTCGGGCTGGCTGATTTATCTGCAATGGGGAATGTTTTATTTTAATTGTCAGTTCAAAGCAGAATTGTTGCCTAGGCTAAGGTGGCAGCTAGAATTGCTGCGTTTCAGGCTCCTGTGCTGCATTTGTGTTCCATGTGGTTTCTGCATGCAGCTTAGAGAAGCGAGGGAGAGCTCACCTTTAAATAACCTGCAGCTTGCTATGCGCCTTCTGCTCCATATGTATTTTTTTGCTCTTCCTAAGCACAGTTCCCACCCCATCTTTCCAACATCCTCCTGCCCTCCTCCCCACCCTGTTGGAAATGTGGCCTAGCTTCACCTTGAGCCCTTGGCTCCCTAAGTCTGTATGTCTGGCTGCTTTGCCCTAGGTGCTGGTAGGTGCTCTGCAGCTGCCCTGGGCCCAGGCAGACTGATTCAGCAGAAGCGTCTGTGCATGGGAGTCGCAATCAGGGACCATGGCAGTGCAGCTGGTGCCGGACTCTGCTCTCAGCCTGCTGATGGTGAGTGTGCTGGGGAGGAGGTGGGGCCCAGGAGGCCCCACTCCAGCCTTCCCCTGACCGGGGACTGCTGCTCACTGCTGTGGCTGCTGCCATGGCTGCAGACTCTTAAGGCTCGGCTCTGCTTCATCCAGCAGGCTCCTATGAAAGGATTTCTTGGGTCAGAGGATTAGCGTGACTAAGCACTCTCAGGGAAAAGAAGCAGTAGATTTGCCATTTTAGAAACTTGTTGCTGCTGCATGCTATTTTGAGAGACGTGCTTACAAACAGGTGCTAAGGGTGCCTCCGAATGGATTTCAAGACGCCTCCGGTTTTCTCAGCATCCTTTGCTCTGGGCTCTTTCAATCTAAATTCTGAGAGTTGTGCTTGTTTGTTTGATTTCTTTCCATGCCAGCTGTGGGATTTACAGAAAGATTATTTTATTTTTTTATTTTTGGCTCCAGTCTGAATAAATAAGGTTACCTTCCCAGGTTCCTCTAGAGAACCCGGGGCGGTTCAGGGTGACTCTTGTGACAGTTCGGCTGCCAAATTAGTGGACACTCCTCTCCCATCTCCAGCTGGCAGGGAGACATTGACATTATATGTGTATGAACTGCTGACCTACTTTAGATCCCTACGGATTTTACAATGTAAGAAAGCTGTTGCTTTTAGCTCTTTGAAGCAGGCAAGGACAGCACCAGCCCCTTGCAACCCAATTGGCTCTGTCTTGACCCTGGGTTTAGTTGCTTTGCTGTCTTGGCTTCCCCTCCCCCCTCCTCTGCTGCCCAGTAGTTCATAGGCCCGGGCGATGCTGCCTCCGGAAGAAGGCTTCTCCAGCTTGGCGTGGGAATGTACCTAACATTTACTCCGGAGAGTTTACGAGCAGAGTCTTAAGTGCTTCTGTACGGTGTATTGATCTGTGTTTTCTGATGGAGATGGGAAAGGCAGCTTAAGGGTTGATGAGTTTATTAAGGCGACTTGGAGGAGTGGCTAGAGGGAGCTTGCCTCCTAAGTGGTGAGCCTCATCAAATTAAGAGGGACTTCCTCCTTGTGTTCTGTTAGCCAAAAAATAAAATAAAATAAATAAATAAAAATGGCATTTGGTCCACGGAGTCACTTGAATTGCCAGAAACTGTGAGGCCTCTCTGACTTCTAGTCTACTAGAAGGAGGAATTAGGAAGAGTGAAAGGCATTGCTTGAGCCATCACTCTTGAAATAGCTTCCCTACTTACTGATGCTACTGTGAAATATTGCTTTGTCTATTGTGGGTCAAACAAGTGCATGGTCAAAATTCTGAGTATTTGTTATGGTTGTTAACACTGTACGCCAATGTCTTTGAGGAGCAGGATGCTTTGAAGAATGCTGGAATCAGAATATATGCAAAAATACAACCACACCTACTTCTGGGCATGCGTGTACATACATGTTGTCTAATATTGCTTAGTAGACATAAATTGTGTAGTATGTTCATAGAAAGAAAAAGGTTGCTAGGCCTGCCTCTCTGCACTGATGCTTAGATATATGTCTGTTTTTACCACAATATTCTAAGGATCAGTACTTGGTCCTCAAGCAAAACAAAGCTTTGCATTCTAACTCATTGGGCTCTCACTGCCATGCACAGCCACTTGCAGGCTCCTAATATTAATATTGTCTTGGCTATCTTCTCAGTTCAAAGTTTGACCTCTGTTCTGCCTAGCACTCACTTCCTGCCTGGATTATTAAAGGATTCTGATCTTTTCTCTCTGGGTAGCTAGGAAAATGGCTCTTGACACAGTGATGGACTCTTAGATTAGAGCCCCCGGGAGCCCTGCATGTAACCAGAGTTACCTCCAGGTCACATTTGGCTCAAGGAAAAGTTCCCCTAAGAACTTTGGTACTTTTTGCCTCTTTAAAGGGTAAATTCCAAAGTAATTGCTTCCTAGATGTGTTTTTCCATACTTCTCAAAATTTATAAACAAGTGAGAGAGACTAGAAATGGGAAGAAGAGGCCATTTAGTGGAGCTACCTTAGCTGTGAGTTCAGGAGGGAAGCTATGTGCATTCCTATATATTCTCTCATTAATTAGCCAATCAGCTCTCAGTATTTATCAAGCACCTGCTCACCGGGGAGAGTAGCATGGTATAACAGCAAAAGCCATAGCTCAGGAAAACATGGTTTCAGGGAAGGTCAATACCAAGCAGGCTGAAGGTAGTTGTGGTTTGCTACTGTGGAGTCCTTGGGCTGCAGGAGTTAACAGTCCGTTGAAATGCTTGATTCTGGAAGCAGCAGGGTCTACAAAGCTAAAGAGCCTTGCATTCTGTTTCCAGCTTCGCCACTTACTGGTAGTATCGAGCATGTCACTTCCTCTCCTGTCCTGGTTATATAGTCTGCTAACAGGGAGGGTCTAATGCCCCTTTCTTTCTACTGGGCAAAATTTAAGCTCTGTAAATATGCTATCTAGGATGAAGCTCCCAAATAGCCAGCTTGAGTACTTTATTCAATGTTGCCACTTTTTTCCCCAACCCAGCACACAAACAGCATTGCTTTTTAAAAATGGTGGTATTTGTTTCCACCCATATGGCTATTCTGCCAGAGAAAAGTATGTTTCAGGTCATTAGCTGGTTGTTCACACTCTCCTGTCAAGAGCTCAACTCTACAGAAGCCTGCTTTATTCCCCTGGACAAAACCCACCGACCTCAGGACAGTGCCTAAGGTACCTTCCCCAGTTAGATGTGGGTCATTTGGGAGGAGTCCAGCATTGTGTGCTTGCCCTATGGGAGAACTACATTGATTCTTTCAATAGAGGGTGGGAAGGGTCAGATGCTTGTGAAAGTTGGACAACTCAAATAGAGAGAGGAAGGGTGAGTAGAAGAGCAGATCACCCCTGGTGAGAAGACAGCCTCACATGCATCAGAGACTCACCTACCCATCAATGTAGAGATCCCAGGAATCCAAAGAAGGCGCCGCCTTGTTCCTGATGCTACTCCATATGACTAATTGTAGAGAAGGCTATTTGTCATTTGTTGAGGCCACATGAGTTCAGGAAAGCTGCAGTGGCTGGAGCATTCTGGCATCCTGGGATTTGTTATTGGTTGATTAAGTGATTGATGTATATTGGTATAGGGTATTTCTATGTAACCCAATCTTTCTTAAAACACTTGTTCCTCTTGCCTCTTTCTACTTCCTGAGTATCGGACTTACAAGCATATGACACCATCCATGCCTTGGTGACCACTCATTTGTGCATCCAGAATATAGATGTATGACAAAGAGGCTACAAAGGCTGTCATATGCCATTTTGTGCTTTAGATTATGAAGGCTCATGTCTTTGAGATAAGAAGATTAAAGCATTTAAAAAATTGTTTTTGTTACATTCCCGTGTGTGTGTGTGTGTGTGTGTGTGTGTGTGTGTCTGTCTGTCTGTCTGTCTGTCTGTCTCTCTGTCTACAAGCATGAGGAAATCAGAGGACAAATTTTAAGAGTCAGTTCTATCTTTCTTCCATGTGGGTTGTAGGGAGCCAACTCGGGTTCATGAGGCTTGGTGGCAAGTTACTGTGCGCCATCTTGACAGCCATACACTGGTTTTTAGACTAAGTTAAGCCATGAGGCAATAAATAATGAGAACTGTGCTTTTCTATAAACAAAATGTCTTTTCATATGTCATCCAGTTTCTTCCAAGACTTTTTTTTTGAGACAAAAACACCTGGTAATCAAATATTGAGAACCTGTCAATGGTCACACACTTGAAATTGGTGGCCTGGAGTCCCCAAATCAAGGCTCACTGCTACAGTATTTAATAGAAGAATTTGACACCCAAGATCATCTTTTTTTTTTTTTTTTGGTTTTTTCGAGACAGGGTTTCTCTGTGTAGCCTTGGCTGTCCTGGAACTCACTCTGTAGACCAGGCTGGTCTCGAACTCAGAAATCTGCCTGCCTCTGCCTCCCGAGTGCTGGGATTAAAGGCGTGGGCCACCACCGCCCGGCAAGATCTTCTAACACATTAGATGAGTGTATATTTGGCCTAGATTCAAGCATTCTATTCTTCCAGTGTTTCCAGTCAGAAAGTCTTGTCCTCTCGTTTAATACATATCATTTTTCTGCATTGATATACAAGATTGAAAAGATGTTACAAGTTGCTTAAATATACCTGTGTTAACACTAACAGGAAGAACAATATTTATATTGATAAGAGACTCTTGTGTGGTCAATGTTCTATTCCTTGAACTATTTTTGTTGTTGTTGTTGTTGCTTTGGTTTGGGGGTTTTGTTGTTTTTTGTTTTGTTTGTTTTTTAAAGAATTTGCCAAGGTCATGTTTAACAGTAAAGAGATTTAATGTATAAAAACTCAAAACCACAAGTCAGAGAAATTAGTGGTTCTCTGTAATGAAGGAAGGAAGTGAATAAAATGAGTTACTTTCAGATATCTGGCCTTCTTTTGGAGTACACTGGCTCCCTCAAACTTCTTTTTCCTAAGGCATTTTTTCATTTAGACATCTTCCTTTTAACTATTAGCTGCGGAATATAAGGAACATGGGGGCCAGTCACTGACTTTAACAAACTTACAACCAAGTTGAACAGACAGGGAATGAAAAGGCAGCTTCTCTAAATGATACATGTGTAAGACGACTTGAGAGAATCACATGATGACTAGATGAAACTTCACAGAGCACATCACCAAGTAAGTCCAGGACAGAAGGCCTGGATTCAAAGGCTCTGCGGAACAAGCAGAGTAGAGACATGGAATTCTGAAGCTTAGGTAATAATGTTAAAAATGGAGGGCCAAGAGAGGGAATTTGAAGTCAAGGGAGTGCGTAGATATTAATGGAGTCTGGATTGTGTTTGGTGCATGAAGAACTGACAGCTTTGGATGGAATTCTTTGGGGTACAAAGGGTTACAAGGTCAGGAGAGCAGGTGGGGGTGTTCTTGGAAGAGTCAAAGTCTTAGTTCTATTACCATGGTGTTTAGCTTCCTTCTTCCTCTGGCCTGTGGCAGATTTATTCAGGGTTCATAATGAACTTTCCCCACACCCCAAATGGCAAAAGGTAAATAGAATTTGACTTCGGTCCCAGGAAATTTTGCTTCTGTTGTACTCTTACTAAGTTTTATGTTTTCCAAGTGGCTTTTGTGTCTGTAGTTTTGCTCAATGTTCTCCCCAATACAGGAAAGCCAGGAAATGTATTTCCCTGCTCCATGAAGAAGCTAAGGCCCAGAGAAGATAAACTTCTTGCCCAACCTGCCCCAGAGAGCTTGTGCTGATGCTGGGCCACCACACTGACTTTAATGACATTTGCCACAAATTGATAACCTGTATAGAAAGCTAGAGAATATTAATAGCATGCTAATATAAGATGTGGACTTCTGAAAGTCTTCAAATCTGGTCATCTAACCATAGGTGTTAGGTATTTGGGTATAAGGTAGAGCTGCTTATTAATGTCATTTACTTCCTAGGAGAGCTGTTTCTGAACTTCTCTGGGAAGTGGTTATATCATTGTTACATCTAAGTCAGTAGCTAATGTTCTTCTTAAATTCAGTTTAAGGTTCGATTTCTTGATCCATAACTAAAATCTTGATATTAGTGAATTTTAGCTAGGGTTTAACGTATCAATGCATTCCTTTAAAAAAGGAGAGATTTGATGTCAATGACAATAATGCTAACTCATATTAATTTTTGCTAGATTTGTAAAATGTCATTTTTATCGGATCTGTCTTATTATATTTACATAAGGGAAACTTGCCCAAACCATAGCATTTGTAAAAGCAGAAAAAAAAAATAATTCATTGAACTATGTCACTGGGGTGTCCTTCCCCCAGAAGCAGCTCTAGGGTTACCAGTCCTGAGGGTTAATAAGCACAGATAAGTAAGCAAGCTTCTCCTCAGCTGGTCATGGCTTACATATTCTCTTTGACCCTCTGGATAATGAGCTGGCCCTGGGCCAATAACAGGATCTGACAGGAGGGATGTCTGACTAGGCAGGGTGGATTCTGGGACATAGACCTTTGAGGAAGTAAGAGGTATATCAACTGGCTGGTAATTCCACCCAATTAAATGGAGTAGAGAGACCAGCTTCCAAACAGAGAAGGGCTGTATCCAGAGGGAGGAGGGGAGTCTGGCAAGGCAGAAACAAGGTGCCCATATATAATGGTCTTTGTACCTTAGACACCACAATGAGGCTCCAATAAAATTACCATGAGAGATAAAACATCAACCAAGCACTGGTCAACTTTCCTTCAAAATAAATGTATTTGGAGAAACCCAATTGTCTGATTTTTTTTTTTTTTTTTTTTTTGGTAGATCAAACAAATCTCACCATCCGTAAAATGAAATGGCAATTACTATATATGACTTAAGATAATTCAGTGGGCTACACATGCAAAGTATTTAGTACTGCTCTAGGCCAAAAGCAAATACAGGCTCAGTATTAGTAAGTGCTTGCTTTACCTTAAACTAACATAAAATGACTATCCTTCTATCTATCTGAACTTAACTCCTTGGATTCCTGTATGAGCCAAACTCAATAAGAAAAATAGTAATTGCCCAACTCTGTCTCAGCACCCAAGTCTCTAGGCAACAAATGACCACTTTTGGATGAGTGGCCAATGCGTTTGGGGAAAAAGATGTTCCCAGGGTCATGAAAAACCATTTCAGTCACACACAGATTGAAATTTACATTCCTGTCTTCAATCACCAGCAAAAGTCTCTTACCCTCTGAAGATAAATGACTAAAGTACAGGCAGCAATATGTTCTCTCTGGCAAATGTCAGATGCATGCCTTTCAGAGCTGCCACACATGATGGGGCTGCAAGAGCATCTCTGTTAAAAATTAATTGCATGGCAGCTTTGCAAAGCTTAATATAAGCAGTTTGGAGAACATATGTTGCAAATATAGGTAGCAGTTTCTCATCAAGCTCTGCGCCAGGATGCGATTTTTAATAGAACACTCGGTATTTAGCCTGGTCATCATCAAAGGTTCTGAAAGCCGGCTTAACAAAGACCATGTGGTAAATCCCAAGCGAGGGGGACTGAAAGCGAGAACTGAATTCCAGTGTCAAGGTAACACTGGCTGGCGGCTCATGCTGTATCATAATGAATGCTCGTTACAACCCTGGATACTGAAATCTCAGTCTCACAGTCTAGACCTGGGGAAGCAATTTCCTGAGTGGTAGAGCCAATTCATCTCCCCCAGCAATGTCATGCATACCTGTGGTATTAACTATCTGCACATTGATGGCTTCCAAATCAGACCTTCAGGACAAGCCTGGACCCCAGCATCTAACAGCTATAAACCCAAAGTTATCAGATTTATCTCCTTGCTTATCTCACAGGTGCCTCAAACTCAGCCCCTCACCTTCCTGCAAAGATTTCTGGTCTTCTCCCTGGTCCATATACTTTTCCTTCATTAGTGGTGATGCCATTTGGCCTGTTGTCTGGGACCCATCTTTGACTCTGAGCTGTCTCTCATCTACCCACCCTAATTAGCCTCAGGCTGAGCTTTCTCAGACTCTGTCTAATCTGGTTCTTCCCACCCTTTACTCTCTCCCTCCTTACCATAAGCATACATCCTGCCTGTGCCAACTGTACTACCTCTTGCCTGCTGCCTGCTTCCGGTCTCTTTGTACTGTTGTCTTAAGGATCAAAGCTGTCCTTTTCCATTGAAAATTTCTCCTGATACTTGATGGTGCCTGAGATGAGTCTCAAGCTTCTAATGTTCCACAGAAGCGATTTAAACACCAGGCCTCTGCCGAACCATTCCCCTACCCATGGTTCCAACCTCAGCCCCTCCATTGCTTCACAATGGCCATGCTCTGATACACAAGTTTTAAGGTGATTGTGTCATTTCGGAGTAGGCTTATGTAAGATGCAATCACCTGATGGAATAAACACGAAACATATCAGGCTGCTCCCGTGTAACACGGATTACCACACTACAGTCGCTTTTCAAATAAGTGGGAAAATATCATAAAGACTATAAGCACGACAGAGCAATGCATGATCCGGTAACAGGGTTGCTGCTGTTATTGTCAAGAATGCATTGTACCCAGTTGTGTATGCTACACTTTAATACAGCTGCCAACATAGGAAGCTCACTCCTACCAGTATCACCACAAACCTGAGAGATGCATTACACCTCTGCACTGGGGTGGCTATGTGCCACTCACAGTAGGGATGTACAGTCCTGCTATAATCTTACAGGACCACTGTCCTTTGAGCAGTCAGCCCCCTGTTGACTAAAATGTTACGTGGCACACGGCTGTATTTCTGTCCACCAAAAACACTGTGACTCAAGACTGATGCTACCAAACAGATGTTTTTCTGTGGTTTCTCTTATTGCTAAGTGATATTTAGCATACACATCTGCTTTTCTTTTCTTTTCTTTTCTTTTCTTTTCTTTTCTTTTCTTTTCTTTTCTTTTCTTTTCTTTTTTTTTTTTTGGTTTTTCGAGACAGGGTTTCTCTGTGTAGCCCTGGCTGTCCTGGAACTCACTCTGTAGACCAGGCTGGCCTCGAACTCAGAAATCTGCCTGCCTCTGCCTCCCAAGTGCTGGGATTAAAGGCGTGTGCCACCACTGCCCGGCCACATCTGCTTTTCTTAATAGATCATGTCTCATAAACAGAGTGCATCTCGACAGCTCACACAATACATTTTTTATTGAGTGGCCATTCTCCTCCTGACACTTAAGCTTTCTTTCTGGTGCCTGGGATTGAACCCAGGTCATGGTGCATGCTAGGAAGGCACCCTGCCAGTGACCTGTGTGTGTCTTCAGCCCTTGATATGCTTCCACACAGGGATAAAACAGCAAACCAGACACATAAGGCTTCTGAGATCACCTATCTTACAGTTTCCTTTGGAAAAGCAAAAACAAAACAAATTGGGCACAGACAGGAAAGAAATGCCTTATATCTGGTTAAAATGGTGATTTTCAGACAGTGTTCAGATGACAGCTTAGACTAGGTGGTGACAGAAACCTTCTTGTGGAGGTGGCATATAGCTGAAGAGGGCGTGGCAAAAGGAAGATCATGGTAAAATGTCTTGAAACATAATAGGAAAGAGGCCCACACCAAAATCAAGGCTGCTAGTGGTGAGAAGTCCAGAGAAGCACATTCTAGAAATCTCATCAAAACCGAGTTGTGGAAGAGGAAAATGACACAGAACCATTTTGGAGAATGCGCATAACTAAGGAGGCAAAAGGAAGAGAAAGAGAGTCTTTCCAGGGGAAGACTACAAGTAGGTGTTGGGTGAAAGGAGGCATGGCGGGAGAGATTCTGGCCTAAAATAAGCTGAGGATTCATGCCATGGAGAAGGAAGGAAACCGGGTAAGTATGTTGGGACCCACCAAGGAACCACATTCCAAGTCCTCTGAATGGGACCTTCGTTTGACCTATCTGAACTTGGGAGATTCTGGGTTTCCAGAAGGGAACCACTGGATGGCTGTTGGAAGGCTTTTGAAGTTTAGTTTGCCAGGAAAAAGCAGAGTACAATGGGAGACTGGAGAGAAAGCCAGTGTGAGTCAATGGTTGAAGAAATTCGGGGGCACGGCAGGATGAGATGAATGGGGGTCTATAACAGGCTCTGGGGGAACTGCTCTGTGATGGAGTCCAGCTTGCACTTCAGAAGGCCAGCGGTGGGACTGCGGGGAGGGTGACATCAATGCACCACACTGGGCTGGGAATAGAGTTTGAAGAATAATAGATTGCAATTCACTTAGCTCCACCAAATGGAAGGTGCTGCTTGCAGTAGAATTTCCTGGCAATAAGGGCTGATGGGAAGTCGGCAGAACAGGCTGCAGCAGGGCAGTGATTAGATCTGGGGCGGGAGCAGGACTTGAGTGACATGGAAATCCTAAAGAGAAAGAAGAACAAGCAGAACCCGAGAGGGGGAGTTGGCCCAGCTGGGATTAAAGTAAGTTTATACTGATGCGTGGTGAAAGGCAGCATTTGAGTGAGATAAATGTTACCTTGTCTTTTCAATCAACTTTGCTCATGTGAAACATCCTACCTGGCCATGGAGATTTTCTGCCATGTAAGATGGCACTTTTCTTTAGGGCACAATTGAGCTAAGAACATTAAAAAAAAAACTAATATAAATGTCCCAAATCAGCTGTCCAACTCTCACGTGTGGGAAGACCCAGCATTTCTGCTACCACCTATACACTTTGTGACTTCAAATAACCACCATGTTCTGTTCCCCGATTCAATATACAGAGTTCCTGTGAGGGATAGTGGACTTGCCAGTGCTCCATACTGGGGACTTTACATGACATAATCACTGGAGTCTGTAATCTTCTGGAAGTTATCCTCACTCACATGGTAGGCAAGGGGTACCCCTGTCACCAAAACCACAGTTGGCCTGCTGATCATAGGACTGACAAGACCCTCTCCAAAAAGCCTAGAATTGCCTATAACATGGCTGCTCCTAAATTATTGGGGTACGCAATGTCCCTGGGTCCCAAACTATGTCTGAGCTGATGAGAAAGAACTGTGCAAATCTCTGTTGGGGTCCCTTCAGAAACTCAAGCAGACAGGTGTGTCATTAAGATGAGATTAAAATGAACAAGATATTGGGATTCTGTGAATGAAGCAGGGGTCAGCATTGTTTAGAACAAGCTTTAGCCCCCATAGCACATTGCTCATTGCGGGTAACTTGATTTTGTGTTCTTTGATGATCTTTTACTCTTTGATTTGAAACCTACCCATGTGGCTTTACTCTAAGTTCACAGTCCATAATTAACTGGTTGAACAATTGGCTGATCTCTGGAGAAGCCAAGACTATGGGGGGGGTGGCACATAGTCATATGTATATAGGTGTGCGTGCACATGTGTGTTGGAAGTCAGCCTAGGTTCTGTTTTGTCAGAAGCCACCCTCCTACCCGCCTTGATTGTGAGGCAGGGTCTCTCACTGGGACTTCGAGCTCACTAATTAAGATGGTTGGACAGCAAGCACTAGGGATATCTCCGTCTCTATTTCTCCAGAACTGGGATTATAAGCATATGCCTACACACCCAACTTTTTATGTGGATGTTGGGATCAACGCAAGTCCTCATGGTTAAACTTTACTGGCTTAGCTAAGCTCCCAGTCCCTGAAGAAGTCAGCTTTATTTTTCCTACTGCGAAGACCTTGCCCTTTGAATTTTTAGATTTTTCTCCAAACTATATATCTGGGAATCACATGTTTAGTGCTGCAGTGTGCTGGGCTGTGGAGAACACCCAGGGTGTGTTTAAATCACTAGGAAAAGTCTGATTTGCCTGCTTTGTGACCTCTAAGGTCACGGAGTTTAGTTCTCATTGATTGCGGAAGCTGATAAAGCAATAGCCTTGCTTCTTTTACATGCTTGGTATTTAGACTAATAACTTGTTTTGTGTCTTTATTGCCCATGTGTCAAGGTAAAAGAGGGACATAGTTTGGTACTAAGTCTCAAATGTGTTTTTTCCTTGTGAGGTGCTTGAGTGTAATTGAGCTGTAATGAACATGGCTAAGGTCATTTCGCAAGAATTAATGAACAGGAAGATGCGTTCCTGGCCAGAGGCTGATTCCTTGGTCATTAACCTAGTTGGTCATTAATATTGTCCAAGAATGCTTTACACCAGGCCATTACACCCCTTGCCATATGCTACTACCACAGGGAAACGAGAACATTACCTGTATCAATAACTATTTGTTTTCTTTCTGTTCTCATGACTGCTGATGGAGGCAGCCCGTTTAATACTTTTTCCAAAGGCCTGAAGCACCAAGGTCATGAAGGAGAGAAAGGGAAGGGAGTGGAGGAATAGGAGAGGGGAGGGATGGAAGGAGAGAGGGGGTAAGGGGAAGGAGAGGAGGGAATGGAGAGGAGAAGGAGGGGGAAGGGAGGAAGACGGAAGGGGAAGGGAAGAAAGCCAAGAAAGAGGAGTGTAGCTCCCAGAGAGCAGTGTTGAAACTGAGGCTTTATGAAGTTCACGCTCTTTTCCATGATTGAATCTTAAATTTTCCTCCATAAAATATGTTTTGAAAACTTCAGGCTAGTACCTGGACAGGGAAATCAGTAGTCTTGGCTTTGCAGGGTAAATCTGTGATTGCTTTGGAGACTATGTGACCATGTTCTTTCTCCCCAAGCAGCAAGCCCCGGGTCTTTTCTCTTTCCTTTCCTGACTTGTTCTCCTTCTCATGGCTATTTTCCCTCCTCACATTTTCCCTTTCTAAAACAATTCATGCAGGATGCCAATCAGAGACATCTCAGTCAGTGCTGAGGAATGAATATGTATATAAATACCACTTGGTCCCTGCTGCCAAGAAGTTTAGAGTTTAGTTAGAAAGGCCAATAAACAAATAACTTCAATGCAGTCAGGTAAATGGTACAGCAGAGAAATCTCAATGTATTACAGAGCAAAGGCACATAATACAGGGACCTCCAAAGTGGCTCCAAAGATTCTGGTGGAGTTTTGTTTGTGGCAGAGTCTCACAACATAGCCAAGGCTTGCCTGGAAATCACTATGTAGTTGAGATTGCTCTCAAATTCACATTATCTTCTTTCCTCTCCCAGTGGAATGCCAGAATTATGGTGTACACTGCCACACCCAGCTTCTGGTGGGATTTGAAAATCTTGGTGAGTTTATAGAAGCCATAATTGGCAGTGGGGCATAGATCCAGGTATAAGGAATAGCAGTCAATCACTAGTGCAGATGAAAGAGTCCAAAGTCCCAGCAATTGTGTCATGATCTTGTACAGAGAAGAGGGAATAGGAAAGAAGAGGCCAAGATTGCCTGGGGGCAGACATTAAATGCCTTCTGAATACATGGTAAGGAGTTTGAACATTGTCTGGAATTCCATGGGCAATCGTTCACAATTTTAAGCATGGGATGACATGTTAAGATCTGAGCTATAGAATTGTTACTCTAGAAATTTGGTTTGAATGTAAAATGTCTCAATAAGTCTGTGTTTCTGTACTTGGTCCCCAGCTTGGGGAAGACCTTGAGATGGGCCTCTCTGGACACATTGGGTGGACTTGGAGATGTCTTATCATAGTCCTTCTTCCTGTCTTCTCTCCACTTCCTGATTGTGGATGAAGAGTGAGCAGTGCTCCTTCACACTCCTGCTTTCCCACCATGATGGACTGTATTCCTTCAAACTGTAAGCCAGGGGAAAATCTCTCCTCCCTTAAGCTGCATCTTGTAAGGCATTTGGTCACAGCAACAAGAAACATATTTAATACAGGAGGCCACATGGAAATGGGTTGAAAGAAGCAGTGGACTCTAGGGCAGGGAACTCAAGTTAAGAAGCACACAGTTGAAAAGTACAGTGGGCATCAAGAACAGAGGAAATATGCATTATGGGAGGAGCCACAGTGGGAAATAGAGATGGTCTAGAGTGGCTCCTATTGAGAAGTAAATTAAACATGGGCACTTGTTCAAAGGGGCTTTAAATGAAAATTCTTAAAAATGTGTGTGTGGGAGCATGCACAGGCGCCTGCACAGGCGCGTGCACCTACCATGGTGCCCACATAAAGGGTCAAAAGACAACTTTTGGGAATCAGTTCTTTCTTCTGCATTGTTGAGGCAGGGTCCCTCTCCTTGTTTCTGCCATTGCTCCATATACCATAGGCCAGCTGGCCTGAGAACTGAGAGCTGAGAATTTTGTCACTGCCCACTGTCTTCCCCATAGCTGTGCTAGGATTACACATCTAGCTTTCTATGTGACTTCTAGAGACTTGGGGTCACCAGGTTTGCACAGTAAACACTGAGCCATGGCTCTACCCCTAACATGGGACAGTCTTTTGGTTCACACATTAGGCCATAAGATGAAGTTGTGCCCAGACTCTAAATCTGGCTCCATCCTTACCCTCACGCACTTAGGTATTTAGGTTCTACTCTTGCCTGTGAGCCTTGCTTTCCTGATAATTTTCCTCACAGGATTCCACCTCTTGCAGCATCTGTTCTGTATGCTTTCCCATTCAAGCCTAAGGAGATAGAGAGAGAGATTGGGAACAATAAATTCCATTTCTTCAGTTCAAGTGATGGGGAGTCCTGGCAAGGGACTTCTTGCAGTTCCATCACATGTTAGAGGCAGAAAGACAAGAGACCAAGAGGTGCTAAATGTACCCTTTTATAAAGACACCAATCTCCCTCATGAGGGCAGAGTCTTCATGGCCCATATCATACCAAAAAGGTCTATTAATGTAGTTGCAATGACATACATTTCAATAAAACTTTTTGGAAGAGACAAACTTTCAAACAAGCAGTTGCCTTCATTTTGTACTGCCCTTAGATGAGAGGGATAAAATGAGCATGCTTGGCTTAGCTGCGCCAGTGTCTGCTGCAGTGCTTAGGAATGGGCTCATTCCAACAATCTTATGTTAAAGGGGAGAGTGATGTCAGGGTAGACAGCCTGTGGTGTCTGTGTCTAAAAGGAGAGCAGCCCATGTAGAAAAACTACATGGGGGTTAGTGTGTGGATAATAAATTTATTAAGAACAAGGACTATGACTCCTTCACCATTTATCTTGATTCAGCAAATGTCTACATATACAGCAAGTGCTCAGAACATTTTTCATGTGAATAAAGATGCCTAGAAAGAGATTCTATTAGAACTTCATGGTACATACCTGGTGATAGGGTATACAAGGAGTTTCAGAAGAAGTAAACATCCACAGTCATCCATTGTGTGTGTGTATGTGTGTGTGTGTGTGTGTGTGTGCATGTGTATGTATGTGTATACATATATATCCTAAACTCTAAATTTTGCTGCAATGTATCATATAATATATATATATGTATATATATATTTATATATATATATAGTACTTATATCTATTATATCTATTGCTAATGATGACATTTGTAGAAGACAGAGATCACCTCAGTTCCTTCCTCCATCTCTTCTCCACTTTAGGTTTTGAGATGGGAAATCTCTCACTATACCTGGACCTTGCTTATAAACTCATGTTCTTGTGTTTGTGTGGAAAGCACTTTACCCACTGAGTTGACTCCCAGGTCTTTATTCTTATATTCTTGTCTTTCTAGTACCCACTCACATGTGCCTTTCTGTTTAAGATAATTAGAGTGGGTTCTGTTGTCTGCAGCTAAAAATCACCTCTGAAGTTTTCATGGAAATGAGGCAAGAAGTCGACCATAGGTTTAGTCTCAGTGCAAAGAGAAAGCATGCTAAATGATTACTACATAGACAACCAAGACCACTATCTCTGGGTGAAAGCAGGTATAGTAGGAATGCGAAAAAATAGATCAGACAAGAGAGACATTTCTTTTTCATTTAGGACATATGTTTTTTCCCATAGAAAGTTCAGAATATTCAAAATATAGTCATTATTCTGTGAAAATGGTTCCTATAAAGAGTATGATGAAGCTTAGTGTATTTTACTCTAATCTCTAAACTGCTGCAGACTGCACCACAGTCATGTCCGCTGTCCAGATACTAGCATAATGATACAGAACAGTTAGAATCTGATAAGGAAAGAAAGAGCAAGACAGTTTTTAAAATGATTATTATTCAATTATGGTCATACAGACAAAAAGTAATATCAGAAAGATTTTGAAACTTTACATAGATTTCCAGCCATATGCATGTGCAGTCTAAATCGCTTGATGTGTGAATATCATTATTTGAGAATTCCTTTTTTAGTTTTGAAAATAAAAACATCTTTATGGCTAAAGTGTTCTTAAATATAAAGAACTACATAATAAAAAACGAGCTAACCTCCGATGCCACGTTCTTAGTTTCTTATATCCTTCCAGAGATTCCCTGAACATATGTGACCTCTCTCCTTGTCAGTCTCTACAGCTCAGTCACATTCTTTATAAAGGCTATTCAGTTTTTGTTACATGAATAACTCATAAGATAATTAATAGTCCCTTACTGACGGGTACTAAGGCTAGTTCAATACATTACCATTGCAAACTACCCTACAGTGGTGTTCACGCGTAGACATCTTTGTGCAAGTGGCTGGCACGTGGCATGGGACAAAATTCTAGGTGGGGAAGGATAAATCAAGACTGTATCTCCTTACATTATTATAAATATTATCCAATTACTTTCTTCAAAAGAGGCACCGTGCCATTTTCTTCTTTTTTTAATTTCTACTTCGGAAGCTCGAGTTCAGAAAGAACCAGTTCATATGGGCTGGTTGGGAGGAGATGCAGTGTAAAAGAAGTGAGCTAGTCTCTAAAGGGTCTTTATAATCTTACTGTATAAACAATTACAGCATTAAATGTCTGCAAAATTCAAGTGGCAAATGAGCTGAGGATATCAGTTGCACATCTGCCGCATCTCGAAGGCAGATGGCCTTTTAATTTTATATCTCAAGAATTACATCCAAATTTCATTCCTCTCCTCAAATCGCTCCCTCACTCTTTTTCCTTTCACACTTTTCAAATATCACGTGCATTTTAACATAAACAACCACAAAATGATCTTGCATCTCCCACTATGCAGATATCAAGGACTGATTGACATTTAACCCATGAACCCATAGAGAAAAAACTGTAAGACACCATCTCTGTTGTCAGGGACCTTACATTCTAAGTTGAGAAATCAACATTTAAAACCAAATGGGGATATGCCGGCTGAAGAGGAGCAAGTGTTCTGCTGTATAATTTAACGATCCACACTTGGAAAGACAAAGAAGGGAGAGATTGTTTTTCATAGGAGCGGCTGTCAGAGATGCTTAGGAGACAGATGGGTGTTGGCTTGGACTGGGGCACAAGAAAAAGACAGAAAGGCAGGAAGAAAGAAAGGAGGAGCAAATGAGGTTGAGTAGTAAATAGACTGGAGGGGGAGTGTATGAGGTTGTGTACCTATGGGAGGGCACAGTGGGACCATGGAATAAAAGACCCTGCTTGGGATGAGTAGCAGGAGATGACAAGGAGCCATTACTGCCTACTGATGAGGGCATTTGATAAAAGATGGCCTGTACTGTGTGCAGGATACTCCTGCAGAACCAAACTGGCTCAGATCTGGTCACGTGAGCACAGCAACAGGCGTTACAATTGACTTTTTAGTGTCACACACATGTAATATGGCCCTTATGGTCAAAGCTTTATGAATTTACCTAAATGTATTTAGTTCACAGAAGTTAAGGCTGTTGGCCCAACAAGCATTATTTGAAGGAAGATTTGGGTAATGGAGGGAGTCATCCAACAAGGAGATGAATGGGTAGCTTCCCAGGTATATGACCACAGAGGGCTGTATTTGTAGTGACTGGTAGAGAGGAACACTGCTGGTAGAACTTAGGCTTGGAGATCTGTAAGGACAAGAAAGGAACCCACCCAGCAAGTGTTACTCATAGTACCCAGCCTCCATGCTAAGTACCAAAGGGGAGCAAAACCCTGTCCAAGACAGTATTCCATCCAGGGACCTTCAGTGTGAGCTGGTTGAGAGCATAAAGAAGGAAGGACAAAGCCAAATAATGGGAAAGCAATGAAAGATAGACAGAAATGCTGTGCAGATTCAAAGAGGAGCTCTCAGATGACCAGGAAACCAGGATAACAAAGTCTTGGACCTTGAGGGGGTATTAGAACCCAGTTTATAGTGTTGGGAAGAATGGCTGGGAAAGGGAGGCTCTGGGATAGAATGAGCAAGGACAACGGAGATTACAAGCACACTGGACAATATTTAGATGAAATACAGAAGAAGGAAGGTGTATGAAACAGAGCAGAAGGAATCTCCCTTTTGTCTTAGTATATTCTTTCGTTCTAGTAGGAGGCAGCGAATCAAAGCTCACAGCCCCCATTTGTATACCTGTGAACATGCGGGGTGTATGTGTGTGTGTGTGTGTGTGTGTGTGTGTGTGTGTGTGTGTGTGTGTGTGTGTGTGTGTGTGACATATGGAGGCCCAAGATTAACATCAGTTAGTATCTTCTTCAATTGTTCTTTACTTTAAAGTCTGACGCAGTCTCGCCCTGAACCTGGAGCTTACTGATTCAAATAGACTGACAAGCTAGTGAGCCACATGGCTCTTCCAGTCTCCACTTCCACAGATTATGGCCATAGACTTGACACCCCACTGTGGGTTCCGGGGGCCCATGTCAGAATCAGGTTCTCATGTATGCATGGCAAGTGATTTACTGACTGAGCCATCTCTGCACTTCAGAACAGCCTCTTAGTAAACAGCCGCAATGGCATGGACACATTTCCAGTCAATGCCTCCAGTTCTTTGAAGAAAGCAGTAGCTCTTAAACCTGAGACTTAAAAGCAGCACACGAACTACTCTGAGATGAAAGACAAGTGGAGGGAGAAACATCTTTGAATTTTAAAAAAGAATTCACTATTTCATATGAAAGCCAGGCTGTCTTTCCCCCTCAATCTGCTTCTGCATAATTTTAGTCTATTTTTCTAATTATGGTAACTGAACAAGAAAAGTCCCAACTGCTGTTCGCATTCTTACAACTTCTCAAGGAGGAAAAAGAAAAATAATAACTTGGAAGTCCGTATCTATGCCAGAGAAAATGGAACAAAGACAGGGTGTTAATTTTCTTTGTGTAAGTTGTCTTTGGCACATTTCTTTCCTTTCCCTGCCCAAGTAATTTAAAAAGAGTATCATTGAAGACCAATTAAAGGGATTTGGATGGGGTTCTGAGTTTGCGGTTGGTATCAATCAATTGTGCAATTTGGCCATCAGTAGCCCTTCCAAAATGGCTGCATTTAACTGTAGCTGAAGGAATAGAAATGAAATGGAGCCCTCCTTTGTCTGAAAGACAGAGCTTCAAAGGGCTGAAAATTTGGGGTTTTCTTCATTCTTTGAATCAGAGGTTGTCCACTTGGCAAGGAGACAATGTAGCTGATGTGCCCTGGACACTTGGCCAGTGGATGTTGGCCACCTACTTTCAACAGCAGAATCATAATGAATCTAGCGGGGAGGAAGAAAGGACAGAGGGGCAGGAAGTAGGAAGCTGGAGTTTGGACTCTGCGAGTGAGTACTGTGACTGAGGATACACATATCAGTTTCCTTCTGTGTGCCTGGATCCCCAGGCCTATTGAGACCAATCCCTGGCCTTTCTCTAGAGATGCCTGAGAAAAGTTGCTGGGAAGGCCAATGGATGGTGCTAGACAGCACTGTTGATGGAGGCTTCCCAAGCTATACTCCTTATTTCTGAAAGTCCCCCAGGGGAACTGATTGTCTTTCAAGTTATTACCTTGCAAAAGGACGACTTCTGGGTCTTCCCTCTAGTTTTCTCTTGTGGTTAGCAAATCGGAGAGGTGTTCAATGGGAGAGAAGGAGCTCTTCCTTCAGGTCGATGCAAAGCCTTGTTCCTGGGGTGTCTGTAAGACACCACAGAGATTATGCTTATTGTATTTATGGGTGCACTGTAACTGTCTTCAGACACACTAGAAGAGGGCACCTATCCCATTACAGATGGTTGTGAGCCACCATGTGGTTGATGGGAATTGAACTCAGGACCTCTGGAAGAGCAGTCAGTGCTCTTAACTGCTGAGCCATCTCTCCAGCCACTGAAATTGTGCATATGGGCATCCTTTTTAAAGTTTACTTTTGGAGATTGTGATCCCCACTGAGGACATTCATCTTGATTGGTAGCCTGCAAGCCTCTGCTCCATTATGATATGTTGACTCCATCCCTGAATATTTTCTCTGATTTATCTTTGGGCTCAAATTAGGAGCTTTCTGATGTTTATCATGTTCCTGGAATACAAAAAAAAATGTAGCAAAGAGAAGTATGAAAAGTCAGGCATCAAGAATAAAAGAAAAGACAGCCATTCAAGACCAGTTAAAAGGGATTCGGATGGGAGGCTCTGAGTCTGCAGTTTGTACCAATCAATAGTGCAATTTGACCATCAATAGACTTTGAAAGACTCCTCCAAAATGGTTGCATTTAACTGTAGCTGAAGGGTTAGAAATGAACTCCAATGAAGAGTCCTCTTTTGTTTAAAAGACTGAGCTTCAGCTTACTGGGAATTGACTTTCCCCTTCATTGTTCAAACCAACATTTGTCAATTGGCAGTGTGTGCTAGTAACAGAGAAGAGTAAAAAACATCTACCTTCGAGCAATATGCTTTGTTTCAAGTGGCTTCCATTTTCTTGAGCCCTGTGTCAGATAGGGAAGTAGAATCTTCCTAAAACCCAAAATAAATACCTTTATACAGCTATGAGTTTCCTAAATTCTCAGTCATTCTCTCAGGATCCATACCCCAATCTCCTCCTCACCACATACACATTTCTACAGGTTGAGAGTTTCAGATATATAAAATTAGCTGTAGCTTTTGGTCAATGGATAAATCATGTCCCATTTTTCAAGAGCTGGAGGACTGTCCTCAGGCAGAGCCTCACTGGGTATTTCCTCAGTAATAACCTCTTCTCTCCATCTTTTCTTGTAGCAGGTACAGTCTCCTCATAGTAGCCTTTGTTTGAACTTTGGCTTAAATGCCAGACCAGACTTCTTTAGCCCCCTTTCATGTAGAAAATGCCCAGAGCATTGTACAGAAGGCCCCTGTCTACAGTTCCTAATATTCATGGTTGCTTAGGCAGTTCCTCCATTTATCAGCAAAGTCATCCAGGAAGACAAAGAAGTAAACTCATGCATAGCAGAGGCAGGGGTAAGGACCCACACAGCTAGTTTATCCTCTGTGCTTAACAGAGGCAGGCACATCTCTGAATTCTTTTGCAATGTTAAAAAATTTAAAAAAAAAATGTGTTTGCTGTCTCCTAAGAATCAAAGGGCTGAGGTCAAGGGATGCTGATTCACAGGATAATCAAAAGGAAACCTGGAGTAAATGACTGGATTGGTATGTAAAATAAAAGACGGGGCTTATGATCTGCAAGAGATGAGCTACCCAGAGAAGATTTTAGAATAGCAAGAGAGAACAGCTTGGAGAACTGTATCCAACAGGAGGGGAGGGGAGAGAAGTCTGGAGATCTCAAAGCAGAACAAGGAGAAAGCAAACTCTGGAGAGCAGAAACAGGTCATTGTCAGCTCGGACCTACAATTTGACTTCAAGTCTTTTTTTTTTTTTTTTTTTCCTTCTGTTCTCAACACCCCTTCTCTCAGAAACCCTCTCCAAGCTGAGACTGGTCCTTGACAGTGTTGATACACCAGTATCCCTTTGCCACTGGGTAAGAGCTGTCATTGAAGAATTTATTCTCAGGAACCTATTTTTGCCACTTGTGATGTGCTTGTGGGGAAAGATGGGTCTTCTGGTAGACAATTCTACTTTGGAGCCCGAAAGCAGATCTTATGAGCTTCCTGTCTGTTTTTCTAACAGCATTTCAACAACAGTCAAAAGATGGAAGCTGTCCAATCTTCCATCACTGGTGAGTGTATAAACTTGTGTCATGAACATGCAATGGAAATTTCCTTTAAAAAGGAAATACATTTGACATATGCCATAATATGGACAGACCTTTAGGACATTTTGCTATGTGAAATGAGCCACTCACAAAAATGTAAATATTACACAGTTTTACTTATCTAAGGTGTACCTGATAATAAAATCCAGAGAGAAAAAGTCGAATGGTGGCTGTAAGAGCTAATTAGGATTAGAGAAGGGAAAAGCTATTGGAATTCTGATCCTTCCACGTCCTATTTGTAAGTCTTAAATTCCATGATCTCAGCTATAGTAGATGTCTGTGTCATCCTGGTGTCTGCTGATGCAGCCCAACACAGTTGAATTCACTGGCTGCCCATTAGCACCACTTCCAATGCTAGGGCTCTGAGGATTCTAAAGAGGATGGTATTATGGTTTAGATAGAAGGTGTCCTTTCCAGAAGCTTCTGTGTTAAAGGCTAATCATACCACTTTATTGACTGTTGATTGGGTGAAGATGTGTAGTAATCAATTCACAGCTCAATGGGCTGTTAGCAAGTGGGACTTGGCTGTATGAGGGCATGCCTCTGAGTAGTACATCTTTGTCTCCCTCTCTGTCTCTCTTCCTTTTTCTGGGTACCACAAAGTAAGCACTGGTGCTCTGCTTCCATGGTACTTGGCCTCAGCAGAGGTTCAGATACAATAGAACCAGCTGACTACCACTTGACACCCGTAAGCCTAAATAAATGTTTTAATTTCAATTGTTTTTCTTGGACATCTTTTCAGTGCTGAAACCTAGCACCAAGACACTATAGATTTTCCTGCTTTACCTTTCATTTCCAGAAGTTCAGATTGATTGACATTCCCAAGGCAAGGACATAGTAACCAGCTGTCATTACTGAGAACTCATGTGGACTGTCTCTCCAATCACTGCTGGCGCTTGCCTGACTCAGAGACTACTACCTGAATAGCAGCATCAATTAGGCATCACCTTGACCAAGTGAAGTAGAATTTGTATTAGGGTAAGAATGTGCTCATAACCTATTTGTGAAACAGTTGGGTATGTGCTAGAGAAGTGATTTCAATCCTGAAAATCTTGTACCTAGAGGATAAGGGCCTTCTGGAGAAACCTTTTGAAAGTGTTGCCAATACTGCTCTGGCAACTGGATCACCTTGTGGTTGTGCACAGGCATTTTTGGAGGACTCTACAGTGACTCATCACTGTGGGGCAAACTTGGGCACTTTAGACTGGCCCTGTTTGAAGAATAGAATCCCCACTGGAGACACCTTCATTTATAGCCCCCGGTTCCCCTATCCCTCCGGGATCAAAGCCATTTTTCTCAACGATCTTGTCAAGTGCCTTATATTTGGATTCAAAGCTTAGGTATAGAGCTTACTGCTGACCCTATTCTGTTCTATGAAGATACTTCAAAAGAACTGCCTGATACACTCTCTGTCTGTCTGTCCATCTGACTGTCTGTCTGTCTACCATCTGCCTGTTGGTCTGTCTGTCTATCATCTGCCTGTCTGTCTCTATATAAAATTTTTCAAAAATGTGTTGCTTTGATGCCACCCGAGTATCAGTCAGAATTTGTATGTTTTAACAACTTCCATATTTAGTGTCTCAACTCTGTTGTCTCTTTGCTTTGAGCTTCCCTCTTCTTTCTTAGCGTGATTAACACTATATTCCTTTCCTTTCCGCCATGGTCATTCACAATATTTTACACTGATGGCCTTTGTGAATGTCACTCAAATGCTGATCTCTATCGCTGCATTACCCCTCTGCAGGAGGACAAGGTCTTAGCCAGTCTTGGCCACCACAGCAGGCTGACAATTGGCCTAGTGCTTGACTTGTAGAATTATCATAGGAAATGAATAAGTATAGAGTAGACCCTGGAATTAAAAAGAAAACAAACCCTTGTGGATGTCTAGTCAGTGTATGACACTGGGCAAGCAAATATGGGACAGAATATTTGTGTGATGCACAGAGCAGAGTCCAGAAAAGTCATACTCATGTTAGTCCATCAAAGTTCTAAGCTGTCTCTCTGGTGTAATTGAGAACTGATGGGTTCAATAATGTAATTCACTCTCACATATGAGCTACCTGGACAACCTGGCTATTGAAGAAACCCAGACAGGACTTTGAACTCAATGTTTTCTGCAGTTGGCTTGGAAAGGGGAAAATAGAACTCCTGGGATTTTTTTCATTCACTTAGCTGGTGTTCTTCAGTGGAAGCTGTGGTAAGCATGTTCCTTGGGAATTACCCTTCAGGTCTGACTCTGTGTGTTCACCATTGACTCTTTGGGCTGCACGTAGCCAGCAGAAAGCCCACCTACCCTGTGATGACATTGCTCCCTTGCTCCTCAACACCTGCTACTTCTCCTCCCTTGGCTTAGCTTAGGCAAAGTACACTTTACTGAATTCTTCTAATCTTTCCTGACAGATCAATTCTTCTGGGCTCTTAATTATTCATGTGGCTCCCCCTTAAATTTCCTTCAGGCTACTGGCTCTTTTGAGGCAGTAGGCTAGCTCGTCTCAGGCAGCTCATTTATTTCCCAGGAGGTGGGCATCTGTGCTCAGGGCCAGAACTCTAAAGAGGGCAGATGGGGCAATGGCTGGGGATCCAGGGAGGGGCCGCAGTGGAAAGGTGTCCTGCTAGGAGAAGAGTTAGAAAGTCTCATTTTAAAATATGATTGTCCTGCTTAGAGCTGGCAACGTTATTCAACTTCTTCAGCAATCTCAATTGTAAAAGAATTTTTTAAAACTTCATTAATTGTCTGGGACATCAGAAATATCAAGTAGTAAGGTGTCACAAGTGAACCTTCCCTGGGAACCTTTAGCAGTTTTATAAGCTACAAACTTTCCTTCCTCTGGCACAGTGGCTCTCAACCTGTGTGTCACAACCCCCATGGGAGTCACATATCAGATATTCTGCATATCAGATATTTATAATTCATAACAGTAGCAAAATTATAGCTATGAAGTGGCAACAAAAATAATTTTATGGTTGAGGGTCACCACAACATGAGGAACTGTATTAAAGGGTCTCAGCATTAGGAAGGTTGTGAACCACTGCTAACATATGGCTTTCTACAGAATAGCGTCTCTATGATTGGCCATATGCCCGTATTCATGCCATTGAGTCAGTATAGTCCTTTAAAATAAGGTTTTATAGCTACAATACACTCAGAACAAAGAAGAGTTTCTATAAAATTTTGAAAAGACATCACCCATTGGAACAGAATAGAATAAAGACCTTTTAACACAAGAAGCTTGTTGTCTTGTTTCGAGATTGTAGAATTAGCCTCCTGGCAGTTCTATAGGCAATGCCTATACGACTTATAAACTATCAATTCTCCAAGATCAACCCAGCCAGAGCACTGGATATCTTGTGTCCAAGAAAAGAATTCAATCCTGAGCAATATGGGACCTTTGGTTACCCTGCACTGAACTACCTTTCCCCTTGTACTGTAAGTAACCCCACCACAAAGTCAAACTACAAACATCATTTTATTGTGGAACAATGCTGTGGCTCTTTCTTTAATCTGGAGTCTGAAGGCCTTCCCTAAAATGGTTCCACTCTACTGCCCCAGCTTCATCTACATGTCCTCCTCCCACACATGTGGCTGCCAACAGCAGCTCCCTCTTCTCTGATATGTCCCTTCACACACAGGCCTTTATTTTGTTACGTCCTACCTGCCAGCCTTGTCTTCAGATGTGATTTTTCCTGTAGCGTCTATTAACACAAATCCAGATGACCACCAAATACCTAGCCAACAGTCAGAATGGAAGTCCATGGCACAGGTGCCTCATAGACAGAGGTATCAGTTGTTAGATTGAAAGATTATATCTTAAATGATACCACGTGAGAATGTCCGTGCAAAGCTGGAAATACAGCCCTGTGCTAGCGTGCCTGTCTACCATCTATGCGGCCCTACATCTGGTCCCCATTACTGATGGGAGACAAAACAACATGGGAGTATAGGCAACAGGGGACTTACATCCCCTTGTGGTTAGGTGGGTGCTTCCCTCAGACAGACCTCCATTTAGCACAAAGTTCATCCCAGACAGAAACAGAAGGCCAGCTGAAAGTTATTTTGTGTTTTCTTTCTACAGAAAAATATCCCTCTATACTAAGTCTATTAAAAACAAGAAAATGAAAACTAAACCAAGGAAACCCAGCAGCTGTCCTTGTGTCTGTACCCCTGATGTCTGGTACTTGTCTGATTCATTTAGGCATCTGAACACGGGGGTTATGGCCTAAGACACAAGTTGGCAAGCTCTTTCTGTAAAGGATTAGAGAGTAAATATGTAGGGTGTGGTGTTATTTCTACAAGCATTCAAACTTATCTCTGTAGTGTGAAAACAACCTTAGGAAAAAATGAGGGAGCAAAAGAACTTTATTCAAAACAGTAGGCACTGGCTTGCGTTTGGCTTCATTCCTCATGGCTTCAAATGCCCATCCGGTTCATCGCGTCTCTCATTTTACAGATGGTAAAATGCAGAAATCAGTTGCTAGTGTGTTACAGAAGTGAGGCTAAGATCTCAACTTTTCAGGGGTGAAGAGATGGCTCAGTGGTTAAGAGCACTGCCTGCTCTTCAAAGGAGACTCAGGTTCAATTCACAGCAGCCATACGGTGACTCACCGTATGTCTGTAACTTCATTCCTAGGGCCCTCTTCTGGCTTCTCCAGGCACTGCATGCATGTGATACACAGACAGGCAGAACACCCATCCACATAAATTAAATGCTACTACTAATACATTTCAAAGCTTTTCAATTTACAAAAGCCCCACACAAATACCGGCACTCCATCTTCTCATTCATCTTCACCCCGGGCTTTATAAGCCCCTCTTCCTTCAACTCCTAGGAGATAGCCCTAATCCATTCACCTGCCACTCACTTAATGATATAGATTTGTATATCTCACCTCTACTGCCAGGTTAAAAGTCCTTGCCTTATGTGGTTCTTAAACAGAGCCCTAGACCATATTACAAAAAGCATTTCACATAGAGTAGGTAATTATTTGCATATGCAAATATTTAGAAATAGATGGGATCCAGTGTGGGGAATACGAGATACTTGGAGTAGGTACCTTCTAGTGGGAGTGGGAGAGGTGGAAGGCATTGAAGATACTTCCCAACTTAACTTTCCTGGGCTAACTCTGGGAATGTGTCAATCATAACTCCTGGCATAGATATATCTCTTATCCTTATGACTCTGGTCATCATGTTCTGGCTTCACTATTGGACTAGACTTCTTCAGGTTTTGTCCCTCCCCTGACAGATACAGGGGTAGCATTAAGACACTAGTTATAAGAGGATTACAGAGTATAGGAGATGCTTGTTCCTCTTTCATTTTAGTGAAAGGCCATTTTAATGAAAGCCCACGTGTCTTAGAATTACTTACTGTATCTATTACTTTTGATTCAAATATTATTTCCTAATTTGGAAGGCTAAGTTATATACATATTCTTCTTTTATATAATGTTGACTTTTTATATAAAAAATACTTTTTATTAACACCACCTGAAAAGATCCCACGGAGATCTGGCACTTTCTGTTTACATCAGAGATACTGGTGGGAGATTGGAAAATAAGTTTCATCACATGGTCTATCTCCATTCAGCTGTTTCTGGGTGGCTTCAGCACTGTGACCAGAAGTGCTGTGAAGCTGTGTGCAGGCTCAGTGAGCTTGGTGATTGATTAATGATGTCTTTCCTGGTGCAGAAGGAAGTAGTGGGGCTCATAGGCTATGTACCCTCAGTTATTAATTTAGAAAGGGGAGAGAGGATTGTGGGAGAGTGGAGAGTGGTAAGCAAGTTTTATTATTTTTCCCATTACTGCTCCTTCTTGGCACAATAATAAAGACAAAGACGTAAGGATGTGGAGTGGACGGTAAAGATACCCAATAGTGGGACCAGATGGAGCTGTACATTCTGTGATAAGCTGTGGATGGGATGGTAGACAGAAACTCAGAAATGATCAACTTTGAGCATAAAGACTCAATGGCTTTTACTTGAGCAGTTTTAGAAGGATCCAGAGGTACTGTTGCCTTTCATTGGTATTCCTGAGGCCCTCTGAGTGTTATCTATGGCCATATCACACTGATCTCTCTCAGTGTTGTTTGTATTGTAAGGAGATAGAGTCAGCTGACACTTCGGGGAAGTCTGGAAGCAGGTAGCAAAGACGTGTTGCTACCACATAATAACATGTACTGTTAATCCATGAAGGAAAATAATGTATTTCTTCTAGTTCTGGTGATGGAGAAGTCCAAGACTGACTGGCTACGTCTTTTGCTACATTCCATAGTAAGACAGAGCAAGAATACCAGCTCAAGTGTCTCCCCTGTGGTGATGAGGCCATCAGTACCATGGTGAGGAGGCAGGAGCATCCTCTTGACCTCATCTAACCCTCATTGCTTCCCAAAGACCCATGCCCAAATACCATCAAGGTAGGGGTTTGAGGATTACATTTCTAGTAAACTAAGAGGTGGGCACATTCAAACCAAGGCTGGAGAACAGCTCAGTGGCAGAGTGCTTAGCCAGCATGAGCTCCTGGGTTCTATCTCGGTGGTTAGGTAAGAAAAAGAGAGAGAGAGATTGATTGATCAAACTGTAGCTAAAAACCTGGGGCTCAGAAGTCATCTAAACAGGGGCCAAGGAGATGGCTCAGCAAGCCAATTAGTTGCTGCACAAATACGGGGACCTAAGATCAGATCTCCAGCACCCACATAAAAAGCCAGATATGACATTGTACCTCTGTGGTCCTAGCACTGGGGGCACAACAGGCAGATCACAGGAGCTTGTTAGCCAGACAATCTGTAATCAAAGCAGTTATAGGTTCAGTGATAAACCCTGTCTCTAAAAACCGACTTGGAGTGGGGTGAGGAAGACACCCTAGTCAACTGCTGGCCTCTGCATGGCTTTGCAGATACACGGGCATCTGCACAAACACATGCACTCACACAAAAAGGGACACTTGGGGTTTGGCAGAGAGATAGGATGGCAGAGGATAGGATAGCCTTCCCAAAAGGATGACGAGGGTGAGTCAGGGTGGCAGGGAGCACCTTCTATGGCCAAAGGATTCTGCACTTTATAGTTTTGAGCAGGAGGCCCGACATTCACCTTCCACAGAGCGCCAGCCTATGTTCGCGCCTTTGCCTACACGTTTCCGCCTGTGAGTGGCCTTGTTGGGTCAGCTAGGATTCTGTTGCCTTGGCCCAGGTCACTCACAGGAGCAATGCTCATCCAACACGTGTTCATGACTATGGACATCCCCAGGTTTCCTGAGGAAGTTGGAGATGAGGTATGACCAGAGCAGATCCCCTGCCAGGCCAGCCAATACTTTTTGTATTTTTTTTTTTCTTACAGCCATGAAGATACTTATGGCTAAGCATTTAGAATGATAAAAACAGTAATAAGGAGAAAACAAAAAAGCAAAAATGTTTCTTTTTTTTTTTTTTTTTTTTTTAAATGTTCTCAGGTGAGGAGAGCTCAAATATGTCACTGGCTTTCCCAGGAGATAATTTGCTTGTTTATTATCAGTCAGTTTTAAAAGGTCGCATCCCATCTTCCGGAGCTATTTTCAAGAAAATTGAGCTATTTTGGAAGCTTGTCTAAGGTAGGGTTTCCATTGCTGTGAAGAGACACCATGACCAAGGTAACTCGAGCATTTAAGACCCCAGAGCCCTGCCTCCACAATGACACACTTCCTCTAACAAGGACACACCTCCTCCCATAAGGCCACATCTCCTAGTAGTGCCACTTGCTATGGTCAAACATTCAAACACATGAATCTATGGGGGCTATACCTGTTCAACCTTCTAATAATGGGGTAGCGGGCACACACAGCTATGCCTGCTGCTGTATGAGGGTGCTGAAGAGCTGAACTTGGATTTTTAGGACTGTCCAGCAAACACGCTTACCCACTCATCTCTCAGCTCCTTTCTTTTTTTGTTCTGTGTAATGGAAATGGGGAGGTAGCTGCAGAACAGAACATTTCTCTAGGATGTGCGAGGATCTATGTTTTACTCTGCATATCACACTCCCAAAAGGTGAACAAAGCCAGCATGTCTATATTGCTATCTACCTCTCACCTGCACTCTTTCCAGAAGGGCTTTGGCCATCCACAGTCTCTGCCAGAGCCAGATTGTGTAGACTGTGTCCATGGCTATCTCCTGGCACCTGATGCCACTGGGTAAAGGCTAGCTCAGGGCACAGATGGTGACTTTGTATCTGACTAGGAAGCTCCTGCAACAGGAGATGAGTGAGGTGAATTCCTTAGTCTACTGGGGACTGGGACATTGAGATAAAGTCAGAAGATGCTGAAATAGAGAGTCAGGAAATACAAGGACCAGAATGACCACAGTAGACTTCATCTTTGAATCCAAAAGAACAAAACCAAACCAAACCAAATCAACTTATGTTCTCCTCTTGATTTGCAGTTACTTAATTACTTTTTATTAAACTAGAGGAGATGACATCTTTAGTGTAAGTTGACTATTTTAAGTTTCAGAAAAAAAATCCTGCCTATAAACCAGGATACCACAGTGACTTGGCAGTAGAATCGTGGGGAACTTGCCTACCTCCCTTCATGACATAGAATGGTTACAAGATCCAACACCATGCTAGGATTGACTCCCTCATTCCTTCCCATGTATGTAAACCCATCCAAAGACCTGAGTTTGTATAGCTTGGTCCTCCTCAGCATTGGTATTTTAGGAAGGAAGGGAATCTTGTTACTAATAAGTATTCTATCTATCTCAAGCTCAGTTTCTGCATTTTCTAAAAGCCAGGAGTCCTACACCTCATGGAAGTTGCCAGCCCAGAGCCACGGGAATCCCACTGAGTGATGCAGAAGGAGACACTACACAAACGTAAGATCCAATCATAGCCTCCCTCAGGACACCTGAGCCCTCTGTAACCTTCTCCAGAATCAGATGGGAGCTGATATTTAATAAAGCTCATGGTTTAGAGAGGAGCACAGCAGCAAATCATATTGATTGGATTTAGGCTGGGGTGACCTTTCTAAGCCATTGTCTGGAGGTTAATGAGATGCGAGAATACACTTGCTGTTGTGGAGAAATGCTTTATGTCTTCACTAGGCTTTTGCTGAATGTTGTTAAGAATAGTACAGACCTCTGTTTTCACTGGTTCACTCCTTTGGATCTGGTTGAATTGGGGTCCACTTCTGTTGCAATCATGATGCCAATATGAAGGGTCAGTGAACTAGGGGTTGTGTGATATTGTGCAGAAATATTGCACTCAGCGTAAGTCCACAGGCCCAGCCTTATTATTTCATCTGCTTCCAGCCATGTGGACATGGGGGACACTTAATGTTTGTAAACTTGTCTATTTTATTAGTCCACATGGCCATGTGGACCTCTGGCCTGCAGAACCCTGTCTTCTAGAATCACTAAATGGCTTAAAGCAAAGACAGAGCTATTTCTTTTATTAAAAAGTAGAAAATATACACTGGGCACAAAAGAATATATCAAATGTATGTGCTGCCTAAGGAAAAATACAGTAAGCGCCAGTGAACCTCGCCAGTCTACCAAGAGCCAGTATTTGTAGCACACAGTTGCTAGCATGCCTTAAATCATCTCCTCTGTACCACCTGAAGCCAAAATAGCCTCCTAAGGAGTGTGGTGTTAGCCTGTGTTTGGTGCTAATTGCGCCTCTACTTTTCTTTCTTATATTTTATAAATCTTATTATAAGGAAACACGCATCCAAATTAACTAAACCTAAAGTCCATACATCTCAGTGAACTTCTGTACAGTTAGAATGGCCATTCTGAAGCTACAGAGCTTCACACTGGATTTCGTGCTTTCATTATCAAGCACATTTTCACACACTTATCCACCACCAGAACCAGAAACTCGGTGACTGAGTAAGAACTTGAGAAGCAGTTAGCTTTACCTCCTCTTTTATAACCTGTGCATGTTCTCTGCATTCAATCCTCGCTCATCCCTTAACCGTCTTTCCTCTTCTTTCCTACATGTTATACTGAACTTCTTTTGGTGGCTGCACTATGTATATAACCATCTCCAAGTAATGTAAAGCATCCTTTCTTCCTTGCCTTAACGTTAACTTTGAGCTCCCTTCACACCGTCGTAGCGACGTTCACTTATGAATGTGCCATAATTTACTCTACTGTAGGTGAGCATCTGTTTCCAGAATCATACGAGTAGGACCATGCTGTTTGAACATTCTCAAATGTGTTCCCTGCAGCTAAGAGCATGTGTTCCTGGGAGATTCATACCCTAGGGTAGTAGTACCAGATTTTAGCCACCAAGGCATGCTGCCTTTGTTTGTACTTTTAGTTTCTCATAGCTTTATCCAAACTTAGCATTGCCACCTGATGCTGTGAAAGGATTATCATTCAGTAAAGTGCCTGCCTTGCAAGACTGAGGACCTGAGTTTGCTCCTCAAAACCCACATTAGAAAGAGCCAGGTATGGTGGTGCACACTTGCAATTCCAGATTAGGGTGGCAGAGAGGGATGGATCCCTGGGACTTACTGCCCAGCCAATGGAGCCTACTTGGTGAGTTCCAGGTCAGTGAGAGAACCTGTCCCAACGAAATTAAAAATAAAGTAGACAGTGCCTGAGAAATGACACCAAGGGTGTCCTCTGTCCTCTACATGAGGTTCACACATCATGCATACCAACACACAGAGATAAAGAAGAAAGAGGAAAACACTCACGTGATTCCACAACTAGGCAATATCTAAATGCTTTTATGCACTAATTCTGTTCACTTAATAGGATAATGAAATATCCTTCTATTCCAAGTCTGCTAGGATATTTATTATGAATGGATGATATATTTTGTTAATTTTTATTATTGTTATTATTATTATTACTACTAGTTCACAGATTTAAAGATGTTTATAATTTAAGCTACTAATGATGTAAATTTCCCCATTAAGCCAACCCTATACTCCTGATATCAAACCAAGGAAGTATGGGGGGAGCTGTAGATCTTTTATTTACATTTATTGACTTGTGTGTGCATGTGTGTGTATGCATGACTTCTTCTAACCCAGTAACATGGCATGCCTTTCCTTTTCTTCAATTTTTAATCATACATTTTAGCTTTCTTTGTACATTCTTCGATGTTGTTGGTTGTTTATTCTCGAGCATTTTATTCATTTTGATATTACTAGAAATAGGATCATTTTCTTAATTTCCTTTTTATGTAGTTCAGTGTTAATGTGCATAAGTACAAATGACCTTTGTATATTGATTCTGTTTTTTTAATGTGTTCACTCATTAATCCTAAGAATTTTTATTGGTGGAATATTTAAAATCATATACAAGTGTATATGTGCATAAATACATATGATCACGTTATCTGCAAAAAAGGATAATTTTTCTTCTTCCTTTCTGAATTGGGTGCTATTTTTGGCTTGCCTTATGACTCTGGCTCAGATTACTTGTTCTTGTTCTTATAAAAAGTGTTTAGTGTTTTTGACATTGAATATGATGTTAGCTGTAGGCTTTCCTTATGTGAACTTTATTATACTGAGATAGGTTCCTTCTATGTCTATAGTTTGTGGTCAACACAGTCTACAGAATTAGAAAAAGTGAAAACTATATAGATGATAAGTGATTAATATCCAAAAATAGGTATTAATATCCAACTCTCCACATCAAATAGCAGTCCTCAAACTAATGGTAGTCGAGTTGAAGTCGGACATAGGATGTGGAAAGGAAGTTCCCGAAGGATGACGTAGAGATGACCAGCAGGTCAACAACTATTAGTATGATGTTTTTAAGAAGCAGACACAAAGAGATGTGGGGCTGGAGAGATGGCTCAGTACTTGCTGCTCAAGCAAGAGGTCATGAGTTCAGATCTCCAGGATTCACATAAATACCTGTGCATAGTGGCCCGTGCCTGTAACCCCAGCTGTGTGTAGGGTAGCAGAGACAGGTAGTTGCTAGGGGCTCATAGGCCAAGCAGTTAATTCCAGGATCAGTGAGAGAACCTGTGTGTGTGTGTGTGTGTGTGTGTGTGTGTGTGTGTGTGTGTGTGTGTGTGTGTGTAATTTAATGTATACACACGGGTATATACATAAACATATAGCATGCACACCTCCACAAAAATAAACAACATGCAAGTAAATAAAATTTAAAATATCATGCTCCAAGCATGATAGCATATACGTGTATTTTTCTATTCACAGAAGGCGAGGCAAGAGAATTGTAAATCCAATGCTAGCCTGGGCATAAAGTAAGAATCTGTCTAAACGAAGCAAGACAAAATGTGCACTTAAAATGTTGTTGATAACATCAATTTCATGTTGTCTTCCTACTTAAAAATTAATTAATTAATAAACATGTAATGTAAAATAAAGTAGGTGGAGTAATGTAAACTCCTAGGAGCAGAGGCCAGATAAGGCCATGCCACGACCACAGCACAGCACTGCTTCCTCTGTCTCCTGAGCAGGCTATTACATGGGGAACTGGCAAAGGCTGCTCTTAGGCAGGCGAAGCATGATGCTTCAGTATGACAAGGGGTCAGTAGCAAGACAGGAACACAGGGTAATGCAGGAGAGGGACCATTTTCCTTACTGACATTTATTTATTTATCTATCTATCTATCTATCTATCTATCTATCTATCTATCTATCTATTCACTTTACATCCCAAATGCAGCCCCCTACCTCCCCTCTTCCCAATTCCACCCTCAGCCCCCCTCACCCCATCCCCCCTCTTCTGTTCCTCAGAGAAGGAGAGGTCCCCCATGGGTACCAACCTACCATGGCACATCAAGTCACAGTAGGACTAGGTACATCCTCTCCCACTGAGGCCAGACAAGGCAGCCCAGCTGAGGGAAAAAATACAAAGAAAGGCAACAGTCAGAGATACCCACCACCCACTGCTCCAGTTGTTAGGGGACCCCCCATGAAGATCAAGCTGCACATCTGCTACTATGTGTAGGGGGCCTGTCTTGAGCCCCCTGCTCCCTCAACTTCCTCCCACTCTTCCACAAGACTCCCCAAGCTCCATCGAATGCTTAGCTGTGGGTTTCTGCATCTGTTTCCATCGGGTACTGGATGAAGCCTCTCAAGAGACCATTATGCTAGACTCCCGTCTGCAGGCATAGAAGAATATCATTAACAGTGTCTAGGGTTGGCTCTCTCCCAAGGGTTGGGTCTCAAGTTGGGCCAGTCATTTGTTGGCCATTTCCTCAATCTTAACTGGCTATTTTTTTAAAAAAATTCTTCTCTCATACATTACATCCCAACCACTGTTTCCCCTCCTCTCTCTCCTCGCATTCCCTCCCCCCCAACTCCCTGCATTCCCTCCCCACCACCTCTCCTCTCCCCTAGATCTATCTCTTCTCTCTTTCCCTTCAGAAAGGGGCAGGCCTCCCAGGGATCTCAAGGAAATATTGCATATCAAGTTGCAGTAAGTCTAGGCACAAACCCTCATATCAAGGCTGGATGAGGCAACCCAGGAGGAGAAAAAGGGTCCCAAAAACAGGCAAAAGAGTCAGAGACAGCCCCTGCTTCCACTGTTAGGAGTCCCACAAGAACACCAAGATATACAGTCCAGATAGATAGATAGATAGATAGATAGATAGATAGATAGATAGATAGATAGATACATACATACATACATACATACATACATACATACATACATACATACATACATAGATACATAGATAGATAGATAGATAGATAGATAGATAGATAGATAGATAGATAGATAGATACATAGATACATAGATAGATACATAGATAGATAGATACATAGATAGATAGATACATAGATAGATAGATACATAGATAGATAGATAGATAGATAGATAGATAGATAGATAGATAGATAGATAGATAGATAGATAGATAGATAGAAGAGCCGTAGGTCAGACACATTCAGGTTCCCTGATTGTTGGTTTAGTCTCTGAGCCCCTATGAGCCCTGGTTAGTTGATTCTGTGGGGTTCCTTGTTGTGAAGCTCCAGTATCTTGACAAGAATGGTTGTAGAAGATCTGGTGATGGCTACCACTGTCCCCTGGTCTAAGAAGGCATCCGATAGTGTCACTGCTTGAATCCTAAAGGGTTATGGTTCTTTATCATCTCTTAAGATATTGATAGGTCTCCAGAGAAAATATGCTGAATAAATTGTCAACTGATAACCTACTCAGACATGTAGTTGGTGACTTGTAAGTGTCAAACCTGGCCTAAGGTACAGAAGATAAACAGGAAGGACACAGAGCCTTTTCTCACAGTAGGCCTGCATCAGTGACCTCTGAGAACATGAACGAGTCACAGGGAGGTGTATATGGGACTGTAATTAAGAACTTTCCCTCTTTTGGAATGCTGTTAAGGACCTATCTAACAGCAAAGAACTTTAGGGCATCTTGAAAGACTTTCTAAGAAGTATTACATTTATCTTTTTGTTTTGTTTTGTTTTGTTTTGTTTTGTTTTGTTTTGTTTTTTTGAGACAAGGTTTCTCTGTGTAGCCCTGGCTGTCCTGGAACTCACTCTGTAGACCAGGCTGGCCTCGAACTCAGAAATCCACCTGCCTCTGCCTCCCAAGTGCTGGGATTAAAGGTGTGTGCCACCACTGCCCAGGGAAGTATTACATTTACAGGGTACCACAAGCCATATGGTTAAGGCCTCCACATCTTTGGATAGCTCCTCAGTATGAGTGCTTGATGACTGCCCTTCCATAGTCCTTCCTCACCAAGAAGCTTCCTGGTGTGGCCTGGGTCTCCCTTCACCAGTTCTTATGGTTTCATCTCTATGTCCAAACCAAATAAAAATAATTACAGGCTATAAAATGACTTTAATGGATGACCCCACACATACACACACATAAACCATGCAAGACAGTATGAAACGTGGCCAGGGCTATCCACAGGACAATACAGAGACTACAGTTGTTACCAAAATATACATCCGCCATGATGAAAAACTGTTACGCCATTGCCAACCCACACAGGTATAAAGAGCATAAATATTTACACACTTCCCTCACCTCCATAGACCCTCAGGGTCCAGGATAGCCTCCCATGGGAACAGACTGAGCACAGAGGTATGTGTTTGGGAAGGACAGTTAGGGGCTGGGGTCATACCCTCACCAGGGCTGAGCCAGAGGTGAGCAGAAAACAAGTCTTTAATCCAAAAATTAAAGGTGGGAACCTCTTGAAGGTTTCAGAGCTCTTTCCATAGGCAGGTCAGCTAAAGGCCAGCTCTGTATCCCATCTGGAAGATGGACACCCGGAAGGAGGGGAGAGGACAGGGAACATGGAAGCTTTGATATCACACATTCCATTGACCATGTCACTGCTATAAAAGTTACTTAAAACTGTATCTCACACACATAAGTGGAAAGATCAAGTGGAAATATTGCTGAGCACAGGTGTGAGGCTCTGTGAAGAATAGAATACAAGGGTCATATGAGACTCAGCAGCAAAGGATGGCCTGGGTCCTCTGGATTGGCCCGAGACACGGGAGAGTAATGTCACTTGGTTTTAAGGGTTGAGGTAGTGGCCCCAGCTCCTGTGGAATAGGTACAAGCCACCCGGCTCTCCTGCATGTTGAGAGACAGACTTGGCTAGCCTTGGTAGATGGGTGTGCTTTGCAATGCAGGCTGGTTTTGCAAGGCAGGAGAAGGCAGCTCTGCCGTCTGGTACTATTGTGGCCCCATGCCTATGACCCTCAAAGCATGGTGCTGGCCCTGACTGGGCCTCTGTGGCACAAGCTATTTCCCATTGTGACAATATGGTCTAGATTTAATTAAAAGAAAAAAAAGTAAATTACTCTCTCTTGAAAGAATAAAATCTCTTGTCTTGAAGGTCACTTCAGTTGCTTTTTAAAAAGCGGCTTTTCTAGAATGGTGAGAGCTGTCATAGGCACCAAGATGGTGGACTTGGGCAAGGACATGCACAAGTGGTGCCCCGTACCTGGGTCATGGTTGTGCAGCTCCATCAGTGTCTGGACCACCTCCCTCTCAGTGCCCGTCTGCATTGGTGCCATCTTGCCCAAACCCAAAGCCTTTGACCTTGCCACTAGCACAGAAGGAAAGGCTCTTGAGGTCCTCTTTGGATACCATAGGTGAGAGGCTGGAGAGACAAGAGTGGGAAGATGCTCTGAAATATCTTGGGGCCCAGCTTCTGAAGCATTACTGTAGTTAGCTCTCGTAGTCTTCGGTCCTTGTCCTCCTGTGCAGCTGCACATTCTGGTGCTTTGAAAACAGGTGTTGCACACTGACTTCCCCTGCAGCTTGTGTCTATTCAGGTGGCTCATGACCAGCTGGGTATGGCTGCCAACCGCCATCTGTACCAATGTGCTCTACTTGTTGAACAAGATATGTATTCACCCACTGAATGACACCATAGACAGAAGAGAATGCAGCGGCTTCAGGGTGTGACTTTTTCAGGGTTCAGGTTGCTGACAAGCAGGATGGAATTCCCAGCTCCTGCCAGGCCTAGGGTGGCAATGTGGACAGCCATGGCTTCAACTGCTGCACATAGAATAGTTAGAGGGGCCAGCACTCTGTGGATGTTAGGAAGAGAGAGGCAGAAGGCTGCAGCCATGGGCAGGTCTAGCAGCCTTGGCTGTCCCTAGAGGGCAAGCCAGGGTGAGTGTAGTATCTGCCCATGTTATTATACTTGACATTGAGGCTGCTAAACTTGGAAAAGTCAGTGTGCAGCATGCAGCAGGCTTTATAGGTGCTCTGGTCATCCAGTGACAGCTTGGTGTGTTGTGTGCTCTCAGGGCAGCATGCTGCAGCAGCATCTGGAATTGGCTGTTCTTTGCAAATGAGATAATCTTGAGAATGATGTCAAAATTAGAGAAGCTGACAAAGCACACCCAGGGACTCTGAGTGGAAGAGGGTTGCCATGATGATTCTGAGCATGGGGACTCAGTCTACCATGGCCACTCTCAACCTCAGTGGGGACAGCCAAGGTCAGGCTTCCCAACTGCACAGAGTTCATGGCCTGCAGACCCCCTGGGCATGCACCTGGCGGACGGAGTTGGTCCTGTGCTCCTTGAGGTTGGAGAACTGAATGTGGATGGGCTATCCACACAGGATGGCCCCCAGGGACTGTAGGAGTTGGCCAAGGCATTGGCCACTTCCTTTGTGTTCACCTTGATAAAGGACTGGTTCTTCCCCACCAGCATGAGGAAGTTGTTGACTTTCCCAAAGGGCAAGTCTAGGGAGAGGACCTCAGCCTCATGACTTCACAGAGCATCTTTGTATGTAAATGACTCTGGAAGGGACTCCTACCCAATTGTGGTCTCCATTCAGCTTCCTGCTATTGTTTCCACAGGCTGCTTCAGCGGAGAGGCTGTTCTTGATGAAGGGGCAGTCGCTGACCCACATAAAGAGCTTGTAGGATCCTGGTTTTGTACCTATTTACAGTTACATCTGGGAGTATGCACATAGAGCCAACCCCAGGGGACAGAGTGGAGGTGCAGGAATCCCAAATAGACATTTTAAAAGGTGACTTTTATGCTTGCTTTACATAGAAAAAAAATAAAGGTTTTCATTTCTTTTCATATCTGTTCGTAGTGGGAACTGAACTCTGGTCCTCTGGAAAAAAAGTTACAAGCACTCTCAATCTTAACTCTGAGTCATCTCTCTAGCCCCTCCCACTGTTTTTCACTAGATGTGACCTATTCGTACCTGTTCAGATGCATAGATCACCATTCATTGACTTCCAATTCGCTGTCTCTGAATCTTGAACACCAAACTAGATGGCTTCAGAAGGAGAGCTGGTTTGGAGGAACAGGAAGAACCAGAGAATTAATATGTGCTAAGTAAATTTAAGGATGGACCCTAGAAATCCTTAGTACCTAGAACTTTGCATAGATCCTACCCCAGCCTTGAGGTGTGTTATACCCATTTTACAGATAGTCAGTTGGGTTGGCTTCCTTGCTAATGCTTTCACAGATAGTGAAACAGGGAGAAATTCTTCAGTGTGACAGGCTTTTTAGACTCCAGTGAGAGTAACTCATAAGTTAGCGTGCCAAAAACTCATGATCACATAAAGCTTCCATTGAGTCAATGGCCTCCAGTTCTTGTCCTGCTAATTGGAATGGGTCTCATGGAGCACAGAGAGGGTGAAGATTTAGAAAGGAGCTTATATATTTATGGATGTGCAGATCGGGGTTTAAGATAAAGCAAGCCCAGCTCCTGTGTCACAAGAGGACCGATGAGCTGCTAGTTTAGTGGCCTTTTATAGGACTGGGCTGAAGCACGTGGGGGGAGTTGGTCCATTCAGTTGACCCACCCTACAGGTGTCTATGTCCTTCTCCATCCCAAATGTCTTGATTGGCTGCATCTTGACATAAAACCATCAAGCAGATTTACAAAAATAGAAGAAAGATAGCAAGAAGCCAGATGGTAGTCTAGACTGCCCTACTACATATGGAAATTGTGGCCTCTGGGTGGAACAGAGCCAAACCCTTTCTGGCCAAGGACAAGAAGAGAGAACCCTGTCCCTAAGCTGTCTAACCCAGTTTCTATCTCCTGGTCTCACCAGTAGAATATTGTAGAAATGGGTGACTTTGTCTCCTCTCCACACTCCTAAGGGCTGTAAGTTACCTTACTGGTGAAAGGCAGTAAAACTCCACTGAGTTAGAAGCCTCCCGTAGTGCAGTGGGGTTCCCCTTCAGTATAGCTCTGTTTGCTGGCATTCCCCATGTGCCATTTCCTCTGAGAAACACTGGCAGCAGCTGGCATGTACCTGCTTGGAGTCCTAGCTAGACTGAATCCAAGGCAGGGCTTTGTGAAGACGAGAGGGGGATTCAGACCCAAAGCAAGCAGGCAAAGGGAGATGAGACCCCACTGACATGTACATCTTTGATAGTCTGGAATAGGCTCAGCTAGCTGTTCTCCATCTAACCCTCAGTATACAGCCACAATACATAGCCTCAAATATTTAGGTTACAAACAACTCAGAATCATCACACTGAAAGCATTCTTCCATTAAAGAAACAGTTGTGTATCTTCTATATATCAGGCTAGGTAAAGGTACTGATTTCATAGTATATGGTTCCCACTCTTGACTACCACCTAGTGCTATGTTGCTGTATTACAGACACGTGGGCTTGCCCCCTTCTCTGGGTATAAGAGAAAGAATTCCCAGAGAAAAATTGCTGGGGAGGGAGCACTGTAGGATGAATAGGAGTTTCTAGAAAGGGAAGGGCAAATGACAACTAGCGATCTTTTTCTACCACATATACATACATCACGAGTTCTTCGTGGATACTTAGTACCCCACTAGATGTGGAGGCTCACTTTGTAACCCCTGTACCTGGAAGGCTGAGAAAGGAAGATAGTAATGGTTCAATGTCATCTTAGGCTACATAGTTAGTTTCAGACCAGTATGGGTTATAACACGAGACCCTGTCTCAAAGCAACAACAAAATGGCCATCACTTCTCATAGATATCATTGTTGAAGATATTAATGTATTTAGCCAATAACAAAACTTGGTCATTAATTTTTCCTGTTGGTGGTTGTGATGGTGCAAATCAAGTTCTCACTATTATTATTCAAAGTGTTATTTGGCTCTAAGTTCGGTCTCTTCACTGGTAATAGTAACTGTCACATTACTGGCCTCATCTGTACCTTCTGTGTCCCAGGCTCTTCGGTGTTGGTTATGTGTGTAACCTCATTTCAGTTTTATAGCAGTCCAGTGAGTCAGACCTTCCTGCCTGTACTTTGCCGTTGAGAGAATAGAGAGGTTAAATATCTTGGCAGGCTTTGGGTTTCCCTTACGTACCAGTCGTTTGTCTGACCAACAGCAAGTCGTTGAACTAGCCCAATGTCAGGTTTCTCATTAGCAAAATGGAAATGGGTCTAATACCATAGCTCTCCACGATGTATCGAAGGGTAAAGCAAGATGGTTTGCATTCATCTGCTGGCTCAGTGTTCGGCTCCATTAGGTGAGGGAGAGGTATGTTTAATTCTTACTGATATCGTAGGGGTTAGCTTGCCTAGGATTAGTGTTTTATCTGACTCCAAAATAAACTTAGGTGGTATAAAAACAGAATCGGTGGCGGAGGAAATTTACAGAATCAACCAAGTTATCAAAATGTCCCATGTTATAAATAAACAAATGAAAGTCAACATGACATGCAATCAAAGGAATTCATGTCATTATGAGGCACCGAGGAAATGGCTTGGAACACAAGAAAAAAATAAATATTCAAGAGTGTGGAATACAAATATATTAAGCCAACTTACAAAATTCTCTTATTTGAATTTCTTTTAATGGCCTATTTCCTCCGATATTTCCTCTGCAGCTCCTGTTCATCTTTATGTGGAATGTAGCTATTTATGTGGAAAAGAGATGAAAATGAACCTGTAATCAGATGTGTTACGTAATTTCTTTTCGTGTGTATGTGCATATATTTAGCCTTGTGTGGTCTCAGTGATGAGCTTTGCTATTGAATGCTGTTTTAACAACTGCAACCATTGGTGAATGTCATTCCGATCTGAAACCTTTTGGACTCTGGGATCTTCCTCAGCTAAAGTTAGCTTTGGGTACAAATCCAAATCTGAGGATAAGAGACATAGCTGAGAACTATGCTTCAAGATGCCGAGTGGATGACATTTAGCAAGTGCTGCCTCTGCTGATGCTGCCTAGTGATAATCCTCTTGGATTTGATGAGTTTGCACTTTTGGCTCAGACTGAAACTCATGTGAGACACTAGCATCCTTTGAAGACAATGCTCTTAACTGTCTAGGGACAATGTTTGGGCTTGAGCTCTTATAGCCCCTTCTGGAGGGCACACTTTGATGTCATTTTGAACCTCAAGAAATCACATTTTCAGGTGACTTAAACAGTGTTTCCAGGCTGAAGACTCTGAGCAAGAGGGCATGCCTACCCACGTGGATAGTAGGCCAGTCTAAGAGCAGCCACATAAGGCAGGAGCTTCCTGGTGTCAATATTGTGCAGAGGACTTCCATTTTGAATTCCTGTAGTGGTGGAACTCTTGCTCAGACAGTAAACAGATTTTTCTGTATCTTCTCCTGTCTACACTTATCAAGCCTGTCATTCTAGTTACAGGGATCACGTGTGATCCATGGCCTGCACTCTGTTGATCTGTCAGTTTCTTATTTGTTCTTTATTTTCCTTCCCCCCCCCCTTTGTCCTAGAAGTTTCCAAGTATATTTTCTGGGAGTGTAGCTCGCCAGCTAGCCTTGGGACTAGAAAGTAAAGACATTCTCCTCGAAGCTGGTGCCAGGACCATGTTAGAATTGATTCCTTACTCTGACCTTCCCATCTTTATTTAATCTGCAGGTTCTCCATGGCTTGAGCAGAGACAATTATTCATTTTATTAGAGCACTTGCCTGGGGAACTTCTGGAAGGATGGATGACTCACAGTTGCTGGTTAATCTTGTCTGCCAGCAAGAGAGTTATCTAAGTCGGCGTAGGCTTCATCTGGAACCGTCTAATAACCGAGTCCAACCCAGGGCCCAGGGGCTGTATGCCACCAAGGATGATTTTGGTGTGATGTGGCCTGACATAAACTCATCAATTTGCTTGAGAAATTATGATTTGGGGCAAGTTTTTGTAGCCTGGTTATATACAGTTCCTTATGTATACTTGAAGATGTTAATGTCATTTCACAATATCAAAAGTTTAGACACATTTGGACCCGTTCCTAATGTCTTGAGAAGTGAACTTGCAGACTCTTGTGGATGTCCTCACACAGTTCCTCTAAGTATATTCTTGCTCTGTGTCCCCTACCTGTGACAACTCCTCTAGGTCAGAATCAAACCAGAATAGGTTATATAGGCTCAGAGCAGGGCAGCTGGATTGCATGATGGTCAAGGGCAGATTGCAGTGGTCCATGGATGGTTAACTGATGCAGAGTTTAATCTGGGAACCAAAGCACAGGAACTTCTGGGCTGCCTCTCTGCTAATGATCATTACACAAAGAGGCCAATTTTATGCTGCTACATTTTGCCCAAATTGTGTTCAGTTGCTCCCCCTGTCATACTAAAGCACAACAGGCTAAATCTAAATTCACTTTTCCCTTCCCTGCAGGCTAGGAGTCTGAGATCGGAGTGGCAGCAGGGTTGATATCCTTCTAAGCCCTGTCCTTGTCTTGCTGAAAGCTATCCTCCTGCAGTGTCTTCAGAGGGACCTCCCTATCTTTAACTTCATCACCCCATCACCTCTTTAAAGGCGTTACCCCACATTCAGCCACACTGTGAGGTGGGGGAGCTAGGGCATCAGCATATACGTTCTGACGATACACGGTCAACTCCAGAGCAATAATGAAAGGTAGTTGGGATTGGTTTATCTGAAGGAGCAAAATCTTCAAACTTGTAACTCGGTTGCTCTCAAATGAAGGATGGGAGTTGGCCATGAGCTTTTTGCCAAAATTCACCTCTCTAGAGTCCCTTACATCCATAGACCTCAGTGTTTTGAAAGACTTCTGTAGGAACAATGTGTGGAAGGACAGGAAATGAGAATGGCTTGACTAGATTCCAGAGCAAACCCCGGAGCTGTGGGTCAGTGAGACCTGCTTGGACATGACAGTGGTGTTTGCTTTTTACAAACTGATGTGTGCAAATGTTTATATAGAAATCAATGGTGTGATGGTTTTACCTTTAGTGGGGCTGAGTGAGGAGGAATTTCGTAGTGTGTACAGCTAAGGTCAGAGTGACAAAAAGCCACATGCACAGGAGGGAGAATCACCTTGATGCTTTTTGACCAAGCTGAAGTTCCAGGAGGGTGGCCTACTACCTCCCTGCCTGTGACTACCTTCCTGCTGCACTGAACCGCCCTTCCCCAGCCTGGGCAGTCCTGTTGACTGCTACTCAAGTTAGATTACACAATTGTTCTTCGCCATAACATTCCATGCACCATGCACCATCTGCATCTGTGTATGGCGAAACAGGAATGGGATCGGAAGTCAAGAGCTCAGGGGAGATTAACTTATTCTCCCACTGACTGCTCTGGTGCGCATGAACAGTCTTCATTCTTGGATCTCAGTTTTTGCCCGTTCAAGACGTTTGACGTGGGTAAAATGTCAATCATACATGGTGGTTATGGACATAGGACTGAGCTGGACTAGAAGGCAATGGCATCTTTAATAAGGTTTTGACCTTCAGTTTCTTTAAAGTGGGATAATTAAGAGACTCTCATAAAGTGGTCATGAAGATCGCGATCAGACATGGCACTTGGGCATGAAGTCAGGGCTTATCATCACCCCACCAGGCTTACCCCACCCAAGTCCTACTTACACTCTAAGTTCAGGCCATCCTGGCTCTATGAATCTGGGTCACAATTTGGTCTGATTAGATGAGTAACTGACTTTCTGTGGAGAGTGTGGATATTATAAGCAGTAATCCAGACTGTTAAGTTTTACTAAAGTTGAGAAACCTATGGCTTCAAGAAAATCATTTGCTTTGATATAGGAGCGTGAGTTTGGATGCTTCCCCTAAATTCATGGGTTAGAAACAAGCCCCAGTGTAGCAGCGCTGAGCGGAGGGCTCCATGGAGATTGAGTGATGAGTGTGGAAGCCCTCTGAAGGGCCTAGTCATTGTTGCAGGAATGGGTCTATTAAGGAGAGAGCAGGTGGCTTTAAGAGTACCTTGCTCTCATCCTCATGTTCTCTTGCTCGACTCATATACACCTTTCACTGTCAGCTGTGCTGTGATGTAATATGACAGGGGCAGGGGCATGCCCTTGGACTTGCCAGCCTCCAGAGTTGTAAGCTACATCAATATATTTTTGCATGTGCGTGCATGTGTGTGTATGTGTATGTGTGTGTGTGTGTGTGTGTGTGTGTGTGTGTGTGTGTGTACATGTGTGTGGGCTATACAAGAATGTGTGCTGACCTGTGCATGTCTGTGTTCATGCATATGGAGATCAGAGGTCAACCTCAGCTGTTATTCCTCAGATGATATTGACCTTGTTTTCTGAGACAGCGGTCCTCACTGGGTCCTGGGACTCATTCATTAGGTTAGGCTGGCTGACCACCAAGTTCTTTCCACACATACACCTTTCTTCACCACTCCAGTGTGGTGGGCACTGCTGCTCTCAGCTTTATATAAGCTCTGGAGATGCAAACCCAGATGCTTAGGCTTGCATGACAGGTACCTAACCATCTCAGTCATCTCACCAGCCCTGAATATCTTTTCTTCATAAAGAAGCCAGTCTGTGGGGTTCTGTTATAGCAGCACAGAACAGGCTAAGACAGTTGGCTTGGGGTGAATGTGCCTCACACTCTCTGATGCCCATGGATCAGTGTGAGCAAGGTCACTGCAGTGGAGGCTAGGCTAAGGGGTCGGTACACCCTAAAATTGTCTCTGCCTCAGTTAGATACACTGGAGAAAAGAAATGACCATTTGAGAAAAGAAACGCCCATGTCTTCCTCGGGTGATGAACCTAGGGAACCAAACACCATGGAGAAAAGGAAGGGCAGACCTGAAACCGCAATGAAGTAGGAAGAAGAAACCCATATATTTCTTCCTAAGAACACAAGATTAAAAAGAAAAAAGGAAAAAGATTATAGCCTGCTCTCCCAGCTCTGGTTTCTTTGTAACATTTGTCAGACAAGAAGAAATTGATTGCTTCATTAGGCCAGGCCCAGCTCTGGGAGGGAAGGCTGTGCTGCCTGCTTTCCGTGATCAACTGCAAAATGCAAGATCCCATTCAAACTCCAGCCAGAGTGGTCGCAGCTGTAGCGCCACTGAACCCATGTCATTTCTTTTCGCTTTTGCTTCAGTTCGAAAGAAAAATAAAAGAGAGAGGCTAGCCTTGTGCATTCTAAGAAATGATAATGAGAGATAGACTTCTAGCAGTGTGTGGGGGGGTAGGTGGCTTAGTTGGTGAAATATTTGCTAAACAACACAAGGACTTCAGTTTGCTTCCCAAAACATCACACACACACACACACACACACACACACACACACACACACTCACACACACACACATGCACATACACACACATTCAGACACACTCACACACTACTCACACACACAAATACACACACATACTCAGACACACACAAGCACACACTACTCATACACTCACACACACACCCATACACACACCACACACACACACACACACACACACACACACACACTCTGACACATTCACACACAAGTCTGGCACACCCACACACACCCACACACAGTGACAGGACACACTTGTAGTGCCAAACCATCACTAGCAGACAGGTGGGTTCCTGGGGCTTGCTGGTTTTATCTTGAATGTGAAGTGTCTCCTCTTGGCTTATGTATTTGAAATGTTGGTCCTCGGCTGGTTGTACTATCTGGAGAGGCTACAGAACCTGGGAGCCTAGCAGTAAGGCTTCGGTAGGGTGGATCTTGAATGTCAAAGGCTTGATCCAGCTCTGTTTCCTGCCTGAGCTCTCTGCTTTCTGATCACACTTTCTCCCTCAGTCACCATGTCTTCTCCACCATGATGGACTGTATACCCCTTCAGCCTCAAGCCAGAACAAATCCTTCCTGGCTTAATTTGCCTCTCTCTGTCAGGCGTATTTGTCACATCAGAGAGAAAAGTAACCAACTCACTGGTCACCTGTTAGATTCCCACAAAAGCAGGTTTAAGTAAAGGGCACTCCTTAGGTTTAGCTCCTGAGTGACCTAAGAATTAGAACCAATCACTACCTTTGGGAAGACTTGAAATGCGTAGCCCCAGTCTTTTGCAAGTCCAGAATGCCAGAGAAAGAGTGCTCGACATCGTAGAGAGGGCCCCACTGCTCAGCGCTGAATCGTCAGGTCAGGTTAGCTGTTGGTAACTGTGGACCAGAACAAGCGAGAACTATTTTAAAAAAGGTAAAAGCAAGCCACAGTGTCTGACCTTCAGCTGCTGTGTTTATAACTAAAGCACATTGGTGGCAGAGGGAGCTCAGGTCACTGGGAGAATGGGACCTTGAGGAGGCAGAGGATTCTTTAGCTGCCATATCTCTGGGTCTTGCTAGGCTTTGGACCCCTGTCTAAGCAGGCAATGAGCTTAAGAGGCGTTGTGAGCATCCCCAGACTCTTGGCACCAGACTCTCTCTCTTAAGGCATGTAAGGGAGAAGGTAAAGATGCCGGGGGAAGGGCTTGCCTCCTTGTCCTCATTTGCTGTGGGGTTTCTCCTCTGTCTCTTCTTTCTGTATCTCTCTCTCTCTCTCTCTCTCTCTCTCTCTCTCTCTCTCTCTCTCTCTGTCTTTCTGTCTGTCCATCTCTTTTTGTGTCTCTCTGTCTATCTGTCTCTTTCTCCCCCTCCTTCCCTCTCTCTCGCTCTCTTCCCCCTCTCTCTCAGAAGCTGACTTCCTTGCATGGGTGTCTGGCTATATATTTACCATCATTATCTGGAAGAACATAAGCAACGAGGGGGATTTGTTAACTTGGTTCATGCATTTGGGAGTTAGCATTTCAATGCATAGACTTGTGAGTCAGGACAAGCACAGATTCAGTCCAAGGCATCCTCCATCTCTCCTTGATAAGCACCAATAGCTGTCTATAAGGTGGAGACTCAGAGGTGGGGATCTCAATTGTTCTAAGAAGCTGTAAGTGTCAGAACAAGGAATCACAATGATAAAGCCATAATCTAAAACAGAAGGTCTGGATGCTATCTGGAGTCATTGATGTGAGCCAGGTTGAGAGGCTGGGATGTTCTGTATCCACATCATAAGCCACAGTGGCAGCAGCAGTCCCTGCATTTACTTGGCAAGGGTGGGGCTTGTGTGCACCAATTGGCTTTTTCCTTCCCCACTTGCATTTAACTCAGGCCTCCAGCCCATTGGACCATGCTGCCCACAGTGAAGGCAGGCCACTGTGCTCTTAGCTCCTCTTTCTCACACCAGTAGTCTCTGCAAATGCCTCCCAGACACACCCAGAAGAGGGTCTTACTGATTATAGACATCTCTCAGTTCTCACAAGTTGGCCATCAAGATTAGCCAACATAGGTGGCTGTAGCGAAGTGCTACAAATGGGATGCCTTAAAAATGTGGTTATTTCTCATCTTTCTTGAAATTGGTATGTACAAAAGCAAATCACTGGATGGTTCTGATTGGTGCTCACTTTCTCACGTGATGTAAGAGGCAAGGAAGCTTTCTGGGGACCTCTTTCTGGGGACACAATCCAAAGGCCCTATATTCCAACACAGAAGTCTTGGAAGATAAGATTTCACCATAGACTTGGGAGATGGGTAAGAGGCACATGTAGTCCAAAGCATCCTTCATCCCTCCCAGACAACCATAAGTAGATAAATGTCACTTAGCTATCATGGTTACTGAGCCTCCACAGAGACGAGAGCTTCAGAAAGACAGAATAGGACAGAAGTTTCGTGCTGCTCACATCAGGAGGGTCAAGAATTAACACTTCAGAGAAGCAAGTGGTGGCCAGAAAGCAAGGCCCTCTGGTCTCTTTCAGGCCTTTTCCTCCAGTCTCAGGGATGAGTGTTTATGACACCAAGGCCAGGTTTTTCCTGTATAATTTTATCCCACTTTGAACTTTCCAGGGCAGGAACAGAAGCTAGAGGCAGAGGGCCAAGGAGCTGAAATTGTACGCTGAAATGGGGGCACTGAGTTCCTGCACTGAAAGTCCTCACAACTAGGGCCTCCTCATTAAGAGATTCTAAAGAGAGCCCTCCCTCTCAAAAGCTTTCCCAAGAAACCACTGGAAAGCAAATGCTGGCTGGCAGGGTTTGTGCCAAGTGGCTTTTGTGGAGGTCTCAGGGGAGACTCCTTAGAGGAAGTGTCCAAATTGAGTCACAACTTTAACTGATTGTCAAACTGGTCACATTAACTTCTCCCCTGTTTGCCTGTAGGTCTCCAGAGCTCTCAGTGCCCTGAGATGGCCTGTGTGCTAAAGCTGATCATCAAGAAACTCAGCAACTTTAGCATGCATTTTAGAGCCAAGAGTGCTTACACACTAAACAAAACAGAATACTCTTCTTCATCAGGGAAAACCACTCCCTACAAGTCATGTGATTTGGCCAATGTCAGACACAGCAACGCAAGATGAAAACTAGATCTCTTCATCTCCTCTGCTCTTTTGTGGTTTTAAAGACCAGGAATGGAGTTGGGGAGCTAGCTTAGTGATAGAGACTTCCAGAACCACAAAATGGCAACAATAAGAATAACAATAATGACAATATAGTAAAACCAGAAGTGGACTCCTTCATAGATATTTGCATTTACCCAACGGTCCACTGTATTGTGGTCTGGTTGGCATAGAATAAAGCCTGAACTTCAAAATAAATCAAAACTGCTTTAACAACGTCAACTGAAATGAAGCATGACCTTATTCTCTGCTCTTGGGAATACTTTGTTCATTCTTCCTCTACTCCCTTTCTTTGTACTGTCTGATGTATTTGCAGGGACTTATTCAAATGCTTGCTGTTATGTTATAGTTGCAGAGGCCCCCACAGGCCCGTGTGTTTGAACACTTGGTCTCCAGCCAGTAGTGGTATTTTGAGAGACTGTGAAACCTTTAGGAGATAAGATTTAGATATAGGAAGTGGGTCACTATGGGGGTGGAGTGGTAACAGGCTTGTCCCAGTATAGTCCAGCTCTAGTTCCAGCTTTGGCCCAAGCTCTCTAGTTCTTGGTCCACAGTAGTCATAGCTTCTTTTGAGAAGTCATGTTCACTGCATCTCTGCGACCTACCATCACAAACCCTGAGCAATGAAACCCATCATCCTCCATTACTCCGCCTCTTGTCATGTATGCAGTCACAGTGACAAGAAATATGACTAACAGGACACCAACCACATGGCTATTTATGGAGATCCACACAGTGTCTGAACAGTCATGTTTAAAACCATAGTAAGAATGCTTTTAACTTGTCTAGCAGTGGTGGTACACACCTGTAATCCCAGCAGTTGGGAGGCAGAGGCAGGTGGATCTCTATGAGTTTGATGCAGCCTGGTCTACAGAGCGAGTTCTAAGACTGCCAAGATTATACAGAGAAGCCATTTCTCAAAAAACAAACAGAAAGAAAGAAAGAAAGAAAGAAAGAAAGAAAGAAAGAAAGAAAGAAAGAAAGAAAGAAAGAAACAAACAAAGCTTTTTACACCCCAATCCATTTCTGTTCATCTACACTGCTAACTTTGTGCCACGGAAATACTCTTATGGATATCTCAAGTGGATTTATACTATCAGTCTTGATTTGGAGGGACTGAGATACCAGGCACTCAGGAGGAACTAGATGACCTTGTGGAGACAGGATGGAAGAGACTGGCCTGAGCCGGGAGTTAGAGTTAGTACCTGAGTTTTGATGGTTTGACCAGGACTGGAGGAAACAACCAAAGACCTTCTAGAGAAGACCTTCTAGAATGTTCTGAAACATTGAAAAAGAAGCAGTGTTAACCTGAAAATTAAAATTCCATTTCTAAGCCCAGGAGCAGAGATAAGACCTGTTTCAGGATTCATGTGGAAACCCAAAGGAGGGTCCTGAGAGAGGAAGTATCCAGTAACCCCTGAGAACAGCACTGGTGTGCCTTGACAGGCTTGCCTGGCTGATCCACAGAGGCTGCAGGTGCTACTTGTCATGGAGTTGAGCTGGACAGTTTCCTGTTAACACAAATGTGTTAGTTCTCATGTTTATAAAATGTGATCCTCTTTGGCCCTTCCTTTCTCCAAGTCCTCCTTGGCTGAGGTTTGGAACTTGTCTTTCCAACCGTAGAAAAAGACATTAGGAATCCCAGTTCCCAGTTTCCAGTTCCCTGATCTGGTTCGTTGAAGTCACACCATGCTGGCCATGTCTCAGCCTTTCAAGGTACTGGCCATGCCTTCCTTTCTTCATTGTCCATGCTGTCCAGTCTTCCACAGTCTCTCTGCTCCTCAGAGTGAACCATGCCTCTTTAAGGGCAAAATAATGGAGCGGAAACGAGCATGAGAACATCCGAGCTATGTATGAAGTGTAGGTTGCTACTTTGTGACCTGAAGAGAGTGACCTGTCTTTCTGTGCTCCAGAGTGCTTACAGTTTTTGATCTGTAAAACTGATTCCTGCATATCACCTTAATAGTCCATCTGTATGAAATGACAACAATCACAGTCAGCAGAGAGACAGACAGAAGGGCAGACCTCTAAATTCTCTTCCTGAAACTTACAGGTTTCTTACTACCTTCAAACCTAATAAGAGCTCAAAGGTTTTTGGTTTATTTTTTGAGACAGTCTATGTAGCTATGGCTATCCTGGGACTCACTATGGAGACCAGGTTGTCCATGAACTCACCAATATTCACCTGCCTCTGCTGCCTGAGGATTAGCACTAAAGGCATGTGCCACCATGCCTAACCCAAAGGTATTTATTGAATGCCTGGACCATCATAAATTCTCTATAACATAGTCATAATCTTCAGATCCATGAACTTTATTAAAGGAGCAAAGTCTTCCTCTCAATTCTTTCCAAAGCAACTAGATCCCTGATAAAAAGCAAGGGCTCTTGAGTCACAGTTGCAAGTATAGGAATTTTTAGACTATCATGGCTCTTGCCATGCCTACATATAGAATCTGGGCCTGGAAAAGTCTGTGAAAAGTTTAAAGTTCACGTCTCTTAAGCTGTCTTAACTTGAAAATGCAATCAGGATTGACAACAGAGAGAGGAAGAGAGAGAGGGAGAGGAGGAGGAAGAGGAGAAAAGGAAGAGGGAGGGGAGGGGGGAGAGAGACGGAGACAGAGAGACACAGAGAGAATCATATTACCAATTTGTGAGAATTCCTATGCCCATAATAAAATTAATATTTTATTTGCAAAGCTATTTTGTGGAAATTGATGGGAAATAAGTGTCATGACTAAGAAACAAAGGTTGAGTCTTGGAGCAGAGATGAACAGAAAAGGGGGTATCTGTAGCCCAAAGAACTGACATTTATTATATGCATCTTCTAGGGCATATCATTTATTTCACCATCCCCACGGCAGACCTGTTTGTTAAAAGCAACAGTATGGAGTTTCAAATATCAAGGTTTCTTTTGGGGTATTTGTAAATTAAATTGATTCACATTTTAACTTCAAACACTTCAGAGACAGTGGAACTTGAGCCCCGTTGTGAAGACTAAGCTTAGAGTGTTCCAGCATGATTGACCACCTAAAGGGAAAGCAACCAGAGAAAGTCATGGGATATGGCTTCAAAGTATCATGCCTTGAAAATTCCGTGATGTTCATGGAAATTAGTCACACTCGATCACCCCAAGAAACTGAGAGAGAAATGGCAAAAGATAGGTGGAGGTGTTGGGATGGAGTGTCTTGGTTGGCTTAGATACAGATACTTTTACTTCTACTCCTTGACAAGGACACAAGAGATAATGGTTCAAAATAAGTGACCCTTGCTGCATCCTGCGGAGATGTGAACATACTATTTACCCCAGACAGGAAACTCTGATGGAAGCACTAGGTAACAATACCCTAAAGTTCATCTTGATGAAGTTTATTGGAATTACAAGAGTAGGGATGAAGAGTTACTCTCAGGAGTGTGGATGGCTGAAAGACAGCTGCGTCACTGAAAGCCTACTCTAGCACAGATGAAAACTCTCAAAAACTGGAATGCTTAAGCTCTCTGCAGGACTTAGAGGTAGATCTTCAGGTTGGAGAATCTTTAGCAACCCTAAAAGCTTATATACCTTGAGGATGGAGAGGCCTTGTATACCTTGTCAGTTTCAGGGGCTTCCTGAGACTTGTGAGTTGTCTATTCCCTGACCCTTTACAAACGTACCTTAAGAATTTCCTGAGTCTTAAGAGGCTCCCTTTAGAACATCCTGAGTCTTAATAAGCTTCTTGCCAGGACAGACTATTTCAACTCTGAAGGAAATGGTTATACAGTGCATATCCTCCCTTAAGTTACTCAGTCTCCTTTGAACTTAGGCTACTCAAGTCACTATTTCTAGTCAGTGGTTACAAGAAATTATATACACTTTCTAGCTGAGGAAGTTGAGAACTAGCATGACCCCTTCAGCCATGCTTTTCATTTGACAGAGCTACAAGATGGGGTAAGGCTACCTAAACTATACCAGACTTCGCATGATTTTAAATATATATATATATATATATAATATGTATTTGATTACTGAGATTTTAGGATTTATTTGTTGTTGCTATAAAGCTTTTCTTAACCTGATCAATGTAGTAAATTTCTTTCTGATCGTCTTACCAAATAGTTGGGTAAAAGAGCCTTTTCACTGTTAAATCCAGTTGCTAACTTAAAATAATTATAAATGTATTAAGATAATCAGTATAAAAGTTCTACTGATAAGGCTTTATAAATTACACTATTGTATTTACTCTGCAGTTCATAATAGCTTTACATTACAAGTTAAAGCATACTTGAGTACAGTTTTCAAAGGGCAGATTATCCTGCAGAATGTCAGGAAAATACCTCACAGTCTTCCTAGTTGAGTCTCCTTTGATATGGAAGCTAGTCATTACATTAGAACAGTGTTTCGTGTGAAGTTGTTCCAAGCCCAAGCATTGGGAGGTGTTGTTGCCATGGAGGAAGAGGGAAGCAATCACAGAACATAGCTGTACCCTAACACTGGTCCTAAGAGCATCTCTCCAGGGGACCTTTGGGAGTTTGCTAGGTGATTGATTAAAAGCAATAATGGATTCCCAGAGTAAACACGCAGCAGGTAAGAATGCTTCTCCAGCTTGAATCTGACTAATTCCAGGTGTCTCAGTGCAATGACTAAGGCTAGCAGGGGAAATTTGCCCCTTAAAGTACATGGATAAATAGAGAACTTGGGAGTTTTCAAATTACAGACCATTGTGGTAGAGAAGATACTGGCTTCCACAGAATAGTCTTTTCTTAATCTCAGACTTGGTATGCTACTTTATGTGGCAAAAAGAACATTTGGGCCAAGGGTCTCCAGAGCAGTGGTTCTCAACCTGTGGGTTGCAACCCCTTGGTGAATCAAAAGACCCTTTCACAGAGGTCGCATATCAGACATCTTGCATATCAGGCATTTACATTATGATTCATAACAGTAGCAATATTACAGTTATGAAGCAGCAACAAAAATAATTTTTTGGCAGGGGTCACCATAACATGATGAACTAACTGTGTTAAAGGGCCACAGCATTAGGAAGAACCATTGAGAACCACTGCTCCAGAGGGACAGACCATGTAGGGTATGAAGAAATAGGAGAGGCAGTTAAGGAATTGACCCATGTTACAAAGGCTGCCACTGCTCCAGCCACCCAAGCCTCCTTTCCAGCAGAACAGAGACTACCAGCTCATTTCCTGATGCAGCACAGGAGCTAATGGATGAAGGAATTGAGACTAGATCATCGGCTCCCTTAATGACGATCCCTTCATTTTTATTAATCATTATTAGCTTTCAATTATTAACCCTTCATTTAATCAAACAGATATCTCAAAGCCATCATCACTTCACAAATATATTTAAGCTTAAGGACTTATCAGGACACGGTGCCTCCTACCTACAATCCTAGCATTTGGGGAGCTGAAGCAGGACAATTGACATGAATGAATGTCTGCTGAGCTACAGAGCCAGTGGAATCACCTCGGAAGAGTGGAACACTTTCCAGTTGGAGATCAGAGGAAGATATTTGAAAATGGAAGCGGGGACAGAGGGATGCTACAATGCTGGCTCTGAGCACGAAGACAGGGATCATGAAGCAAGTCCTGAGGGGCTGTGGAAGCTGGGAAATTCTCCCCTACAGCTGACAGCTTGATCGGAGCTCCTGCCAGGCCTCTCTGCTCTATGTGACTGTAAGATGTTGGATGGGCGTCTTTAGGCTGCTAAGCCTGAGATGACTTGGCAATGAAAAAGGAATATGACCGTGAAAGACTTGAAGGCTTTCTGTGAAGCAGTCAGTCTTGAATACAACCAGCCTCTGAGGTTGATGTTTCACGCATATGCTTTCTTGACTCTGGCTAGAAGTGTGTGTGGGTAGGAGAGAGGCCAATGTCATGCACCTTCCTCAATCATTCTTCTTCTTTTTTGAGACAAGGTTTCTCATGGAACCTTGAGCTTACATCCCTGAAATACTCTGTCCCCTGCTTCCCTAGAGCCAGGATTACAGGTGTGCATCACCATGCCCTGCCTTTTCACATAAATTCCGGGGGATTTAAGTCATGACTTTGGACATGGCAAGCACTTTACCTACCAAGCCACCTTCCTGGCATTATTCGATACTGTGTATGTCCTCACACTTATGCCTTCATTACCGACCACTGCTCCTAGCCTCATTCCACTCCATCACCCCAGAGCTACATTAGCATGATTTATAGTCATTTAAACAGACAAATGGGAATACTTCTAGGGTTCTTCATTCTTGCCCTTCAGTTATTTTACCCAAATCTCAGAAAATTTCATCACTGACAGTTTGGTGGCTCTTATTGCAAAGACATGTGCTTAGCAGACAACTGTCACTAGTAGTCAGTTCAAACGTGGCAATATTTTTAATGCAGTTGAAATATGATTATAGATTGAACCCACCACAAAATAGGTAGAAACTGAAAAACCCCCTTGGCTCCCTGGATGGTTCAACATGACATGAAGTGCTCCACTGTCTTGGCTGGTTGTCAGCTTGGCTGGGGCAGAGCATTTCTTCTGTCTCACGTCAGCTTTACGCTTCCATGGGATGTTGTATAGCTTTTGTAATGTTTCCAGTACATCTTGAAATAGCTGTTTGCTTCCTCATGGAGCCAGGGGTTCAACTGGCAGTGAGATACCTGGAAGCCTTTGCTGGAGCCCCTGGCAGGTAGCTTGATCATGAGGAAGCACAGCTATTTCCCCACCATTTCTTTGTATGAAGATGGATGAAAAGTGAGCGAATTGAGATATCCTTGTAGCATATCACATTGTCTGGGCTTCGAAGCAGCTAGACCTAGGACTGAAGCAATATGGATGGAGAATGTCCAAGGTGCTCATTGCTTAGCCTAGATACATCGGCAGAAAGAAGTCACGTTCAGTGTGACCTGCCATAAGAGGCCTGTATTGTTGGGAGATGTTGTCCTTTGCTGAATGACATCGTAATTGAGAGAGTTGTTTGTTTCTTGCTGCTCACTTATACTCTGAGCTGGGAGTTTTATTTCAGACACGAAGCCAGAATCTCAAATAAATATATGGCTAAGTCAATAATAGAAAGTTGAGTAGATGGATGATAGACATCCATGCGCAAATACATACTAAAGACAGTATTTAGTTTCCTCCCTGTTTTCGCTTGTAAAGTAATAATACTACTACCTACTGATCATTTTCTAAGCATGCTTCATTGACACAGCGGAACCATGGCATGGTTGAAATAATTGTTGCTTTAAAGGTTATAAAACAGACTCGTAGCCCACAAATAAAGTGCCGGAATAGAGCAAGACAAAAATTTCAGGTTTTCTCCATTTGACATCAGACGGAATTCTAACGTGTATAAACTAGTTACATAAAGTCCAGAATGGATTACTTGCTTTGTGCATAACTGCAGCTAGTAATTAGATATCTAGGCTAGGTCACTAAGCCTATTAAGTCATATGATAGTATTTGCGTCTTCACAAGTGAAATGGGATTCTTCAAGATTGAGAGTTAGTAAACAAAGGAGCCAGAACGCAAATCTAAACATCAGAAAATCTGAATTGATTTAATTATACTAATGTGTAGTTAATGTATGAACATTAAATCAAGAGTTATTTATAGCTTAAAATGGGTTATTGACCTTAGTGAATTCCTAGTTGGCTGAATTGCAGCTGGTGGGGGAGGGGGAGCCACAGAGTGTTATCTTGATAAAAAAATACATACTCTGGCCAAGCAGGATACTAACACAGTTATTAATAAGAGAAGGACCTTAGCACTGGACATATCTATGTATAAACTGTGATGTCTTTACGTTCTTAATGACAATAAACAAGTTAATTGCTGGCAATCTAGTTTCTTTGTTATTAAAATGGGTAAAAATTAATAACTTATTTATCATTAATTATTATTAAAAAGAATTCTTTACAAAAGATACTATAGAGGTTAAATGAAATTGAGTATAAAGATACAACTTTGAACTGCATCTGTGTGCATGCATGATATATGTATGTATGCATGTTTGCGTATATGTACCTGTGTGTTTGTGCCTGTGTGTCTGTTTCTGTGCACATGCATGTATTCATGCATGTGGAGATGAGTTTGGCATCAGGTGTCTTCCTCTGTCAAAGCCTACACTTTCTTTTTTGTTTGTTTGGGTTTTTTGTTTTGTTTTGTTTTGTTTTGTTTTGTTTTGTTTTGTTTGTGAGACAAGGTTTCTCGCCTAACCTGAAGTTTGCAGATTCAGCAAAATTACCTGGCCAGCAGGTTCTAGAGATCACGCATCTCCTCTGCCCCATTTCTCTGACTGTGGGTTCTCGCCACCATACCCAGCTTTTCTTCCTTCCTATTCCTTCCTTTGCTCCTTCCTTCCTTCCTTCCTTCCTTCCTTCCTTCCTTCCTTCCTTCCTTCCTTCCTTCCCTTGCTCCTTCCTTCCTTCCTTCCATATGGATGCCGGGGTCTAGATGCGAGTCCTGAGGCTTGCACGGTAAGTGCTTTATGGGGTGTGCCATCTTCCCAGCCTCGTGCTTACAATTTTTCTTGCTCCTGTGCTCTGTCTTTTCAACTTCTAGCCTTGTTCAAAGGACCTGCAGTAGAGAGCATGTGCAGCTTCACTGTATGGACAAACATGGGTAGACAACATAAGCCAGCTACAGAAATAGCAACACGTGGAAAGACGGAAACACTGATTACCTTGAATTGGCTGTTATAAATATGTCTTAAATTATTATCCTAGATTCTATGAGGATGTGTGCATACTACATATCAATTAATATAAAATAATAAGTCAGGTGCTGCGGTGTATGCCTGTAATCCCAACACTTGGGAGGCTAAGACAGGATGCTTAATAATTTGAGGCCAGCCTGGCCTACATAGTGAATTTCAAAGTAGGCTACAGTTCAGAACAAGATCCTGCCTCAAGAAAAGCTAAATTAGAGGGCTGCAGAGTTGGCTCAGTGGTTAAGAGAGTGCATCGCCCTTGCAGAGGACCCAAGGTTGGTTCCCATTACCCAGGTCTGGCTGCTGCCAACCTCCTGCAATCCCAGCATACACACACACACACACACACACACACACACACACACACACACACACACTTAAAAATAAAAATAAATCTAAACAAAACCTAAATTAAGGTCAGAGAGTTGGCTGAATAGATAGAGTACTTGCTGCATTAAGATGAGGACTGGAATCGCCACAGCCAGTGTAAAACCAGACAAGAGTGACAGCGGCCTGTAATCTCAGCTCTTGGTAGAGACCAGGGATCCCTGGGGCAAACTGGTGAACTAGACTGGCTGGAACTGGTAAACTCCAGGTTTAGCCACAGACAGAATTTTTTAAATTATTTATTCAATAAATAAATAAGGTAAAGTTAAGGAAGACACTGGATATCAACTTTGTACCTTCACATGTATGTATACACACAGGCACCAACACACAAATGCATGTATGTACACGCACATACAATGTAAGTGTACATACACAGAGAAAGCCCTTAATTAAATAATTAATTAGTAATAAATCACTAAGTCATTTTTAATATGTGAGGTTCTTGTACCTCAGATTAACTCCCCTTTCTCAGTTCAGCCATGGATTTTATATTTAGAATTCCAATGGACAGTATTAGCATTGCATGCTTTTGTTCTGCTAACTGCATCTGTCTGCCTGCCCTAGGCACTGGAATAGGAAGGATCTTGCCAATTGCAGCCCTAGCAAGGCTCTAGCTCAAATGCTTCCTAGGAATTCCAAAGACAAAATCTTGTTCTTCATTATTTCCCTGACACAGTGTGAGAATTCATATGTATGCTTCCTTGATGATATCAATCATATATTAACTACAAGATGCATTTTATACACATCTACTTATCCTCAAATTCCTGGTGTTCCCCAGAGAGTGATAAAAGGATATAATTTATAATAGTGTAATTAACTTTTGACTATATTTGCAATTACATTTCTTGAAGTCTCTTCGTGATTAGAAAAAAAATTAAGGTGGTTAAATGAATGTGTTCTCTGAAGTTTGAAAATATGATTTTTTCCAGCTTCATTTATTTTTTCTTTCATGAATGTATTGGATTTATATCATTAATCTCTGGAGAAGCATTTTCACACAGATTTTTCTGCTTTATGCTCTTCTGAGTATTAGCACACATGCAAAACACAGCACACTCTATGAGCTCCTAGCATCAAATGAAACAGAAATAAGTTTCTTTCATTTGGTGGTTCAATTATATTTTACCAAAAATGATTACTAATAATCTTCAGGCACCTTTCCAAATTATTTCTGACTTTGGCAAAAAGTCCTTGAGGGGTAAACAGTGACTCTCAGTTGGGAACTTTTCTCCACTCCTCTTCCCAAACCCAGAATATTCTTTGTTATCTGGAGAGATGTGGGGGTCATCAAACTTCACAGGAGTGATTGCTATTGACCTCTAGTCAACAAAGATATCACTCAGCATCTCTCATCATGGCACTGGAGATGGCTCAGTTGGCAAAGGTATTACCGTGCAAGCATCTGGACCCGTGTCTGATCTCTAGACCCCCACACACACACTGTCTGATCTCTAGACAACCCCCCCCCACACACAAAGACAACTATGGAGCTATACACCTGTGATCTTAGCATTGGGATGGTAGACAGATACCCTTGGACCACTGGCTAGGCACAAGAGACCTTGTTTCAAAGGTAGATGGTATCTGAAGAGCAATACAGGCTTTCCTCCATATGGAACACACACACATACATGCACATGTACATGCACGAATGCACACAGACACACACACACACATCACAAATCCTAAATAGACAGAGTAACTCTCCTAGACAAAGAATTCGCTAGTTCAGCATGTCCATGTGTCAAGGCTGAGACATCCATTCAAAGTCTATAGTAAGTCCCACTGACTGGCTCCAGATACACACAATTTTATGGTTGTTCAAGTTTTTTTTCTTCCAAGGCTTGACTTTTTGCTGTAGGTGTCAGGTGGGGCTGCTGGGTAGGCTCCTGGGCTTGTCTGTATAGTTCTGTATTTTTTAGAAATTAGCATCTAGTTCTATAGACTCCTTTCCCCAACCCCAAGCTGCTGCCACTGTGTTGGGTGACACTTGATCATTCATTCTCAGTGACCACATGATATAAGGTCCATTATTCATCATGAGTGCATAAGTTCAGATACCCAGAACCCAAATAAAAAGCCACAAGTATGCTGCCATTATGGAGGCTCCCTGAGACACACAGACCAAATCCAAACCTGTGAGTTCCAGGTTCAATGGGAGACCCTACTAGGTAGTAATTAAGGAAGACACCTTACGACTGACATGCACATATACCCATATTAACACATCTGTACAACAGACTCACATGTGCACATATGTGCACACACACACACACACACACACACACACACACACACACACACACACACACATTGTTCTAGAAGTAATGGGTTCTCAGTATAGCACAAACCCCAGGGTATTTGCCAAATCTCTATAGAGACCTCAAGGGTAAGAAACCAAACCAAGCAAAAACTTTCTTGAATACAGCCAAGGATAACACACTATTCATCTTAATTGGGTATTTCTTTTTAAACTAGAGCACCAAATGAGAGGGTTTAAAAATAATCATGATAATGAAAACGAACACATTTTGTTATAATTATGTTGCCATTTGAAACTCTAAAATCAAGGCAGCGCAGGGTTCTTATTATATGAAACTATGTATCAGGGATGTAAAGAATCTCATGTGGATTATTCCTTCTGGTTCTTGCCACCAGCTCAGAAAGAACTACTGCTTTTGATCTGTGTTAGAGATGAGGACATTGATGGACTGGAGACATTATATGCCTCATCCAAAGACCAAGTGATGCTTGGGGAGTAGAGTCAGGTATGGCTGATTCAGTTCTGAGTTCTTTATCAAGTGCTTGCTCCACCACAATGAGTTAGGGCTGCATGGGGCCAGGAACGGCCACACGGTCCCATACGGCCACATGGTCCCATATAGCAAACCTAGACAGACTTTCTTTAGGAGACTGATGTCTTTCCCAGCATGAGCACATACCGTTCCTTCTGTACATAAACTTAGCATCCACCCTTGACATTCCAAGACATCAATGCCAATGTCAGTCAGCGTCTTTGATCTAGAAGCTTCAGATCTTGCACTGAGTCTCCCTGAGATTTCCTGTGGATATCTTTCAAATCAGGGACACGATTTCACAGATTGAACTTGTAGTACCTCTGGCATTTCATAAGGTCTCCAAGGCGGTGGGGCAGCTGAAAGATGCACTACATGATAGACACTTGAAAATTCCTACACTTGGGCTTACTCCACATCACAAGATTACTGATTTTATTGTGAAATTAACATTTCTTCCTGTGTGTTTACATGTGTAGGTACACATATGCATGGACACGTGTGTGTGGGTACATGGATGCGTGTGCACATACATGTGGAAACCAAGACAACATTAGGCATTGTCTACCTTGGATTTTGAGACAGGGTTTCTTATAGGCCTGGAACTTGCCAAAAAAGCTTGTCCCCCTAATACAGAGATTACAAGTATATGCTACATTAAAAAATTATCTGCACCATGTGTACATTTACACATGTGTCCATGTGGAGGTCAGAAGACAATGGGTGGGAGTTGGTTCTCTCCTTCCACGAGTCAAAAATGGGTCCTCAGGATTGATAGTAAGTACTTTCACCTTCTATTAACCCATCAGATCAACCCTATGCCCAGTCTTTTAAAGATGGCGGTTCTGGAGACTGGCCTTAGCTCTCCATGCTTGCAGCAAAAGGACTTCACCAACTGATCTATTTCTCGTTCCTAGAAAAATGTCATTTGAACCTAGCTTAACTTGTAAAATCTCACCCTAAGCTGTACCATGCATGGTTAGGTTATTTTACCTCCGGGGCTCAAGGTGACATTCCACTAAGGGACGCCTGCTCAGCTTCAGGTACCGAGTGGTGAAAAGCTACTCGATCCAACAGTCACAGAAAGTCACTGCTGAAAACGTTCACGGACTGCAAGGGGCAAACTTGTCTTCCAGCACCTGGGATGGTATCGATGGATCTCAGTAGTAAATGATCAGTTACTTTGTGAGTTACTTCATGCGTCAGATGAGAGTAAATCAAAGTGAAAAGGAGTACGGAATCGTAGTATTTATTTAAATGCTCTATAGGAATCCCTGATTTTGCGGTAAAAATAGCATTATAACAAATTAAAACTGAAACCTTGTTATTTTTTTATAGTATTGATAGGAGTACATGGTATAATCTTTGAAATATGAAAGATAATTGTTAAATATCTTCTGATTGAATTAATTTATTGTTTCGGATAAGTGGGTCATGCACTATGGTCCAGTTATACATAATTTATAACACATGGACTTTAAGAATAATAATTATTTCAGAGGGAAATTAATCAGTGATGACTTGGACTATTCGGCCTGTCTACTTCCTCCCTATTTCTGGGATTCTGATATCCACGTGAAGCTGCAATCAAAGGAAAGGCAGAATTATACAGCGCAATGGCCTGTGCTCTGTTCTGCAGAGCAGGAAGGGCTGAGATGTGCCCAGGGATTCCAGGCAGTTGCTTCATCTCTGCTCACTTGCTCCATCTTTGAACTGGGCATAATAATAGTTACCAGCGTCACTGGAGGACAGAGTGGATTAATGAGCTAATCTTGTAAAGCGCTTGGCAGGTGAGGGGTTCTTGAGCGATGCTATGATTGTGCTCATTAGTTTTCCTTGACACTCTGGGAGTGAGTCTTAGCAAGGAGACGTGTAATTAATGCCACTACTCTCTGTGGTTAGCACAGTGCCTGCTCACAGGAGGGAAGGGCCCAGTACCTCTTCAGCCCATTGCTTTCTTTGATAACCACTGGATGTGGGCTCCCCAGCATCCGCACACCCCAAATGCCTTCCTCTCAGTTGCCCTCCCTGACAATGGAGCAGGCTACAGAAATCTCTGAGTCTGGGATCCTACCATGGGTAACAAATACCCCTTTAGGCATCTTCCTGAGCCAGCAAGTAGCTGTTCATGAGGGGAAATGTGTCCAAGGAAGCCCAAGGCAACTGTGAGCTCAGCTGACCTCCTGAAGATGGGTAAAGGTGATGTACAATGAATAGCCTTAATATTCCAAAGCACACGAAATGGATGCACTTGTTTAAGTTCAAACAACAACCAAAAAGTCAATTTATGCAACAAAGAACAGTGATGACTTGGACTATTCAGCCTGTCTACTTCCTCCCTGTTTCTGGGATTCTGGGATTCAGCAGTGGGAATTTGGGGAGATCCTTAGCAGCAAGCCTGCCCAGCAGCCTTACAAGGGATCTAGATGCCCCCCCTCCCCTACCTCTTGGACTATGCAAATAGGTCATATGTCCTATTTATGTGTGTGGACTTTGACTTACCAAGCTTGGTATAGGACTGGCATGGATCATCAGAATGTTATGCCATCTCCTGAGGGTAGACATTAGTTTCTTGCTTTCTAGAATCAAGTCAGACCCGAACTCTGTCTCCTTCGATGCCACCATCGAGAAGCAGCACACGAGGTCCCTTCCATGGCCCACTTGTTGTGAAACCACATTTCCAAGCCAGGATGGCAAAGATGCTCAGCTAGAGGAACAGCTGTGCTGGTTTACACACACACACACACACACACACACACACACACACCCCAGCCCCTGGGCCTGCCCTGACAGACAGAATGGGAGCAGCTCTGTGCTGGTTTAATGGCTTGACCTCCCAAAGTCTCTGATGAATCATCGAGCTATTCAGTATGCGTCCTTGTTTGACTTACTTACTTTGAAAGAACCCGTTCTGCTAAGACTGTCCTGGCCGCCATGCAGGGCTCACGCAAGGTTTGAATCATCTGGCACCACCACCTGAGTTCCCCCACCCTCCCCCAAGGCCACCTCGAGGTCTCTGAGGCTCCGCCTGTATTTTCTCCATCCCTGAACTCACCCCAAATTCTTCAAAAAAGGCAAAGAGTCTCATTTTAAATTCCCCCGGCTCCTCACCATCCAAGAAGCCTTTGTGTGCCTTTAAGTTATATGCTCTGGCTAGAATCTGAGTATGGAGCCTGGGGTGAAGGCAATGTGGCCTGAGGAAGGGCACTTAGCTCCTGCCTCTGCCTTGCCGCTGTCCACAATCCACAACCGCCATGGGCATCACCCAAGCTCTGAGTCTTTTTTTTTTTTTTTTTTTTTTTTTAACATAAAGCTGTATGTTTTAAAATTTCATTTGTTTACTTTTGTTTATGTATGAGAATACATGTACGCTGCATGTCTATATGGAGGTCAGAGGCCACTGTCTGGAAACAGATTCTCACCTTCTACCATATGGGTCCTGGAGATCAAGGTCAGGTTGTTAGGCTTGGAGGCAAGCTCCTTTATAGGCTGAGCTATCTCACCATAAGCACTGAATTTTTAGTGCCCCATATAATGACCTCATAAATATATATTGTGCATATATGTGGGGTATGTGTATGTGTGTGTGTGCATGCCCCTGAGAATGCCAGAGCAGATCACTGGGTATCCTGCTCTGCTGTCCTCTCCCCCATTCCCCCTGTTCCTCTAGCTGAGTGGCTTTGCCATCCTGGCTTGGAAATGTGGTTTCACAACAAATGGGCTATGGAAGGGACTTCGTGTGCTACTTTTCTCAATGGTGGCATCAAAGGAGACAGAGATGTAAGTTCGGGTCTGACTCGATTCTAGAAAGCAAGAAACTACTCTCAGGAGATGACATAACATTCTGAGATGAGTCGTTCAGTCTGGAGCTCTGGCTGATCCTCCATCTTCACAACACTGGGGTGGGTCATGGGCTTTCCACATGACCGATAAGATCCAAGCTCGGGTCTTCATGCCTGCACTGCGATTGCTTCTACGTGGAGCCATCTCTCTAACCCAAAATAAGTATCTTAAAGAACCAGGACTCAGAGAATATGGGTGACAGTCCTGTCCCATAGTTAGTGTTTGGAGCCAAGAGAAGAGATCATTAGGTGAGGTCAGGGAAAGCTATATATCTGCCCGGTTTTCACATAAAAATTTGGAGAAAGACACAGATTGGCGTATGACATGGTCTGCACTTTGTGCTTTGACAGCTAAGCATCAACTTCACCCCAAACTCTTCACACTTATGTACCAAGGATTAATTATCAAATGCTGGATTTGAATTAAGGAAGGGAAAGTGGATACAAGGAAAATAAAGAGAGATGGAGGGGATAGAGGAGCTGGAGGGGGTGGAGGGGAGGGGAGGAGGGAGGGGAGGAGGGGAGAGGGAGGGGAGGAAGGAAGGGTGGAGGGGAGGGGTGGAGGGAAGGTGGAGGGGAGGGGTGGAGGGAGGGGAGGAGGGAGGGGTTTTCCAAGTTGGTAAAACATTTGCTTATAAACATGAGGACCTGAGTTTGATCCCTCAGAACCCATCTTTAAAAAGCCAGGCATAGTGGCACGTACTTGCAGTCCTATCCTGGGAAGGACCCTTGGGGTTTGCTGGCCAGCCATGCCTGCTTGAAGATTCCTAAGCCAGTGAGAGTTCCTGTCTCAAAATAAATAAATAAATAATTAAAAATAAAAAACCTGAGGCAGACGGAGCCTGAGGAATGACACTCACAAGCATCCCCTGCCTTCCCTAAGCACACGCACAGGCGTAAGCACGCCGCACGTAATCAAACATGCTCGCGTACAGTTAGGGGTTTGGAAAAGCTGAGAGCAAGGACGTGGAGAAGGCAAGGAACAGTGGGGGTATGGTGGGAAAACAGTGTTCCTTTCCTCTTCACAGTAGACTCTGGTTGGTTACCAACCACTTTGAGAGCTGTGGCAAGATGCGCGCGTGTGTGTGTGTGTGTGTGTGTGTGTGTGTGTGTGTGTGTGTGTGTGTGTGTGTATGCACGTGCTTGTGAATCTCATTGAATAAAAATATTCACAAAAATGCCAGAGTACTAAAATACCTTTTCTTATTCTATATTGATGCTGGAAAAGCGAATAAGTACACCACCACCACCACCCCATATCCCCCACTTGTAACTGTCAGGTTATAGATAAAGAGGACTCGTCCATATAAGTTACTTGAGGTCACACACCCAAGTCCTGGCTAGGGTAATGTTTATTATTAACCAGGCTGCTATTTTAGAGCCCAAGACCTCTAGACTAAGTGATGCCTTTTGCAGGACACTGATAGCTGAAGTGTGCCAAGTCACAGTAGGACGGGGTTCCAGCGTGACTGCCTACTGTTTGGAAGGATACTCCTTTGAGCACAACGACACAAGAGGGGTGCTGCTTCTCTGACAGTTTGCTTTATAACACAGGTGGCAGCTTTGATTTGAGTCACCAGAATGGAAGAGGTGGTGTCAGGGCTGTAGGTGGGCAGGCCATCTTCAGTTCAGGGCTACCTGGATGGGGACAGTCTAATAATCAGTTTTATAGCAAGATTGACCCTGAGCACATACAATAATAGCATTGTCTAATTACTTTCCAGGCCAGTGATGAGAAAAAAAGCAATCACTGAGGTAGGATTTTCTATAGCGACTGCAGAAATTCCAGGCATCAGGAGTGTGCTTCACAGGACCTGGAAGCAGCTCTTCCCTCTGAGCTCAAAGACTCGTGTGTTTCCTTTCATTTTCCTTTTTCCTCTAGAAGATGGATAGTGTTTGATTCCCTGTGCCGCCAGGGAAGGAAAGGGGAAAGAGAGACTGTCTTAGTCAGGGTTTCTATTCCTGCACATACAGCATGACCAAGATGTAAGTTGGGGAGGAAAGGGTTTATTGAGCTTACACTTCCAATTGCTGTTCATCACAAAAGGAAGTCAGGACTGGAACTCAAGCAGGTCAAGGAGCAGGAGCTGATGTAGAGGCCATGGAGGAATGCTGCTTACTGGCTTGCTTGCTTCTCCTGGCTTGCTCAGTCTGCTTTCTTATAGAGTCCAAGACTACCAGCCCACAGATGGTACCACTCACAAGGGGCCCTCTCCCCTTGATCACTAATTGAGAAAATACCTTACCGCTGGATCTCATGGAGGCATTTTCTCAACTAAAACTACTTTCTCTATGATAACTCCAGCTTGTGTCAAGTTGACACAAAACCAGCCAGTACAGAGACGGAGGAAGGATAGAGAAAGGAGAGGGAGGAAGGATAAAAGTGAGGCAGATAAAGGCATCAACGAGACACCACAGTGAGTCTTGGTGCTTGCCTACAACCCTGATGACCTGTGTTCAATCCCTGGAATCTGTGTAGCAGGAGGAAAGAATTAACTTCTTCAAAGTTGTCCTCTGGCCTCCACATTTATATTTGTGGCGTGTGCGCATACAAATGTACACATACACATAAATATATGCTTACATATATGCATACATGCACACACACTTAGATAAATGAAAGAAGGGACTTAGCCAGATAAAGATTAAAACACAGAAAGAAATAAAAACCCTGAGAAGTCCATGTTGTCATGGTTAAAATCCGAGGACTTAGAAACCAGAGTGCCTAGTTCGAGTTCTTGCTGATATCTGCTGTAATCTAAATTTAATCTTGACTTCAGTCCTGTATCTCACTTTCTTCATTTATAAAATAGGTCTTCTAATGGGACCTGTCTCATTGGATGACGTTATTGAAGACAGGTTAACATCATACAGCATCAAGAGCTGTACCTGATACATTATATCTCTTACTGCTATATATGCACTTACTATTTTTATTAAGATTGCAAATTAATCTCAAATAGAAGGGCGTAATCAGGCTTCAAGTATGAGTGAAAGAATACAGTTATAGTCCTGGATTCTCCTAGACAAATTAAACATGGCACATGTATTTCCCAGCATGCCTCACCATGAACGTGCATTCACTTACCTCTGTGAGTTTGAATGAATGATCTGAATAGCATAGGCTTATTTTCTCACATCTCGACCGACAGTCCAGAATTCCTTCATCACTCCTCCATCCCAACAGGAATCTTCTCTGCTTCTCAGTTCCATGTAACCATTTACTGGGGTGGATTGAAGTAGAGAACTTAGTTGTCCAGCTAGCCACCAAAGTGACTCATTTTTGCTGACTTGTATTACAAAAGAAACACATCATGTTCATTTAAGTGACAGAGTTCACATTCCCAGGTCACAGAATGGTGTGAATACATCTTATACATTGTCCCTAAAGACCCTGCACAAGCTGAGGTGGGGTGGTGACTCAATGGGCAAAGTGTTTACTGCATATGTCTGATAGTCTGAGTCTAGATTCCTAGAACTCAGATGTCTTAGTCAGGGTTTCTATTCCTGCACAAATATCATGGCCAAGAAGCAAGTTGGGGAGGAAAGGGTTTATTCGTTTTACACTTCCATGCTGCTGTTCCTCACCAAAGGAAGTCAGGACTGGAACTCAAGCAGGTCAGGAAGCAGAAGCTGATGCAGAGGCCATAGAGGGATGTTCCTTATTGGCTTGCTTCTCCTGGCTTGCTTAACTTGCTTTCTTATAGACTCAAGACTACCAGCCCAGGGATGGTACCACCCACAGGGGGCCCTCCCCCCCTTGATCACTAATTGAGAAAATGCCTTACAGCTAGATCTCATGGAGACATTTTCTCAACGGAAGCTCCTTTCTCTGTGATATCTCCAGCTTGTCTCAAGTTGACACAAAACCAGCCAGTACACCAGGTAAGAAGCTGGAGTTAGAGTACATGTGTCTTTAACCCAGCGGAGAGAGGAGTAGGTCCTGTGACCTACCAGGAGATAGGAGGAGGTAAAGAGAGGAGAATTGCAGGAAGCTCTGGTCATCGTCCAGATAGCCTGGCGTATGCAGCAGTGGAGGAGAGAGACTGTCTCAAACAAAGTGGAAGGTGAGGACTGACACCCAGCATTGCCCTCGACTTCCACACTTGTGCATATGTGAACACACACACACACACACACACACACACACACACACACACACACATTTGCTTTACTAATTCAGTAATGCTGTTGCCAAACAAGACTCTCTGCTTCTGTGCAGTTGAGCTAGATCTCTTAGCTTTCAGCTCTGGCCACCATCTCTCCCCCACTGTGGTACACTCTAACTCTCTGGAACCATAAACCAAATAAGCCCTTCTGTTCTTAAGTTGCCTTTAGTCATGGTGTTTATTACAGCAACAGAAAAGTAACCAATACACCTCCCCGACATGATGCTGTATAGCCTCTCCTCCAAGACGGGTGGGGGTGGGGGAGTCCCTTTGTCTACATCTTGTCCACATTTGTTGTCTTTATTCTTTTTGATTGTAGCCACTCTCATTCAAAGAGAGCAATACTTCATTGTAGCTGTAACTTGTAGGAGATAATTTGCCTTTATAAAAGCCTGTGCCTGTCTCCTAATTCCTGAGTATTCTTAAAAATCAAAGGTGAAAATTGTAAGCAGAGCTGGGAACGTTTGCATCACACTGATGAAGGAGGGGTTGACAGCCAGAGTATTAAGATCAGATTGTGCCTTGCGTGATGAACATACGAGGCTCAGTTCTCATCTTAAACCTGATTGCAGAGCCTTTGAGGTATCTGGCTATGAAGGAAAACACTCTTAACTTATGACTTAATGTGGATGCAGAACAGCTGGCAGCCATCTGATTGGATCAGCACGGGACGCCAGAGCCCAGGAGGACATATCAGCCTTACCCATGTTATTGCAGCTGCTCCGTGGCTTGACCTGTTGACATAGTCACCATTTGGTGTCAATATTTGCAAAATGGATAACCACCCTTTGCTAGATGGTTTGCTTGTGACGATGAAAATTTATTAGTCCAGTCCAGTCCAAGATAAATAGGTCCCATGTAGGATTCTGATTATTCTCAAGATAAAGGAGAGTCCACATGGTAAGGGAGAGAGAGGAGATGTGAGTGAATGCTGAATTGTAGTATGTTTGTTTTGGGCTACTCTCAAGGCCCTGAGGGAAATCCTACATACCCCTTCCCCTCCACTATTGTCTGCCCCAGGTGATGACCTTCTCTTAAATCTGGCATAGCTGTGAATGAGGGGGAGAGAGACAGACTTTATGCCCCCTCACTGGACCTTAGCATAGACCAGTGGTTCTCAACCTCCCTGATGCTCCAACCTTTTAATACAGTTCTTCATGTCACAGCGACTCCCCAACCATAAAATTATTTTCATTGCTACTTCATAACTGTAATTTTGCTACTGCTTTGTATTATAATGTAAGTATCTAATATGTAGGATATCTGATACATGACTCTTGTTTGACCCTCAAAGGGGTTGTGACCCACAGCTTAAAAAAATGCTAGTATAGACTCTTCAAGGTAATTTTATCCCTTGCGAAGATATTATTACTTTTCTTAATACTTTATGATAGCAGGAAGAGGCAGAAGAAGACATGAGAAAACGAATGGGGATCACGTGACTAGGAAGTGCTAAGGGACTAGTGCTCCTCTGGTCCTATGCATTAGGCAAAGGAGGTTCTGTACCCTGCTCCCCCTCCCACCTTGGGAAAGCAGCAGTTAACAGGCACGTGCAACTCAGTGTTCTTGCATGGGATTTTGCAAAATGAGGTCAATTCCAACCTTTCCTCTTCGAGAACATTTTTCTCTGTTTAAGGAATGTATATTAATATTAAAATGTAATGCAAATAAAGAAAATTATGAAAGAAAATATTAAAATGACTCCAATCTCCAGTGCCAAGAGATGGAAAGGTCTTGAGTTATCAATAAATGGCTTCTGTAGAAGGTTTTCCAATCATATCAGCCTTGCAGCACTATGAAAGCCAATCTCCCTGTGTCCGGACCTGAATAAATGATGAACAACTGAAAATGATGGGTCAGTTTTGTAGATGAAGACTGACAGACAGACAAATCATTGTTTTAAATATTTTTTCTTAATGTGATTGTTGCCAATACGTGTGGTTTTAAGTTGTATAGTTGGTTTATACTTTTAACTTTTTTTTGAAACGTTTACAGACTTTTATTGATCAGTAAAAGCACTCTATGTCTGACACATTAACAATTTATGTTATTGTTATAAAACTTTTGCCTTACTGATTATCTGTTACACTTTTATGATTGTAATCTTTTTTACGGGTTTATTGGAGCATAATTAAGATGAGCAACTGGACACATTTCAAGTGTGCAGTATTTGTAAGCTTTGTATTTATATATGGTTTTTAAAGTATTACCACAATAAAAATAATAAACATATCCATCTCTTCTTTCACATATTCTTATTTCTGCTTCCAGCAATCACTACTCTAAATTCTGCCAGTAGACATTTATTTGAAATACCTAGAAGTTCTTATAAGCGGATTCATACAATTTATATTCCTCTAGGGTTTCTTTCACTCAGCATAATTCTTTTGAAAGATCAGGGATAGAACTCAAAGCATTGAGCATGCTAGGCCCGCCCTCTCTCAACTGAGCCACGCCCCCAACCCGTCCCTCACCATCGCTACTTATCACACAAGGTGTAAATGGCGTTGCAGGAGGCATGCTCGGTTGGTTAAGGGTCTCCTTAACCAGTACTCAGAATGAAGGTTGACAGAAATGGTCCCCTCGCTAGCATGTGGCATCTGACTTGGGGCTCCACAGACTCATTGTCATTTCTGCTTAAGTCTGAAGCCGAGGATGAGGAAAGATGAACTCGAACTGAGGACTGGCTTCCCAGAGAGTGCCGTCGGAGTCTTCAAAAATATCATTAAAACAAAGAGTCAAAACTGTTAGAGAATAAAGAGACTAGAAAGATAGAAACTGTTTCATGATTTTTCCTTTTGAAAAGTACTCATTACATTGATTTATTCAGTGCGTATGCACGTATGTGTATGTGAGAATGTGTGTGTGAGAGAGAGGTACGTGTGTGTGTGTGTGTGTGTATGAGTGAGTGTGTGTGTGTGTGTGTGTGTGTGTGTGTGTGTGTGTGCAGGTGTGTATAGTTGGACATAGGACTGAACTCAGGTGATCAGGTTTGGCAGCAAGCACCTTTACCCATGGAGACATCTTGCCAACCCAATTTAATGATTTTTTTATATATATACACGTAAGGAGACTTTATTTGGGGAAATGTTCTGGATGTGTCTGTTTTTAAGTGATCTGAAAAGAAAACAGGGACACGGAGATGTGGAGATCAGGGCAGCTGTGCCACAGCGCGGTGTTTGAGGGATCAGGGAGAGAGCACTGGTGACATTTCTATTCTTGAAACTGTCGCAAGTCTGAAGCTTGTTCAAAGAAATTTGGAAAATTGGGGGATGGAGAGATGGCTCAGCAGCTAAGAGCATTTGCTCCACTCACAGAGAAGCAGGGTTTAGTTTCTAGCACCCACATGGTACTCATAACCATTTTTAACTCTAGTTCCAGCACATACCTGGTACACAGGCATACGTGCGGGGGAAAAATACTCATACATGGGATATAAAACAAATCTAAAAATGAAACATTAGAAAATTCAAGTAAAACGGTACGCTCTTTCTATTACCCTAGTACAATCATCAGCAGAGGAATCGGATGGGTAAGTCAGTTTATATGCACACAAATAAATGTGTGTACACATGTGTGCACATATATATGATATATAGATATCATATATATACATATATAAACAAACACACCTTGACTTTTTTATATACTGGGTACTGTACAATTCCCATCTTCAAACTCAGAAATGGAAGTTCAGAGGGACTGAAAACTTGCCTCTATTATATATTATATACATATACTATATACTTACATTTATACATATACTACATATTTATACATATATATGTATATATACACACATACATACATGTACATACACAGACACACCTTGATTTTTTTATACTGGGTACTATATCATTCCCATCCTCAAACTCAGACATGGTAGCTCAGAGGGACTGAAGACTTGCTTCTATGTTCCCAGTAGTACATTTTGGAGTTGGGATGACCACTCCTGGAAGCTACCTGGAGCTCTTTTGGGAGAGCTTTCATTTACATTCTTTCTTACTCTCCTGTTTCTGTATAATGTGTCACTTCCAACTTAATATAAGACAGCCAATCTCTAACACTGGGCAGCCTCTGTGTGTCGGAGCTTGGTGCAGCTAAGCTGGGTGCTTCTCACCCCGGTTCTCCCGTGAGGCTGCAGGGAAGGAAGCTGGTGGCTGCTGCTGAGGTCTCGTGTGCAGGGCCTGCTATGGGACATTTACCGACAAGTTCACTTACCTGATTTCTGAGCGATGGAGGCCCCTTCATGGACCTCACACAGACTTGTGCCAAGATCTAGTAGCTGTCTCCTCCTAGCAGTTTGATGCTGCTATGATCCATGATGGAGAAATCTTGCCTTGGACAGAAGCCACATCTTTTGTATTTCAGGCTCTGAAGTAACACCCCGTCTACATTAGTTGCTTTTCTTCTTGCTCTGACAAAGTATCTGTCAAAAGCAGCTTAAGGAATGGAGGGTTCATTTGGCTCACAATTTAAGGATGCAGTCCATCGTGGTAGGGGACTCATGGTGGCAGGGGTGTGAGATAGTTGGTCACGAGGCATCCACAGTCAGGAAGGAGAGGGAGTGAATGAATGAACGCTAGTGCTCAGCTCACTTTCTCCTTTTCTCCCAGCCCAAGATTTCAGCCCATGGACGGTTGCTGCCCACATTTAGGGTCGCTCTTTCCACCTCAGTTAACCCAATCTAGGAATCTCCCTCACAGGCATGCCTAGATGTTTGTTGCCATGGCGATTCTAAAGCCCATCAAGATGAATCATCACACCATCCCTTCTGCTCTAATCATTAGAAACAAGCCAGTAGCTCCATCCGCTCTGGAAGAGAGGGGATGGGTGTGGGACTGCATGCCAGGAGGGGAGAGCATTTTAGAAGCTGCCTGTGGGGGAGTGTTTTAAGCTCTATCAGCCCCTCCACTTACTGCCATCTTTTCCTATGGACACCACAACCTCTCAAAACGGGCCAGTTCTTATGCACAACGTAAAGTCACCTGACCAATGTATGTAGCTGTGACTTTGTAAGAGGCATCGTTACTTCTCCTTGGCCACAAATGCAAGTAGCCTCATAGGACCTTCTCATCCATTATTATGAGCCCTCTAGGTGCTGATGTTATTCACAAAGACCTGCTGGTGATCCCTTGGACTTCTCTCTCCCTCCCCCCACCCCTCCACCTCCCACCCCCGTTAAAATGTTGAGTACCCTTTCTGCTCATGGGTCATGTCTTCCTCAGCCAATTCTCTGCTGGACTTGGAGACACCCTGAGGGTAGAGAATGTGTCATCTTTGCTAAGCCCATTACTTCCCAGTGAGCACAACCTTAAGGCCAGGGACTGGGTTAAAGAGAACCGCCAAATATCTAGGGGAGCTTGCTTGAGCTTTGGCCCTAGCAAGAGATCTGGCATATGGCTGAGTGGCTTTGCACACTCAGCTGGTTCTGCAAGACAGACTGTTATACCTGGGCGGCTGTAATAGAGCTCACAAGCAGATGGTAGGCTTGATAACTTCCCAGGATTACAGCCTTAATCTTTTCTCCTCAAGTGGAAAATCCTTTCACAGGACAACACCTTTGAAAAAGGGAGAAGTGGGAACAATTTAGAAAACAAGAATCCACTTCCTGCCAAGTGTTCTCAGTGTTAGAGTCACTATTCTCTCTCTCTCTCTCTCTCTCTCTCTCTCTCTCTCTCTCTCTCTCTCTCTCTCAGCAAGAGCAACAGAGAAGTAAAACTAAGAGAACAATCATATTTAACTCCATGTCTAGAAATCAATCAAATCAATATGTCCCCATGCTTCCCATTACTCTTGAATATATATACAGCTTAAATAAAACTAGGGCTGGGCAGATGGCTCTCTTGGTAAGGTACTTGCTATGAAAGCATGAAGCCCTGAGTTCAAATCCTGAGCATCCAAACTCCAGGCACCGTGGTGCATATCAAAACCGTAGCACTGTTAAGAACGAGGGTACAGGAGGATCACTACAGTGCTTTGACAGCCAGTCTAGCAAGTCAGTGAGCTCGAGAGAACCTGTCTCACCGACCTGCAGGCCACAGTGACAGATGGGAGCAGTATAGTCTGTGGTTCAGCAAGAGACCCTGTCTTGAGATGTAAGGTGGAGAGTCATTGTGGGAGAAACTCAATATTTACTCCTGTTTCCATATGCACATGTGTGCACTCACCCACACCTATATATGTATGTGCGTGAGCCCCAGGAGACCACACACACACATCTAGATATGCACGTGCATATGCACCAGAAACAATGAAACAGGAGACCAAATACATACGGAAACACACACACACATGCATATACACACACACACACTATACACATACACACACATAAGAATTAAACAAACTTAGAATCATATTGTACAATCCCTCATCTTGTCTCACAAACACTAAGCACACTTTCTGAGTGTTCTAGCACATGCAGGTATTTTAGTTTGAGGCCATGCACCCGTCATGGACATTGAGTATGTTTCCAAGGTTTTAACCCTTGCAAAAATGAAAATACGTGATTCATTTGTATATGTGTTAAATCTTTTTTTCACACTTGATAACTTCATTTAGAGACAACCCTGTAAGTGAACTTTCTGGGTCAGATGTTGATGTGAATCTTATAATCAATGCTGAGAACAGCCGGAAGGTTCTGGAAAAGGATTTGGCTGCACAGTGGTTATGAACTACAGGCCATAGCGGGAGTTGTGAGCAGTACAGATTGTAGCTCATTATTTAGGATGTCCTGGATGTCATCCCAACCATTACTGTCTGTCTCTTAGGAGAGTCACTTCAACTCCAAATTTCAGCGTCATGTTCTGTAAAATGAGGTTAACAGAGTCACCTGAGTTGAGGCTGTAGATCCACTTAGCTCCGCTAAGATCATCCATTAAAAAAAGAAGTCCCTTCAAATGTTAGAGGCCACACATATGCTTCAAGAATTGGAGATCCTGTTTCAATTACCTTAACCTGAAAAACATGGTATGATATTTAATCTTAATTGCCAGCCTTATTGGATCTGGTATCAGAGACACACTTCGATCTATGAGGGCATTTTCAGAAAGGATTGTTTGAGCAGGCAAAATCCTCCCTGGAGTGGACGGGACCTCCTGGTGGCAGTCCAGATATGAGGAGAAGAAAGAGAGAAGCTGTTGCCTTTGCCTGCTTGTTTGGACATCTTACTTGTGAGTGCATCTGCTTTGTTGCTGCTGCTGCCATTGTTTGCTGACCACAGAACTGTAGAACCCAGTTTCTTTGGCCTGTGAACTTGGACCAAAGACTTGTGACTCTCCAGAAATCCTCCAGGCCTTCAGCATTAGATAGGGATGGATGAGGCAACCACCTTTATGGATAGAACAGCCACCAGGATCCCAGACATTGTTGAAGACAGTCATTGTTCGACTAGCCAGATTGCACTGTGTAAGGCAGTCTAATAAATTCCCATGAGTAGATATTCATGCTGTCAGCTGTGGTCCTTCAGAGAACCTTGACTAATGTCCATGGCATTGCTTAAAAGAAGCACATCGACCAAAAGAGGCTTCAGTCAGTGTGTGATCAGAATCCTAAAGATTCTTTTAAAGGACAGTATGGCCAGACGTGGTGGCTTTGGCCTGGAGTCTCAATATCAGGAAAACCAAGGCAGGAAGGATTGCAAGTTTGAGGCCAGCCCAGTTTAGATAGTAAGGTTCTGTCTCAGCAAGTTGAACCAATCCAAACCAACCAACCCAATAAATAAAAAGTGGTAAGGTTAATGGTTATCTGAAGAGCTCATAAGTATACAGTTAGTCTTGAATAAACCAGACAACTGTTGTGATGCTGTATGAATACATATTTACTCACCTCTTGGGATAAGATTTCTAGTGACAGCGAGCCATATCCCAAACAATTGAGATGGAAATGGAGATAATGTGTCCCGGAAAAATGGAACCGAATGACTCAAAAATTGGCCCTAGAGATAATTCGCACAGTTTATGAATAAAATTATGTAATGATATGTAAGCCTGGAAAAGTGATATATCTACTTTAATGTATTATTTAGAGTATGTGACTTTAAATATGCATGTGCAACTGAATTGATAAAATGAATTTTTCAAGTCATATTTATTTTATCTATACCCCTAGGAGTTTATAAATCAGCTAGATAAAAGTTTTATTGAGGGATTTCTCATTGGGTATGATGGTTTTCCCCATATGGGCAGATTTATGAGTTCCTTAACTCGTGATGTTGTGTGAAAATAAAACAGGCAGTTTCTACTCTGCTTTGTGCTCTGTCTTCAATACAGTAGACACTCAGCTAATCCTTTTGTACATGGGGAACTGGGTAGTCACTGGGAAACAGCAGATGAAAGCCACTGAGGTCCCAGGGGTAGAGACAGTGTGAGGGTTCCAGGAGAGAGCGGCAGGAACAAAATGGGCTGAGGATAGAGCTTAGTTGGTGAACTATTTGCCTAGCATGTATGAACCCTTAGTCCAGCCCCTAACACCACATAAACTGTGCATGGGGATGCATGCCTATAGCCTCAGTATTCAAAAAGCGGGGACGGGAATTCAGCAGCATCCTCAGCATTTCTATGTGAAATTTGGATGTCAGCCTGGACTACATGATGCCTTGTCTCAAAAAGAAAGGAAAATAAAGCCAAGACATTTTATTTCTCCAGAGCAGGTGTAAGTAAGGAGTAGAGGCTGGGACTCTGCCCAAGGCTGAGCCTTCCAACGTGTGTGTGTGTGTGTGTGTGTGTGTGTGTGTGTGTGTGTGTGTGTGTGTGTGTGTGGTGTATATCAAGTCCTTTATCCCAGAGGCTTCTGCTCACTTCTTTGTTACTGGAACCTGACCACATGGAGCTAATGCACCAAGCTGAAGTTGTCAGGTGACAACATATGAATCTCTGTGATACAGTCCAGAAAACTGACCTGGGAGGGAGGGAGGAAGGGAGAGAGTCAAAGATAGAGAGCAAGACAGAGGCAGAGAGAGAGAAATAGAGGACAGAAGAGAGGAGGCAGGAGAGGGAGAGAGATATAAGTCCCATCCCCTTGTTAACCTATCTATTTCAACAGAAAAAGAAAAGAGCAAGAAGGTAATATCATCTTGGGCAGACACCAAGAGCTGTGTTTTCAGGACGCCGTTGTTCTTGGCACTGTGAAAATGCCTGAGGCCGGAGTCCAGTTGTTCAGGTGCACAGCTCAACAGAGACCATGTGCAACAGAGCTGGGTTGAACTGAGCTACTCTCAGAAGTTCCCTCCAGCCATGCAGAGGGGAAACTGACTCCTCTGGGAGGAGAGTGAGCTGATTGCCTTCTCCCACCCCTGTATCCTTGCTCCTTGCTTAACTGGACCTTCTGTATGGCCAGTGGCTTATGTCTGTTTTCCAAGGAGGGCAGGGTTGATCTGAGCCTGTTGTTTGCATGCCCAGTCTGGGTGGTAAACACACTAACATAACTGAGCCCAGGAGTTCCACCTGAATTCAGAGTGTAGTAATCCCTCCTTTGAGAAAATCCTTCTCTTCAGGAAAGCTAATCTCAGTCTGACAGTTCTGAGGGCCACCCAATGCACTGGCAGGCATTGGCTCATCTACACAGCTGTACCTGTTCTCTAGAAGTTTTACAGACTGACAACAGCTGCCTCCCTCTTCCACCTCTATGCCTGACACTCTTCATTCCTTGCTATCTGATGCATATTCTAGTTACCATGTGGAGCAAAAGCATTCTTCCCAATAATTTTAGTGCCTTGAAGACAGCCCTTGCTTCTCTCTCTGGCTTACGGTACCACAGTGTCTGAGAAATGGTATCAAACACATTTGCTTAGTGTACTCTGTCTTTGGTCAAGTAATTTAATTACTTATGCTCATTGAGTTGAGGCCACGTAGGGTGTGAGTAAGTGTGTGTGTGTGTGTGTGTGTGTGTGTGTGTGTGTGTGTGTGTATGTTAATGCTTGTATACATGTGTATGTATGTGGGTGTGTATGGATGTGCCTTCATAGTTGCTTTGAACCAGTACTTCTTGGACTTGTGCTACTTCTCAAAAAGTACTCCCCCGTGGCTAGAAAATTAGGGTTCATGTTTAGTTATGATAAGACATTTCACCCTGTTAAACTGCTTTGCCTCTAGCTCTCTGACAGTCTTGCACAGAAGACCTAGCCCTTTCATTAGACCTTAGAAGACTTAGGTGACTCAATAAAAAAATCAGATGTTGATAAGGCTTTCTCTAGAGCTTCATGCTGGACCTGGGGCCACCTGAGTCTTTGGGGAGCCCTCCTAGTAGCAGACCAAGTTGCCCTGGTGCCATTCTGATCCTGTGGATAGGGTGCCATATCTAAAGTCCTGCCAAGGATGTCTCTAGCCTCCTTTTATCTAATGACTCTGAGTTGCTATGGCAACCATGAGAGTAGATACCAGTTTTCTCAGGCTGCCATAGCAAAGCACCTCAGACTGGGAGGCTTAGAAAGCAGAACTTTCCTTTCTCACCTTGCGGATGCCAGAATCCCAAGGTCAAGGGATGGCCAGGGTTGGCTCCTTCTGAGATTTCCTTCATGGCTGGCAGGTGGTTGTAGGGTCAGGGTCCTCCTGTTTGTCTGTCTCAAATTCCTCTTTTTATAGACTTCAGTCCTATTGCACTAGAAGCCCTCCAGTGACTTTATTTTACTTAATTACCTCCATCTCCCAAGACAACTATACTCTAAAGTACCAGGCATTAGGACTTTAACATGTCAGTTTTCAGGGCCTGGAATTCTGCCCATCCCAGGGCTCAGGAAGCTGCTGTTTTATGTTGTTTCTCTTTTGTTGAAAATAAAAATTTTCCTCACATGTTATAAACTGGTTATGGCTTCCTCTCCCTCAAGTCCTTCCAGTTCCCTCCCACCTCCTCTCTCATCTGGACCCCACTCCCTTTCTGTGTCTCCTTAAAAAACAAATGGGCTTCTGAGGGATAATAATAAAATATTATAAGATAAAACAAAAATTAATACATCAGAACACATATATATATGTATACATATACCTAGTTTTGCTTTATCTTACTTATATATTATAATATATATAACTATATTATATATTATATCATCTTATATTATATATTATATTAGATATTAGATATTATATTAGATATCAGATATTATATTAGATATTATGTTATACATTATATGTTCATATATATGTGTGTGTGTGTGTGTGTGTGAGAGAGAGAGAGAGAGAGAGAGAGAGAGAGAGAGAGAGAGAGAGAAAAGGAGCCAAAGAGAAGGCACAAGAATTAGAGACTCACACACAAAATCCCACAAAAACACAGAACTGGAAGCCATGATATACACAGAGGACCTGGTGCAGAACCATGCAGGCCCTGTGAATGCTACTTCAGTCTCTGAGTTCATGTGAGCTTTACTCATATTGATTTAGAGGACCTTGTTCTCCTGGATTTCCTCCAAGCCCCCTGGCTCCTACACTCTTTTCCTGAGCCCTGAGGACAGGATTTTATGGAGATATCTCATTTAAGACTAAGTGTTCCAAGGACTCTCACTCTCCGTATAATGTCTATCTGTGGGTCTCTTTGTTTCTTCCCATCAGCTTCTCTGATGATGACTGGGTTCTTATTTATTTATTTATTTATTTATTTATTTATTTATTTATTGCCAGAATTCTGAGACTACGTGTACCTGGATACATGTCCTGTGCATTATAGGTACGGACTCATTTTTACCACATATGCATCTCTTAGGGTAGACATTATCACCATTTTGCTTATGAAGTAGGTGAAAGGCCACCTGCCCATGCCTCTGACCTGCTCCTTACTGATGAATCCCTGGACCTATCTCCAGCAACCATGCCTTTTCTCTGTGGAGACCTGCAACTGGGACTCAGCCAACTGTCCTTTACCACTGCTCTTGTCTCTGAACATTTCAGAAGACAACATGAGCTCATAAATCCTGTGTGCTCAAGTTCAGGCTCTGATTGTGTAGCATTTGTGAAAAAGCTTCTGATTGGATGAGTGTTAGGTTGCCAGGGGCTCCCATCTGACAGCCCGGGTGCCGGAGGGATGCCTTTGTGCAGATTCTGTACTCAGGGCTACCTGCACTCAGAAGATCCCTGCTTACCCAACAAAATTGTTCTTCTGCAAAGATTGTGTCTATCTAGAGGTGGATAATGAAAGACAGAGACTCCATCTTGTCGTCCTTGGGGTGATAGACAATTATTCTAGGTAGATATTCATACTTACAAATACTAAAGGGAGCGCTTTATTATGGAAGAAACAATGTAGGTTTTGGAATCATATGTATTAGCATTTGCTCATAAATGCTTGCTCTGCTGGGTGATTTTTCTTTTTAATTGTTATATAAGATATGAAAGTATGAAGGTGTGCCTACTCAGGTGGATGGAGGCCAGAGATCTAAATCAAATGTCTTCAATAATCACTGCCTACTTTATTCTTTGAGACAAGGTCTCTTGCAGCATCTGGAGCTCATAGATTTGGCTAGACTGGCTGGCCAGAGAGCCCCTGGGCTCTGTTCATCTTCTGCCTCACCCCTCCCTAGCTGTTGGGGTTATTTACATGTGGCCCCATGCCTGGATTTTTATGTGTATTCCAAGTTTCATTTATGTTTCTGCAATTAAAAATACCCTAACAGAAAGCAAACTAGGGAAGGAAAAGGTTCATTTGGTTTACAGTTATACATTACAGTTCATTATTGTGGGAAAAATCAGGAGCTTAAAGTATCCCATTCATAGTCAAGGGCAGAAAGAAAATATATGTATGTATCTTTGCTTGCTCTCAGATGGCTTTCTTTTCCCTTGTATAGTTCAAGACAATCCCCTGTAGACATGCCCACATGCTAACCTGATCTAGATAACTCCTCATAAAGACTCTCTTCCCAGTGATTTTGGGTTGTGTCAAGTTGACAGACAAAGGAAACCAGCACAATATGGGAGTTGGCACATATTCTTACACTTGCAAGGTAAGCACTTCACCCTCTTAGTCATTTCCCTATCCCCTTGATTAATCTTTAGGACGTAATTGCTCCATCTGAAAAAATGGCATATGTCTCTTTACAGGGTTATTACACATTATATAAATTTCCTTAGTATACAGTTTGTTTCATTTTATAATAAAACCAGGCTAGGCTACACTGTAATAGCAAGTAACTCTTGATCTTGGTTATATGGTATAATTATTTACATCTTGTATTATAAATCTGCCCATGGCTCCTCATTCTGGTAGAAAAGCCATTGTCTCAAGCACAGCTAAATATTTGACAAAGGGCAACTTAATAAAGGAAGGGTTTATTTTGGCTCACAGTTCTTAGGGATACAGTCCATCATAGTGGGGGAGGTATGGTGGCAGATGTGGGAGGTAGCTGCTCATGTTGAGTTCACAGTTGAGAAGCAGAGGAGGAGGAATGTTGGCATCTCTCTCCTGTCAACTTTTGACTCAGCCTATAGAGTAATACCACCACCCACATTTAGGGTGAGCCTTTCTAGACATATATACACACACAAACACACACACACACACACACACACACACACACACACACACACACACACACACACACTGAGAGATATGTTTCCATGGTGACTCTCAACCCATTCAAGTTGAAAATGAAGGTTAGCCATTAGACATATCATGTAGTTATTATATTACTCTTTGAGTGACTTCTGTGCTGCTTTGTGTAGTGGCGGCATCACTCTCCCATTTGCTGGCTGTATTACCATATCCCTTTGAGGTTTATCTCCTTGCCGGTCCTGTCCAGGAAGAGCTGGGGAGTACTTGTGGCTCTGTTTCACATTATTTGTGCAAAGGACAGAGTCTCTCTTGTGTCTCATTGATCATGGCTTAATTTGGCATTTATTGCTCCCTCCTCCTTGTTTTACTTTGTAATTTTCTCCAGAGGTCATGGCTAGAGGCATGGGTTATACTTTAAATCCTTAAAAAGAACATGAGAATGCAGAAGTTATCCTTTATATGCCTTTATTGGACTTTTGTCAGTTTTTATTACCACTAATATACTACCTATACCTACAGGCTATCTATCACTGAACTTCTCCAAGATCCTTAGCAATGCTAAGTAAGGAATGTCTGTAAGATCTAATATAGAAATGCAGTCCCACAGAGAATTACAAGAATAAAATTAATTTGAGGAATTCTTTTAATTTCAGTTAGCATCTGACTTGTAGGTGTGCTAGGTGTTTCTGACTTCATGCGACTGTGGGAAAAGGAACACTTAGGGAAGTTTAGAGCCTAATTTTTAGACGCCCACCCATCCCGCTCCACCCTCTATGAGACACTGGATTTCAACAAGAATCTTATCCTTGGAATTTGTATTTATGTTCTCATGAGTGTGTATCCTTTAACTTTTGAAATGGGGACCTTTCCTACCCCTCTTGACTCACAAGTGTGGAAAGGTTCTGCTCTCCTCTGTTCGTGTGCTTAGTCTGTGGCACCAGATCCAGACACTTGGAGAACTGTGTGTAGAGATTACAGCAGTAATCTCTTCCTTAGTGTCTTAGTTAGGGTTTCTATTGCTACAACAAAACACTGTGACCAAAAAGCAATTTGGGGAGGAACGAATTTATTCAGCTTATAGTTCTAGATCATAGTTCATCATTGGAGGAGTTAGGACTCAAGCAGAGCAGGAACCAGGAGGCAGGAGTTGATGCCGAGACCATGGGGAGTGCTACTTACTGGCTTACTTCCCATGGTGTGCTCTGCCAGCTCTCTTATAGAACCCAGGACCACCAGTCCTGGGATGGCCTTACCCACAATGGGCCTTCCCCTATTAGTCAGTAGCTAATAAAATATCTTACAGCTAGATTTCATGGAGGCATTTTGTCAACAGAGGCTCTGTCCTCTCTGGTGATTCTAACTTGTGTCAACTCAACACACAAAACCAGCCAGTATACCTAATTTGATAGCCACTAATGCAGGCTGACTGTCCTTAGTTCTCAATGTTGTCTGAGCAAATAACAACAGTTCAGGGACTTACCTGTGTGCTTACCATTCCAAGTATGGCAGCCCCATGTGACCAATGCTTAGGGAAGCAAAAGACAACCTAAGGAATGAAATGTTCTACCACTGTCAAATCCCTGTAACTTCGACTATGTTAGTCCCCCTTTGTCATTATCAAATAGCTGACAGAAATGTTTCATTCGGGCTCAGGAAGTTAGACTCTAATAGACCAGAGGAAGGCATGGGATCAGGCTCAGAACACCATTGTGATGGTATGTATATATTTGGCCCAGGGAGTGTTTTGTTCATTCTTGTTGTTATTTTGCTACCAGGATCTCACTCTGACCTTCCGTCAGCTTCCTAATTCTTTGGTGTCCATTGAGAGAGTTCAGACATGACACACAGAGAACACTTTAGACAAGGACATGGGGTTTATCCCAGGGCAGTGTGGGGACACTCTTGGAGTGAGAATGGGCAATGAGCAAAGGACCAGTGCAGAGAACACTCTCAGGAATGAGAGTGAACAGCAGCCAGGGAGGATGTTAGTACATGCTTGAGGAGTGAAAAGTAGACAAGGGACAAGCCGAACGTTGTGTAGAGGACATTATCAAGGGAAGGGAATGAACAATAGCCACACAGAGCATTATGGAGAAATGAGAATGGATGGTGGCCAGAGGCACCTTGTATAGAGCACATATCACGGGAGGAGCGTGGACAATAGCCAAGAGGGTCTATTTCTCAACCTACATTTTAGCTAAGTTTTATGATTATATTGTATGTGTACTTGTGCAATTACGTGTGGAGGGCAGAAGTAAACCTTGGGTATTGTTCCATAAGTACACCTTGTTCGTTGAGACTGATTCTCACTGGCCTGGAACTCACTGATTAAGTTAGGCTGCCTAGCTAGTGAGTTCTGCCTGCTGTCTCTGTTGTCCCAGAGTGGGGATTATAACTGTGCGCCACCACACATAACTCTTTTGCTGAGCTATATCCTCATTCCTATACTATTTCTTAACTTCTCAAGTTCAGATTCCTTAGGACTGTTTTCATGTCTAGGTGATTGACAGGATTATTTTGATTAACCCTTAAGAGAGGAGTAATGGTGTGTTTTTATTCTCTCCCAGAAAGCCTTTGGGCAGATAGCAATTTTATGATCTTTTGGGCTGTTCACAATGTCTCGTCTCTACCTGGGGTGGGGAATACAGGTCAGATAGCATTCTTCTGCACGATAGTCAAAGTTCTTCTGTTTCAGTCCCTGGTTTTACAGGCTATTGATTGTGAGAAAGGAGCCCAGCCTCAGTGACTTTCCAGCCTGTGGGTATTTGACTAGCAGGTCAAGGCAGAGTCTCCCTATGGTGTCCAGGCTGGTCTTGAATTAATGGGCTGCAGTAAAACTCCCACCTCATCTTCTCAGGTAACCGAGGCTAAGATATGCACCACCATGTGTGGGATAGAAGTCTTTAATTCTATACCAAAATTTAAAAAGAAACTTCTGATAAAATCTACTTCATACCAAAGGGAAAATCTTAATTATGGAATGATTAGCTTTCTCAGGATCTAAGGTTGTGGGGGAGGGGGAAAGCTGACTTTAGTAGGAAGATTCTAGGAGCTTCTTCAGATAGTTCAGTAACCGTGCTGAAGTCCTGGCAGGAGAGAAGATATTCTAAAGAGAGACACTTGTCCCTTCCTGTCAACTATCTGACTTGTCACATTTGAGTTTAACAGGCTTGTAGGTCTTAGAAACAAAAACAAACAAACAAACAAAACAAAACAAAAAAACCAGAGAGAAGATTCAACTCTCTCCCTGTCAAAGGAATGAGCCTGAGGATGCAGAGGCCTGATTCATCAGTGGGGATCTCACACCCCACAACTCCATTTTTTTTCCAGTTGGACATAAATAAAGCAGAACAGAGGCCCAGTCCACTCACCCCTAGGGAAGGACAACCTGTCCACAGGTAAATCTGTGCATTTTATAGCTTTATTTGTCTCAAGCATTTCTACAGAGTCTAAAGTGGCCACAGCTACTATAGGGAAGGAATTAGAACTTTTTCTCCTCATTCAGCAAAGCTACATATGACTCTGCTTCCCTTTACCGAATTCTATTTCTATGGAATACAGAGAAACTGAGGCAGCAAGTGTTTGGACCAGGTAACAGTTCCAGCCACGTTGCTATTGTGTTGTGTTTTGTTTTGTTTCCTAGATAGAGCTGGTTTGGGGTTGGCCTTCACTATATTCCCTTTCTACCATGAATGGGGATCGAGTGGCTATTTTATAAATATGGGGACATGAAATGAAATGTCACATTAGTTGGGATGTTTTAGTATGTTGGTTTATGGGTCATTTTTTAATATGGGTTATTTTCCGAAGCTGTGTCACCATGTAGCTTGAAAGCACTGGATTTTGGTAGGAGATACTCTGCTCTCATTACAGCTGCCAGGAGGTACAGAGGCTGAATGAATAGCCAAAGGAACAGAGGCAACTGCTGTCTTTGCAAAACTCGGGGCCATTAAGAGGATCAATCAGTAGGGGGTGGTGTAATCCACCAATATAGACATTTTCCACACAGTTCTGTTGCTGCATCTCAATGCAAAATAGTCCGGAATTTTTTTTCAAGTGCATTAAAGAGGAGAGAATCCCAGCAGGGGCTTAATAAAGGATTTTTTCCCTTCATGCTCCCCCCACCTCCACCCCCTTGACGTTTTATTCTTGCAACAAGCTTCATAGTTTGGAAATCATTTTTGAAGTCAGTGTTGTGAATATTAAGTAGGGAAGGGAAAGGGGCCAAGCTGTTACCTTGTAATAAAAATCAGACACGAGCCCCTTCCCACTGCCTGCATAGATGGTGCAATAGTTTCAGGAACAGGCCTTTCGTTTGCGTTCAATGAGTAGCCTTTAATAGTAACAGCTAACCGTTGAGCAGGTCATCTAACCTCTATGCCTTTGTGAAGGACTCCTGTTCTCTAGGGCAAAAACTTGAACCTTCTACAGGAGACCAAAGATGTCTTGTTGCCACCGAATTCAACTAAACACGCTAGTGTTGCCCATAACAACAGTTGCTAGGCGACTTTGCCAGCTTGTGGAGGGGCGGGAACATTGTGGATCACGGCTCTATTTATCAATATACGCCAGCAGTCTTGCTGAGGGAAGGACCTGACACACACATGACAGAAATGTCACATGCACACTGGAAGAGGGACGTGGGCTGAGAAATCTTCGATAGTTGTCACACCTCTTCCTGTGTGATTTCTTGACTGACTTTCACTGTAGACATATAGCTGTATGCTGGCACTAGATTTATAGTGTGTCCATCCCACCTCTTCTAGGGAAGGCCAGGAGGGATGGGAAGAGCACGGGGGAGAAATAATGAAAATGTCATCCTGTGTCAGCAGTGGGACCATGGCACTAGCAACAACTGACATCGCTCCACACACAAACAACACTCACCCCAAATAGACACTACTTTGGGATATCAGTTAGTCAGGTATGGTGACACTTACCTGTAATCCCAGCACTCAGGGGACTGAGGCAGAAGAACTACTACTGTGAGTTGTGAGCCAGCCTGGGATACATAGGAGGACCCTGCTTCAGACCGTCTTCTGATATAATCTAGATTAAAGTTCATGGTACAGCTCCACTTCTGAGGTATGAAGGATGCTACTATAGACTGTTTACTGTTTGGGGTATGTATGGGATTATGGGGGAGGCAGTTTACATGTATATGAGTGGGCATGCATGAGTGTATGTGTGCGCACGCGCGAGCACGCAGACCCGTGTGTAGACCAGAGGACAGCCTCTAAAGTCATTCCTTAAAAATCAACCTTGCTCTTTGAAGTATTATCTCTCATTGGCCTGATTCTCACCCAGTAGGCTAGGCTGGCCAGCAAGGCCCTGAGTTCCCCTGTCTCCTTCCCCCAGCACCGGGATTATTAATGTGTGCTACCACGCCTAGATTTTAGGGCGATTAACTTTTTAAACGATGTACCATCTCAGCAAAGTGTCCCCACTGTTCATTGAGCCAATTGGCTGAACATCACTGGAACCTAAACAGGTGTTTCCAAAAGTCAAACCACTATTTGAGAAGCGCACCTGCTCATCGGCTCCCCCTTTCTCCCTGTTCTCTCTTACACTGGGCCAGAAGGTGAAGTCTCAGCAGCTAGGCTGAGATCCACACAGTTAGATTGTAGCTGGATTGAAACTTGCCCTGACTCTACCACCCTATTTTTGCCAGGCCTGGAGGAACAATTCTCAAAAAGCCTTTAAAAAAAAACAATTACATAAAGCCACATTTAACTGGAGCAAATGAAGACATTCATGAGTGTGTTAATCCATGCAGAGTCACACAAGGTAGGCAGTAACAGTTTCAGACCCTCCGACTCCTGAATGATCCTGATCATCACGAGAGACCAGAAAAGGAAGGTGTCTCTAGGATGTTCTATATGAAAGTGCCAGGTGATTAAAACGCCAGCAGCTTTGGGATGAAATGTCGGACTCACCTTCTGCATTCTGCATTCTCAATATCAGAATCACACAGAGATGATACTTTTACAGGTTGCAAGGAAGGAAGAATAGAAATCAATCAGCAGGGGGAAGAGAGCATCCTGCTGTAAAAACAAAAGGGAGAGAAGGAAACAGCCATGTAACAGGGTCTTTAGAGAAATGATGGGGCCAGGTACGAAATTATTTTCCGAAGGAAGAAATAAAATGACTGATGATCCAATTAGTCGTCAGAACAGCACAGTGGTAAGTCCCTGGCTCTGGGATCACGTCTGAGCTCACCTGTAGTTTCTCCTGCTTATTGCCGAGCCACACCAGGACAGATATTTCATCTAGAAAAGCCTCTGCTTCTCCTGTAAATGTGGGGCATAATTATTTTTAGTTCCCTGGCAGAGTGAGTGTGAGAATCAGCTGACTGAGAGAAGAAGGAGCTTTGCAGTGTGCTTGGCACAAGGGAACTGGCAGCAGACACTGGTGTGGTATAGCAGGTATCTCATTGTTACTGCTAAATGGCGGGAAAGTTCTTGGGCATAACTCCAAGCGGGAGCAACGGAGTGGACTTATCACGAGAGCAGCCACTGCTGCTTAGCCCATTATAGGTGGGGAATATCGTGTGCAGAGGTAGGATTAAGAGCTGCATCAACAGGGCAGACCTATTTCAGGACCCTGGGATGTCATGGATGGAACTGGGTGCAAATGCTACGACAAGCCAGTTAGAAACCAGGGCTGTGTTACTTTGCTGCCAGAGAATGCCAGAGGATGACCTCAGCCAGCAACAGCAGCAGGCTCAGTACTTAATGTTTCAGCTGACCGAGAATAAACTATGGAATCCCAGAAGGGACATAAAGTGGTCAACATAATGAATAGCACTTGACTCCCACTTGGGAGTTCCTCACATTATCCCATTAGGTCATGGCAACCACCAAAGAGCACACACAGGCCATAGGCCTGGAGTCCTTTCTCCTCCTCCTTCTCCTTCTCCTTCTCCTTCTCCTTCTCCTTCTCCTTCTCCTTCTCCTTCTCCTTCTCCTTCTCCTTCTCCTTCTCCTTCTCCTTCTCCTTCTCCTTCTCCTTCTCCTTCTTCTCCTTCTTCTCCTTCTCCTCTTCTCCTCTTCCTTCTTCTTTCTTTCTTTCTTTTTTCTCTTTCTCTTTTTCCTTCTCGTTCTATGTCTAACAAAAAGGAAAGCTACAGCTCAAGACATGTGACTGACCCCTGGTGAAGTGGGTCAGCCAAGAAGTATAGGAAACATGACCTAGTATGTGACTTCTGACCCCCAGACGCCATATTCCTGAACTATGACTTGCTGTGCTGATGTAGGCTCTACCCCCGGTCACTTGCTCTTCAGTGAGTTTCAGAGCAGCTGTGAGACAATACCCCTTGTGTCCCCAGAAGCTCACTCACCTGAACAGTACGTTGGTGTTTTCTGAGTTCCTCACAGCCCACTAATTCTAAATTTATTCTTGGGAATAATTTTCAACCCAGTGGGATAGGAACTAGGGGGCTGCTCAGCTCCCATTCCAAAAGAGTGAGTCTTAAGACACATTCTACAAGGCTGCTTAAGGATCCCCAGTGATCCCGAGTCCCCCCTGTCCTGTCTCAGTATGAAGCCTGATAACTTTATATGGCGGTGTTCCTTCTTCCCTGCCCTCCTCCATCCTCCCTCCATCAAGTCCCGAGATTTCCTCATGGAACAAGTATTCATACTCTGTCCTGAAGGGGTCCCAAACTAAGTCAGTTTTTTTGAATCTTCAGCAAAGATGGTCCTATCTGTTCTTTGCACAGAAGTAGGCTAAAACCCAAAGCCCAAGTTCACAAATGAGGGAGGTAAATTTTCCTCAGAATATCCACTGTCCTTACGTTGAAGTCTTTTCCATTCTGATGTTTGCCTGGTGGATTGATTGTCCATTTATTTCTTGGCTGACCATTTTCTGAACCGCTTGCTGACTTAGGAGAATCTTCCATGCATTGCAAATGGCAGGCTCCTGTTGCCCTGGCTGGACTGAATATATGTGACTGAGACCCTGCCAATTGGATGTCCCTGCCTGGACTTCAGCATTGACACAAACACACACCATGTAGTGGTTAGAGAGTAAGAGGGGCCATCCAAGGTTTAGTGAGAGTGTTAATTGTTCAGTGCTGTGAACCAGCGTCCCATTGCAACCTGAGCCTCACTCCTCACTCACCCTCTGACTCTTGTTCTCTAGTGTCCTTCTCACTTCAGTAATTCTCACAGAACTTTCCAGCAACATTTCTTTTGCTTGAATCAGCCAGAATCACCTTCTTGCATCACAACCTAAAGCCTTTATCTATGCTGCTGAAAGACTGTGCCATGACAGAGACCTCACTCTTGGGAAAGGATGTCTCTCTTAAGGATTTGGGTGAGGCTGGAATGGTTTTGTTCTTTGTACTTTTATTGCTTCAGATTGAAGGCTTAGACACCAAGAAGACTATTCCTTGTAGAAAATCATCAAGAATGTAAATGAAAGGCTCAGAGGGACTCCATGGAGGACCAGCACGGAGCAGGCTAGATGAAGGCCTACCTGTTTATATAGACTTCTCCTGAATGCTTGTTATGGGAACCGGTTAGAGCCTTTTATCTTGGGAAGTCATATCTTTACCCCCTGACTTATTTATTTATTTGTTCATTTGTTTATATATCCATTGATTTCAATGCTAAGGGAGAGACTAATGTCTCATGCATAGTGAACATAGGTTCTTCTAATGTACTACATTGCTAGCCCAGTAGGAAAAACATTTTTCATGCAACCATGAGAACCTGAGTTCAATTCCCAAAATCCACAGGCACACATAGGTAATCCCAGACCGTGGGAGGCAAAGACAGATGACCCTCAGGGGGTTGCTGGCCAACAAGCCCAGCCTTCCTGACAAACTCCAGGTCAGTGAAAGACTATGTCTAAGAAAAAAAAAACAAAAAACAAAAACCAAAACCCAAGGTGAATGACATTCAAGGAACAATGTCTAAGGTGTCCTCTGGCCTCCACATGCACACACAAACATGTGCACTCACATAAATGTGCACATAGATACACATAAAAATCCAACCTTTGACATTTAAGGATTCAAGGACACTAGGAACATGGACGAGTGGTAGAGCACCTGCCTAGCATGCACAAACCCTTGGGTTGAATTTCCATCACTTAACAAACAGACAAACAAACAAAAAGCCTCTGGGACTGACTGGAGAGACCTTGGTAGAAGGCTCAACAATAGAACACGTGGCCATGGCTGCTCCTGTAATACCCATGCTCACAAGCATAATGCTCAGTAACAACACTCCACTGAAAAACTGGACATGATTTACATCGATATGGAGGTTGTATTACAGATCACAGAAGGATCGATATATAGATATATAGAGATAGATATCTTTATGGTTATTTTTATTCAAAAATTGTATTTATGAATAAACATAAAACTCTTTATAGCAATGCAGAGGTGTTATGGAAAGGAGAAGATGGCTGTGGCCCTGTCAAGAGACAGGGTAGGTTACCCTTCCCCAATGATACAGCACAGACTGAGAAGATGTGGGTTTCAGCACAAGCTATAGGTGGAATAATTACTGATCCAGAGGTGAGCTGGACACGGTGATATCCATCTGTAATCGCAGCACACAACCAGCCTGGACTACGTAGATTCTTTTGTTTCATTTTGAAGGAATGAGAAGACAGGTGTCTCGTCTATTTCCATCATGTATTTATGTAGCAGCAAACTAGAAACAATAGTTAGGAAAATACAGTAGGTATTAATGCCTTAAAGTTTGTGCTCTGAGCCATTTCTTGTGACTCTGTTTCTCTATAATCTGTGGATCCTTATAGGAGTGATTGATCTAATAGAGAGCCATAGGGTTGTTATTGGGTGTAGGTCTAGGAAATATGAAAGAGAAGAAACTGAATGCTCAGTGTAGACACTTCCCAATTGCTCTTGGCTCAGAGTCACAGCCATCTTAATAAGAAAGAATTGGTTTTAGCAGGAAATTCATGCAGGACTATCGAGTTCTATTTCCAGAACATAGCCAGGGATCCTCTGACTATGGCTGGCCCATATTATAAAATCACAAGACCTACCTTGATATTAGATATGCTTTTAGAATGTCAACTCATTTTAGGGCAACCACTCAGAGCACCCCTGTATTTGGTGTGTTGGTTACTGATTGTGAAGGACTCCCTCATCCCTAATTTATTATCGACTTAGGAACCCCTGTGAGGCATCCAGTAGACACAGGGGAGAGCAAGTTGCAGATAAAACTTCGTGTGATGTTTTGACTTGTGTTGTGGGCCGCCTCAGATATTCACAGATGCAACATCACCAGATACTGTCACCACTTGATCTGGTGTAGGGTATCAATGGCTGACATGCATAGCCCTGGACATTTTCCTCTCCTTCCCCAGGAGAAGTCCTAGGAAACAGGGAATCACAATCAATATCTTCAGAACTGTGATGTCAAGCAATCATGGACCATGAATTTCATTTATCTGCTTCCCTGCTGCTGTGCACAGGAAGAATACGTGTTCTGGGCGAGCTAGGGAGAAACATCTCGTTTCTTATCCATCAGCTAAGCAGATATTTCTTAGCCCCCTTTATCTCCATGCGGCATCCAAGCAAAGATGTGTGGGTTGTCATCAGTGGCAAAACATTGAATCTCTTCCCTCTGCTGTAACCAACCAACTTAGATGTATGGTTGTGGAATCGCTTTCAAAAACACCTCTCTGGTCTAATAAATACCAGGTTAAAACAACCATGAAGGCAAGGGGCTGAGGAGATGGCTCAGTGGGAAAAGGGCTTGTTATGCAGGCATGAGAACTTGAGTTTAGAGCCTCAGCATTCTATTAAAAAGCAGGCCTACCAGAATACATTTTTAAACCCAGAACTAGGGATGCAAAAACAGGTAGATTCTTGAAGCTGATTGGCCAACCAATCTAGCTTGATCAGCAGCTCCGGGTTCAGTGAGAAAATGATTTTTTAAAATGTGGAAAGCTGTCGCCGGATTTTCTCTGTCCAATTACATTAGGCCAGCGGGAGGCCTGTGATTGGACAGGGAAAAGGGAGGCGGAGCTAAGAGTTGCAGAGATAGGGAGCGTCTCAGGGGAGAGAGGAGAAGGAAAGTGGTGGTAGACGTGAACCAGCATGGGGTTTACCAGCCACAAGTAGTTGTGATATCATAAGGTTAGAATAGTTGGGATAACGCTTTTATCATTATCGGTTGGTTCAGAAATTATTGTATTGGCATCTTGTAAACAGACTTTATTGATATATAAATCTGATTGGTTAACTATAAGCATTGGGTCATGTTTTTAGCGGGTTACTGGGTATTGAGATATCAAACCTTGAGATTGGTGGATCAATTTTGTTACTGGGATGTGGGACAGAGCTGGTGGGGGCTAGCTGGAGATAAATGCTGGTGTGAGCACACTGGGGCAGACAGTGGCAGTCAGGAGTTCGGGGAGTTGGCGGGTTCTTTTTTTAATATTCCTTCAACAGAAAGCAGCTGAGGAAGACATCCAGAATCACCCTCTGGTCCCCATATGCATGTGTACCCGTTGCACGAGAATATAGACACGCAGGCGCACACACGTAAAAGCTGAAGCAGCATCCGGATGTGATGTCAGTACACATGCCACAAATACCAGCTGGGCTGCCTGGGCGCTACCATCGCACGGAGCTGCTTCTTGACTTCTGCCTGTGCTAATAGCATCCTATTGTAGAGATCCCAAAGCAATTAGCCTTTCAGTTTACCAGCTTATAATCTCCACTCTGCCCCTCGTCTTGTGGGTTTGCAAACATTAAACATTTAAACAGTAAACATTTAATGATTGCTTATGCTGTCCCAGGTGTCTCTATGAGCATTGCCTGTTGCTCACAATAATCCTGTAGTGTATATATTATTCCCACTTAGAGACAAGGATACTGAGTCTCAAAAGGGTTTAGAAAGTGCCCAAGAATCATGCTACTGGTTTGTGCCAGGGATGAGTTGGGATACAGACCTGTCTACTCATAAATTTACATTTGGATTTAAGGGTGTGACTTGGGTGGTAAGTGTTGCCTGGTCTGTTCAAAGGCCTGGGCTCAACAATATAGATGAAAATAATAAAGACTATTTCTTCCTACTCTACAACTCTGTAAAACAAAAGGCATGGGCCTTAGGGGAATCTGTGAGAGTTCTTAGGAGTAGAAATGACGACAGCTGCGACAGAAGCAAGTGATAATGATGGCTGCTACTATGAGGCACCTGCTGGGGGCCAGCACTGCAGGGTGGTCTCTTTTGGGGACACTCATATTAATTTTGTGCTATAGAGACTTTTTGGTCCCATTTTATAGGTGGGGAAGCAGAGGCCTACAATAGCTAAGGAAATTTGCTCATGACACACAGCTGATATTGAACAGGGGCAACCTTCTTTCCATTTTGGTGGCATCCAGACTCCACATCTTTAACCATCCCCTCGGTGGTGACAACCAATCATAGCTTCCCTAAACTCAGTGCCTTTGACCCATAATGCCTGGAGAACTAGGGTGGTATGTTTCTGACTTTGGAAGTCTGTCACAATAGTGAACCTCAACAGTCTGTGAGGAGGTTTAACAAACACCAGGAAGTACACACACACACACACACACACACACACCCCTCTCACAATTAAATCGCCTCTGTGGGCATGGACAGAATGAAGCAAATTGGATTTTTCCACCAATTCTCAGAGGGCATGAACTCAACTTTTAGAGTTCAGAGGACAATTCCAGTTTTGATGTGGGGCAGAATGACCCCATAGAGTGAGCACAGCCTGGCTAGGCTGTGAAAGGTTGTGAAAGCTCTGAGCTGTGTTTCAGTATCATGACTCCAGGGAGTCGTGTTTCTTTCTATGTTTTATATAGAATTGATTGACTTTACAGTACTTGGTTTTTAACTAAAAGGGGTGTGTGTGTGTGTGCATGTGTGTGTGTGTGTGCATGTATGTGTGTGTGCATGCCTGCGTCTGTGTGTGACAGTTTGAAAAATAAAAGGAAAACAACAGGAGATCTACTCTGTGGTAGAGTGTTTGTCTTGTACGTGTGAGGCCATACCTTCAGACCTCAGTGCTTCAAGAGATGGGGGGAGAGGGAGATAGATTCAGATGCATTTTCATAAGGTTGTATATATTACATAAGAATATATATGTTTTATATAGAATTGAATATATATATGTATGTATGTATATTCCTCTTTGGTTACATTTCCATACATGATTTCATTTTTAGAGGGGGAGCTTCTTAAAGAAGTCACAATGACAAGGGAAAATCCATATGAACAGGCAATCCCAGAAGTGCTTATGTTAGGCTGTGGGCTGTAGTTTTATGCTTATATTATAGCCGGGTTAAAATGGTACTGAGGGAGCATTTAGCATGGAAACTAACTACTGAAGCAGCCTTGAGAAGACTTACGAAGAGAGGCTAGAAGCTAAATTGACCTCCCTCCTATCCCTACCCCAGTCCCTGCTTTTAAATAGTGAGGGTTTGGTCACGATTTTTCTTAATATAAGGAAATTAATTGGATATATGCTTCAATTACTAAAAAAAATAAATAAATAAACATGGAAATTGGTGATTTGTTTTCATCCAGAACTTAATCTGCATTAACTCAATTACTCCAGATACACGAATTCCCCTGTTGGCTTGATTGCAAGTCGGCTCAAATTCATTCTTATTGTTTCCTCTGTATTAAAAATCTGTGCCTTGGGTTGAGCACCCTTGCCTCTCTTCCAGAGGAGCAGAGTTCAGTTCCCAGCACTAATGGCAGGCCAGTTACAACCTCCTGTTCTCCAGCGTCGGGATACGACGCCTTCCTCTGGTATTTTTGGGTACTGCACTAACATGGGCACTCACAAACATACACAGAATTTAAAATAATGCTTTAAAAAGACATCTTACAAATCTTCCCTCTTGTCACTCTTGATTCTAAATGGCACTGTCTCAAGTGAACTTCACTGTGCACATTGAACCACACCTCCCTACCTTTCTTTAAGAGATCCAGGCAAACAAAACACTATTTCCTTCTGCAAAATTAAACAACTGCAAACCAGCTGAAGAAAAGGTATAGATACAATTAATCATGCAGAGTACTTGTAAAGTCAATAGGAGCATCAATAACAATTATGGTCAATAGCACCCTTAAATAGGATGGTCTCAATCAAACAGGCATATATGGTCACTGTGTTTTGGTGAAAATATTGTCATTGTATACTGCCTATGAGTATATCAAATTTGAATTCTAGCCCATCAAATTTGCAACAAAACCATAGATTTCCCCCAGTATCAGAAGCTTTAAGAATAAATTAGTTTGATTAAAATGTGATCTGGTCAGAAAGCTTTGTTAGCTAAATGATTATGACATTATTCTTTCCCCGAACTACTTACCAACACTGTTCATTGCCACTTGTAGGTCGGGAACCAATGGGAATTAGGAGGGAGGCAATTGGGTGGGGGAGACAAAGACTCGCCCGTCTTAGAGTTTCTAGTCTACTGAAGAAAGTCTACAAAGATGGACCGCAATGGTATTTTATGACAAACACAGAAGAGATGTTATGTGAAGTAAGAAGAGGGCATTTCATACAGTCTTGGTGTGGTGTTCAGCTGAGGGTTTCTGATGGCTGGAGCAGAGGAGTCAGGGGGAGGGCATGAGCCAAAAGGTTCCAAGTTGGGGAGAAGCATGTTTGAAGTTCTGGGTTTAACAGAAAGCGTGTCCGCTTGCAAGGGATGGACACAATAGATCAATCTCTCTGTATGTACAGGAGTTCCAGGAGGGCAGTAAATTAATGAGGCTCGTAAGTGAGCACCAGGCTTCCAAGGGCTTGTTTAAAACCTGTGGTAAGGGGCTGGAGAGATGGCTCAGCGGGTAAGAGCACTGACTGCTCTTCCGAAGGTCCTGAGTTCAAATCCCAGCAACCACATGGTGGCTCACAACCATCTATAATGAGATCTGATGCCCTCTGCTGGGGTGTCTGAAGACAGCTACAGTGTACTTACATATAATAAATAAATAAATCTTTAAAAAAAAAAAAAAAAAAACCTGTGGTAACAAGTTTTGAGTTTACACTGACTGTCATGGTCACCACGAGGTTTATCAAAAGCAACAGAAATGTTTCAGAGGAAACCCTCTTGGTCTGGGTTTGAAGAACCAAGTAGGGTCTTGGGGAGGGAGCAAACAATAGGAGAACAGGAAAGAAATCTACCAGGAGACAAAAAGGAGTGATGGGGAAGCCAAGCTGGTGGTGGCTTCAGGGCTAGAAAATACTTGGGATGTAGAATCGGCAGGGTTATCGATGGCTTTGCTGTGGTGGGTGATGGAGGGCAAAGGTTAAGGACAGTGCTGGAGTTGAATTGTATCTCCCCAACATCCCTGTGTTGAAATCCTAGCACCCTGTGTCTTTATAACAAGATGACATTTGGACACAGACATGGGGACAAAATGAGAAGACACAGGTAAAAACTGTTCATCTCAATGCTAAGTGGGAAGATCTAGAACAATCTCTCCCTTGTGGCTTGCAGAAAGATCAACCCTGGTGACAATCGGGCTAGCGCATTCAGCCTCCATAACTACGAAATGGTGAACTTCTGTGAGTTAAGCCTCCAAGGTTAAGGAGCAGGAGAGGAAAAGGGCTCCTGCTGTGAGTGGTGTTTTCACAGCTTTGAGCCTATCGGCTGTGGTCTAGTTGGCTATGGCATGGATGGTCAAGGCTCAGGAGAGAAAGCTGGCTGATTTGGGAGAGTCCCTGGCATGTAAGCAGTGTCTAACACAGCAGAGGGGACCTTGGGGGGAATCTGGTGTGGAGGGTGACATGAGAGAGGGTGATCCCTGCTCTAACTTTGAGACTGGATTCTTTGCTTCCATGGCAAATAAGAGCTTTGTTATGGGCTGTCTTGGAATAGTTCCCATAGGAACCAGCAATAGTGTAGAATGTAGCAAGACCACCCAGAGGCTGTCCTCAGGTATGACGTGGGTTAAGAGATTGAACCTTGAGATGGTCCTAGACACAATGAGAGATTCTGACCCTCACAAGCTTGTCGGAGACAATAGCTAGAAAACTCAAAGACTAAATCACTAATTTCTATTGAGAAATGGAAGTAGGTGGTAGAACATACATGTGTGGCTTTCTAGCCAGCTTTCTTTGCAAATGATAGAAGAGATAGAAAGAGAAATACATTATAGTCACCAGAGGGTTGTTTGGTGTGTGTCAATAGGTAAATGTTATAATTAGAATTTTACCCCTGTAAGCTAGCTCATAGGATGTTGATATCTGAAAACTCTTCACAGGAAACATAGTTCAAAATTAAACAAAAATGCAAGCAATTTTAACATTGCAAACTACCTGTCTTTTGGATTTTTAATGTTTTTTAGGCAGTGTCTCATGTAACCCAGACTGACCTTATTACGATTTATCTCAGGGTGATCTCTAATCTTCCCTCTCAAGTATTGGGATTATAGATGTATGCCACCTTTGAGATTTGCTTGTTTGAGATAAGGTCTCACTCTGTAGCCCAGGAATTAATTATGTAGCCATCCTGAACCTCAAACTCATAGCAAGCATCCTAAGTGCTGGGAGTCCAGGTGTATCCTGGGGTCTGCTATTAACCAGTCTTAAATAGCTGGAAACATGATTTTTGTTCTTAGGGGTGATATTGAAGGAAGGAGACAAAAGAAAATACAATTCAACCGGGCTCTCCCAGGAGCCACATTTCACGGGAAAATTGCCACCGGGACAGCAACGACCATCCAGTGTCAAGTGTTCTAGGAGAGCTACAAAAGGCCACAGGAGACCACCATGTGCCAGGGAGCCTCTCAGAGGAAGTGGTCCATCTGGAGGTGCTTGCTAAGTGTTTAGAAACAAAAAATCATTGATTTTAAGACATTCTTGAAAACAGGGCTGTATGAGTACTGTTTTTTGTTTGTTTGGGTTTTTTGGGTTTTTTTTAGTGAGACACAGATCTAGGTCTTTTCCTTGGAGGAGCAGATCGTCCCTATCCTCTTTGTTAAATGGGCAATCTTCTCATGCCTGCAGAGTTGTGGACTCTGAGGGTCTCCTGATACCAATTTATCTTATCACAGGAGGGATTTGAGGGAACACCGAGCAAAGCCTGTTCTGCAGATGATTGATTTCAGCCAGACTTTTAGCAGCAATGAATTCATAGGAGTGTGGCGGTGTAGGGGTGGGGACCATGCTGCAGGTACCTGTACAGTCGTGGAGGAGGGTTCAACAACAAGGAGGCGGAAGGATTGTCAGCATGTTCCCTGCAGTCACAGTTGCCTCTCCGAGTAGCAGATGCGAGACTCTTGTAAGCCTTAAAAACCTTAAAGATTGTAATCTCAGCTCCAACAGCACTGGGATCCATTGCCTTCCATAGGACGACTCTTTCTAGGAGTTGGCTTTGGGTAGTGTGGGGGAAGAAATGAGGGGAATTCTTGGCTACTCCAGTGTTCTTTAGAGATAGCGATAAAAACAAAACAAAACCTAGAAGGGGCATTATACCAACCTGCTAAGAGGGTTATACCTGCTTCATCCAGAAGTGGAGACCATAACAGGCTTCATCTCATGGGAAATGGGATGGTTCCCTTACCAGTGGTTCTAATATCTTATTAATGTCAAAGCCCACTGAGCCACCAGGAGATAGTAATACCACAAGAAAATATAAGCAATATTTATCTTTGCAAAGGCTTCACTCTGGTCCTGTTCTGAGTTCATCTCTTTAAATTCATGGCTGAATATGGGAGGAAGGGTGTGGCCCCAGTACAATGAGAAGGGCCATATGCAATGACATCACACTTTGAATGGCTTAGTGGTAGCGTCTAACTTGTATCCTTTATGCTGTTAATTTATACTGTTATCCTGATGTTTCTGTCTGTGTCTCATTGTCCCTTCCTCCCGCTCGTGCTCTCTTTTCCTTCCTGCCTTCCAAGGACGACCTTAACTATAAGGCTCCCTGAATAGCTATCCTTACCTTTTGCAGGTTTGCTCAGCAGTGAGCTCATGCTTGCCAGCACCTCTGCTTCCAAATTCAAAGCTGTGCTCACGTGGAATAATGAAACCTTTTGCTAAGAGAGGCTGACTGAGGTTAGTTGATAATTATTCTTCACTGCCAATAAAGAACACAAACACACAGGAGTTTCTAATGATTTCACAGCTAATTTATATGCACAAAAAATAATTAACATCATGTAAAATTTCCTTGCCAGTTGAGTCTTATTTGAATATCGAAAGATATGTCATTTTAAAATAATTTCATACTTCACTGATGAACTAGAATTGAGACATTGGGTGCATATGGCATGTGGGTGCTGTTGTGCAAGTGAAAGGTGACCCTCAACAGAAGACAGGAATATCTAAATTGTCCAGAGTCAGTTAATATCCTTCAAGAGGGACAACAGTCATAAGGCTGTTGTATAGGAAAAAAAAAAAAGCTTCCTCAATATTCAACACAGAATCATAGCTTGGTAACACTGATGGGTTCGGACATAAAATCATTGGCTCGAGAATTCCTTTTGAATTTGAATTAACAAACATAGATAGGCTTGGATTTTCTCTACTATTAAAAGATGATAGGGATATAAGTATGCCAATCCAGTTTTAAAGAAAACCGTGAAATTAGTTTCGTTACAATGGAAAACAAAATAGCATTTCCTCAGAAAACTGAACACAGAAGTGTTGTATGATTCAGCCATTCCACTTCCGGATTTGTTTCTGGGTATAGACTCACAGGTGAGTGGATAAAGAATGCATCACATACACACACACACACACACACACACACCACATATGACGCACACACATATATACGAGAGAGAGAGAGAGAGAGAGAGAGAGAGAGAGAGAGAGAGAGAGAGAGAGAGAGAGAGAGAAACACAGAAAGGGTAGGGACTGTTACTCATCCTTGAGAAGGAAGAAAGGATATTCTATCACTGGATGGAACTGGGGGCTTTATGTAAGTAAAATAATCCAGAAACATAGAGACAGGCACTGCATGGTCTCTCTTGCACATGAAGTCACAACAAGTTGGCCTGCAAATAGAACACTGATTACTAAAGACTGGAAAGGATGCTGAAGAAGAAAGATGGTTGGGCATGATCAATACATATAATATGCATGAATAGACGTACCACACAGCATCCCATTAATATATATTAGTAAAATATTAATACTTAAAGTATACTAATAAGACCCAAAAGGAAAAGAACAGTGTTGAGTGTTCCCCAGATCACACACATGGAAAGTTAGCTCTGAGAGGCTGTAGGAAGTGTCTGCCTTTTGTATCTGTCCCAGCCAGGATCTCCCATAAGGTATCTCACCTAACCCCCAGTCTTCATCTCCATGGTCTTTGAGGCAGTGAAACTAGGCTTCTGTTTCCACTAAAGCCCCAGGTTTGGCTCTGTTCCCACAACCTCTGCACCCTGATATATGGAGAAGTCATCTCATACCTGTTTAGGACAAGCCCTGGCTCTAGTTCTCCCCAGAGTCCTGACTCAGTCCAGAAGAGGTAAGACACCTCCCATCCAAAGGACAGCACGTTTGATGACATGTCAGCTTCACTTTCATGCTCTCCAACCGAGGACCTGTGTATTCACATGTATCTCCTGTGCCCAAATCTTACACCATTTTCTGGGTGGTTCCATACAGGTGGAAGCATTTTCTGGATCTACCTGCTGGTGGACACCTGGGTAGGCACCCGTCTCACCTGGTGTAAACTTTCTAATGGGGTCGAAATTTGAGATCATAGAATTTTCAAGAGGAAATCAAATCAAAGCGCAGTGTCCATCTGTCTTAGAGTCTTATTGCCTTGAAGAGACACCATGACCACTGCAACTCTTCTAAAGGACAACATTTAACTGGGGCTGGCTTACAGGTTCAGAGGTTCAGTCCAATATCATCACAGAGAGGAGCTTGGAGGTGTGCAGGCAGACTTGGGGCTGGAGAGTAGCTGACAGTTCTAACATCTTGATCAGAAGGTAGTGGGGAAAGACGGTGTGCCACACTGGGTGGAGCTTGAGCATATTAGACCTCAAAGCCCACCTCCATTGTCACATACCCTCTCCAGCAAGGCCACATCTCCCAATAGAGCCACTCACTATGGCCAAACATCCAAACACATGAGTCTATGAAGCCATTCTTATTCAAACCATCACACTAGCCAAGAAGCATAAGAGAGTACCCTTCACAGGACAGCAAGTTTCTTCCCACTGGGAATCGAGGCTCCTGTGACCAGTGTCTTAACGAGGGTGAAATGATGTATTTCACAGTAGTCTTGTTCTTGGCTAAAACTTGCCAAGTCACCTGACTGCACAGTTAATTTCTACCTTCACTCACATGTTTGTAATATTCTTTTAAGCTTTATTCAAGATCTACAAATAGAAGCCCTAAGAAAAGCTTCCCACATGAGTGGGAGAAAACTCTGTGTACCCCGCCACCTTATTCTGTGGGGGAATTCTGTGATTACTCTCAGTTGTATTGTATGTGCTTTTAATCTCTCATTGGCTTCATACTTTTTCTCTCTCAGAGAGAGAAGATCCCAAGCTATAAAATCACTTTCTTACTTTTAGGTTATGAAGCTTTAAAATTACAGTTTAAAAGAGAGAAACAGAGAAAGTCATTTCTTAATGCTTTTGCAAAGATTCAGCAGTCTGTGGTCCTAATGACTATATTCTGGTGTTAAATTAACTTAACAATGCCCTGCATAGAACTTCTGGGTCCTTTCAGCCCTGAAGAGTACATATTGATGGTTTTAATTATTGAAGGCCTGGCTTGTTTTTCACCAAAGTGTACACATAGAATTTAAAATAACTTTTGAACTCCTAGGAAAACATTTATTTTCTGACTTTTCCATTAATGTCAAGACAGTGGCTCCTGGAGTTGATGAAATCTACCTTTCTGTTTAACTACCTGTTGTAATGACATTTTAGCAGGGTAACTTTGGTGTGGTGTGGTGTGTGTGTGTGTGTGTGTGTGTGTGTGAGAGAGAGAGAGAGAGAGAGAGAGAGGGAGAGAGAGAGAGAGAGAGAGAGAGAGAGAAATGATGTGTGTTATGAGTACACATGTGTGTTATTAGTGTGTGTGTTATGAGTACATGTGTGTGAGAGAGAGAGAGTCCACATGTGTGTTCATGTGCACACATACCTGTGAGGAAGCCCGAGGAGAGGATGTCAGATGTCCTATTCTATCATTCTTGGCTTTTCCCTTTGAGGCAGCACCTGTCACTGAACCCAGAGCTAGCCTGGCAACCAGTAAATCCCAGCTATCCCCCTGTCTCCATGCTTGGCAGTGCTGGGGTTATAGGCTTAACCATGCATAGCTTATTCATGGGTACTGGGGATTTGAACTTGGGTCTTCATGCTTGCCCAGCAAGCACTCCTACCAACTAAGATACTTCCTCAGTTCCCCAGCTTTAACATTTTAAAATTTCACATTTTGTTTGAAATCTAAACTAAATGGCCCAGTCCGTCATGCTTGCTCTAAGGTTTTTGGTAATAAGTTGGAAAATGGAAAAAATGTGATTTTTTTTTATGTACCTGTTAGCTTTATTGGTGTAATTCATTTTTATATATTATTAAATTCAAGAGTATCTTAGCAGAGAAACTACCACTTTGTAGGTCTGTGTTTATGATTAGATATTACACAAAGTACGTTTTAAAAATCACAGTTGGTTTCCTTCCTCTTGTCAGAATGCTATAAGTTTTGTTTTGCGTATGTGGTGTTGTGACGGTATATTTTGAGGCACACAGAAAACATGCCACATACAAGGTAGAGTGGCCCCCAAGGGTTCATGGTCTGTAAACTTGGTCACCCATATGGTAATGTTAAGAAGTGGTGGGACAGTCCAGAGGCGGAGCCTAGGGAGAGGCCTTCAGGCCATTGGGGAGTTCCTCTGAAGAGTTGAGTATAATTCACCTGGGATGCAGTTAGTGCTTATGGAAGAGACTGCTATAAAAAGACCGAGATTGGCTCTATCACACACTCTGATTCCCTGTTTTTATGTGTGATCACTCTCACATTCCCACTGAGATGTCATCTGCCATGATCAGTGCCATGGAAGATAGGGAGCAATTGTAAGAGCCAGGCCATGCGGTTTGGACTTTCAGTCTCCAAAAGAGTAAGCTGAACAAACCTCATTTTCTTCATAAGTACCCTTGCTTTGGGTGTTTTGTTATAGCAACCTGAAAAAGACAAATATAAGAGGTTGTCAGTGAATGATATGGCTCTGTACATTAAAACAAAATCAGTAAATGTTAATTGAGAATGTAGAGTTATCTGGAAGAAACTCATAATTTTTAGAGAAAAATAATAGATATAATAAAGATTCTTGAAAACAATATGCAAAGTAATATATTATTCACTAAAAGGTATACATGCTTTGAATTCAAATGGTATGCTATGGAGTTTCAGCATTGCAAGCACCTTAGGAATAAGAGTGGTTCTACTCTTTTATTTTCCAAAGACAAAACAAGGGCCAGAAATGTTAGGGGATTTGTCTGAGCTCATTTGGCTTGTAAATAAAGGAGCCTTGGCCAAGCTGGTGCTGTGTGGACCTTTACCACTCAGATGTGCGATTTGAGGTGGACTTTGAAGGACCACATTAAAGGCCTCCATGTTGAACATGCAGGTTGAGAACTGTACATCTTTAGGAAGTGCCCCCCCCCCCATAGATTTTGACCACTGCCTAGGGAGGAGGACACATTAGCTGAAAGTGGGATTTATATAGACAAAATGGTAGGTAGAACACTTTCACTTTCTCCATTCCAAAGAATGGATTTGTCTGTACAAAGCACCTTAGGCCAGAGTATCCCCAAGGAGTTATGTCCTTGTATTAGGGTGTCTATCTTCCAGTCACTGGTATTGTTTAAAATTTTTTACTTGGATTTGGAAACCAGGTCCACAGTCTGCTATGAGTGTGATCTTAGCTAAGATATTTGCCCTCTCTGGGTTCAAAAGTAATTATAGCACCTGCTTGATCTTCAAGGTAATTATGCAAAACAAAATGAGATCCGGGGCTTGGAGATGGCTTGCTTAGTAAAGTCTTGTTGTGCAAGCACGAGGATCTGAACTCGAGCACCCAAACCCACATTACCACATTTAAAATGGTGGCGTACACTGGTCATCCTGGTGCTGGGGAGACAAAGACAGGCAGATTCCCCAAGATGTGGATCAGCCAGCAAGTCCAGCCTAACTACCCACGAAGGTGAGCTCCAGGCAAATGAGAGACTCTTTTCTCAATTTGAAAATAAAAATTATGAGTAGTTCCTAAGGACTAGCACCCTCTGGCCTCCACATAGACACACATACATGTGTGTGTGCTCCTACACACACACACACACACACACACACACACACACACACACATGCACGCACACACATGCACGCACACATACTAAATGATATCATTAAACTGTTTTCAAAGCACCTGCTTATTTGTGTCTATGACATACACATTCACTATTATAACCAGGAATTTTCAGCTCTACCCTATCTATGTTCCTTGGTTTGCCTTGAGTGAACCTTCTGAGAACCTTTGAACAAGACCTTTTGTGAGGAAGTATAACCCCCCCCATGGGCTCATATATTTAAATACTTAGTTATCAGGGAATGGTACTACTTGAGAAGGATTAGGAGGCATGGCCTTAATGGAGTAGGTGTGGCTTTAATTGAAGGAAGAGTGTCACTGGGTGGGTAGGGGTGCTTTGAGGTTTCCAAAGCCCAAGCAAAGCCTAGTCTCTCTCTCTCTCTCTCTCTCTCTCTCTCTCTCTCTCTCTCTCTCTCTTTCTGCCTATGGATCAGGTTGAAGCTTTCAGCTACTGCTCCACTGTCTGCCTATGTTCCATCATGATAATGGACTATACCTTTGAAACTACAAGCAAGCCCTAATTAAATGCTTTTTTAAATAACGGTTATCTTGGTCATGGTGTCTCTTCACAGCAGTAGAACATTGACTAAAATACCTTAGTACTATCTTCATATCAGTACAGTTGAAGAGAAAGAAGACACAGTAAACACCCAAGTAGACTGTAGTGAAAACCACACTCATGAGCATAGCCCTCTAGCAGTTCTGCCTGATGATAATGAGGCACTTAGTGATCCACCCAACAGCCCTAAGGCAGCACAGCTTTGAAACTTTGAAATATTCTCTTTTAAAACAACACACCATCTTTGCCCTAACAAGTACAGTCATGAAATCACCAACGGTCACTCTCTTGGTCATCTGTTGTATACTTTAAGGATAATATGCAAATAGTCCCTGATACACAAGGGTCCATACGTAGTTTTACAGCTTTTGGATGGTGGGGAAAATGTACATTCAGTAAGAATTGTACTCTGAACTCTGAATTTTGGTCTTTTTTTGCTTAGCAATAGTGATGTGGTTACATCATCTCCTCCTGTGGATGGCGGGTGACATCAAGCAGATGTTCCCATGCAATCAAGGAGTGTATGCAGCTGGTATTAGTGGGTTCTATATCACTAAGCTCTGATGCTGGATTGGTCAGGTGCATTAAATGCATTTAAATAGAAAATGCAAATAGAGCAGTATTTCTAGTTTATAGAGGTTATTGAGATGTAACCTCATGATGACTGCGGCAGCATCTGTATACTTCATCTCCCCTGGCATCTATTCTATAGGGCAGCAGAGCTGAGCTTGGAAACATTTCAGGAGCAGAATGATTTTCCCTATCAGAAGTATAGATCTGGGTTTTCCACTGAGTGGAAATAAGATCACTAGGTGTCAGGAGCTCAGGGGAAACATTTGATACAGCTGAGTAGGGACAGATGTCATTTAGACAAAGATGGCTGGAGCCATCCTATCTCTTATACTAGAAATAAAAAGTCCAAAGAGGCCAAAAGATAATGACGTACCATCTTCAATAATGACTGTTCTTTCTGGGCTTTCTCCTGGCACTCCTAATGGGAAGGCTTTGATGATGCTGTGGACATTGCTGAGTAGCGCCTTGCTATGAAGGATTCTGTAGGGAGGAGGGGCGTGGTGCTCAGGAGCCTCCATTCCTTCCTCCCCTGGGAGAGGAGGGCCAATTTGGAACTGTCCTGGGGCACATTTTTCCTTCAGCCCAGACAAAGACACAACTGTTCTTGAACATCAAAAGGTACAGCTAGTCACACCCCAGGCATCATTTTAGAGCTTGATGCCACCTCATTATGTCTCAGTTTTCCAATAAAGAGACCAGAAGCACCCGCCTTTTCCCTAGGCTGGAGCATCAGTTGAGGGGACTCCAGGCTTTTAAGCCCTTCAGATGTAAATCTCTGTCTGGCAGTCCCTCTCCAGCTTCCATTAGGAAATTGGTTTATAATGTGTTATAATGGGTGACAGTTTTTCAAGTCACTTAATTGGAATTGTTCTTGTGATTTTTTTTTTTTTCCACTTACCTCTTGTATCCCAGTCCTAAACACTTTCTGATCTTTGGAACTTTAAAAAGTTCAGGCAGGGGAGATGGCTCAGGAGCTGGGATGGGGGAGGGAATCTTGTCGTGTGTGTGTGTGTGTGTGTGTGTGTGTGTGTGTGTGTGTGTGTGTGTGTGTGTGTGTATGAGTACTTGGGTTTGGACCTCCAGAACCCACGTAAGGCTGGAACTGTAGCACAAGTGCCTGTCACCTCAGCATCCCTGTGGAAAGGCGCGAGGTGGAGACAGGAGAATATCCTCAAGTTTGTCACCAGTGAGCCTGGAATTTGTAGTGAAGATGAGACTCTGTCTCAGACACAAGGTGGGGTGTGAGGTCCAGTGCCTGAGGCTGATTCACACTGTGGCAAGGACATACAGTGATGGGGGGCGGGGCTGACTGATTCAAAAAGAAAAGAATTTGGAATTCCCCACCATCCTGCCTAGCTGCAAGTAGACAGTAGCCATTTACCATGCTAGGGAGAGAGGTACAGGTTCAAAGGGACCCCAAAATAATGAAATCTAACCTTAACCTTTAAGACAGTGTCAGAAAGAAATGGTAATTGGATCTTTACAAATAAACACATTTGTGTTTGATTCTAGACACGGCACTGTAGAAATGTATGACCTTCTGTCGTCTCCCTGCCTGTGAAAGATTATGGTTTCAATGTGAAATGGCCTCTGTGGACTTAGGTGTCTATGATCCCCCATCTTTATTCAGACCGTGTGCTTTCAGATTTTTGCCATCTTGTTGGAAGACCTGAAGAAGCAAATTAGCAAGTCATTTGATTCAAAGGCAAAACAAAGTACAAGTTAGGTAGGTCTGCAAGAGAACAACAGGCTGAATGAGGCTGCCTGATGGGACAGGGTTGCTGTTTGTGGCCTCCTTGTGGGTCCACTGGAAGAGTTTTGCTATGGGCAGGATATGAGTATTTTTGTTTTGACTGACAGGCGTAGGTTATACAAGGCCTTGTTCACTGAGAGTATCCTTTTGGCTTTAGTCATACGCATGCCCAATCATGCCTAGGCATAAGACAGTAAACAAGAGACTTGTTCTAAAAATTCTCTTAGAGAAAACAGTTTACCTTAATGCAAACTTAATGCTTAAAACTAGTCTAGGCAGGATCGGACCCCTGTCCCTAGTTCCAGGATATTTTAGGATGTACATAGAAGGAGTTACTAATGGTTGCTAAGGAACCATAAAGTAAAGTGGCCTGGTTGCTTTGTTTGGTGAAGGTTGTGTGTAGCTCCATGCAAATGGGGTCACGGTTGCTAAGTGCTTTGTTGGGAAACTAGAGGAGGTGGCTGGCTCCATCTTGGATCCTGGGTTGCTAGACTTGACCCTCCACTTGTCTCATTTGGACACTTGGTTCCCACTTGATGGTGTTGGGGGAGGTCATTGAACCTAGCTGGATGATGAAGTCAGAACTTGTAGAATATAGTCCACCCATAGCTGGCTCACATGTTCAGGTCTGATGTCTTGGCTTCCTTTATGCCACCACGAAGCAAACAGACATGGCAAGTCTCACTCGCCACCATGAGTAAGTCAGCCACCATGCTCTCTCCACCTTGATAGACTGTACTATGAGCCAAAATGAACCTCTTTAAGGTGTAGTCTGCCATGGTGATGAGAGAAGTAACTGACACATCCTTAGGGGACTATAATAAAGCATAGTAATCAAAAAAACCAAGTCTCACACCAAACAGTGTCAGTTCAGGTCACAGGTCGAACTCTTGTTGGGTCTAAGACCCCGAACAGGCTGCTTAACTCCTCAAAACCCGGTTTCCTCATTTGTCACTTGGGGTTGGGAATTGTCCCTGCCTCTCAGCACTGGCAGAGGGTAGATTTAGTAGAGCGTAAGTTGTCAATAAAAATGAGCTACTAGCAGTTCTCATGCCCTGAAACATTATTAGTAAAACTAGGGACCACTCAAGAAGGGAGGTAGAACATTCAGACGCTGGGAAAAGAACTCCACAGAGACTATCCCTGCTTTATATTTTAACAGAACAGCCAAACATGGGACAAACAGAGACCCAAGGCATGCCCAAAGTCCTAAAATTAAAAATACTACAGCTTCAGACACATCCACCCAATGCCTACAAGGTCTGGAAGAGGGACTGCAGCAGGAACTGGGGACCCTCTGAGCAATAGCTTTTCCAGCCACCCTGGAAGAATGACACTATTTTAATACCCACTTGAAGTTTTTGGTAAAGCAAAACAGCAATGCCTCTGTAGGACTCAGTTTAACTCCTCATAAACTCAAGAGTTTGGATTCAGGAATGATGAGAGATCACTCAGACGCTGACGTCTCTAGTCTATAGGAAGGGTGACTGATCTTCCTAATATCGAAGGCCAGGGTTGGGAGCCCTGTACAAGATGCTTATCGTGTTCCTTTCTGCCCCTACACACAGGGATCGCAATGAGCTTTGCCCATCAGGCCTAAAAGGCCACCTAGAAAAGACCTTGCCCTTCCCCCACAGTGTCTATTGGTACATAAAATGGGGCATGCGGTTGTGAGAACCAGTGGGTGGGCCATAGGGCTACTGAAGTCCTTTCGGTGTTGCGGGGGTGGTACCCCTCACTAAGGGCCTCGGGTCCCTGGGAGCAGAGAGCAGCATACACACAGATTGCTCCCATAACAGCCATAACCTCAATACCAGATCCGAAACTCTCCAAGACAGCGTGGGGTGTTTAGTCCGCAGCTTCATTTTAATTAGGTTAAGGGGAAGTTTGTCCTGGCTCTTTACAGTTAGCACAGAATGTGCTCACTGTGTAGTGTAAGTACCCCTAATCCCAAGCCATAACTGTTTCTGATTTCTGAACATTCACATACACACATAGTGAGATGGTGCTCGAGCCTGGACACTCATGTCGCTTCTGTTTCATTGACCCTTTCTATCCAGGTAGTGCCGTTGATTTTAGGCAATATTTAGCCTCTGCTCCAACTTCTCGTGAGATCACTTGGGAAATAGCCCATTTGTGACATCGTATTGCACTCAAAATGTTGCATATTTTGGAGAATTTTGGATTTTGGATCTGTAGCGTGGGATGCTCCCCTTGTATGGCAATGAAAATCCAACCGTTAGAAAGGAAGAAAGATGGAGCCAGAGAGATGAACCAACAGTTAAGAGAATAATATACGGCTCTGACAGAAGTCTCAAGGTCAGTTCTCAGCACACAAGTGGGGCAGCTCACAACCACCAGCAACTCCTGGGGGATCCAGGGAATCCCACACCTTCTCCTGGCCTTCATGGACACCTGCACACACACACACACACACACACACACACACACACACACACACACAGAGTTCACATAAACACACATAGGCACATACATACATACACACACACACACACACACACACACACACACACACACACACACACATATATATATATACACACACACACAGATATGTATGTACAAACATAAATATAAGTAATGATAAATCTCTTTAAAAAGAAGGAAATAGGAATCACTAGTAACCTCCCTGTTCCGATCCCTGCTCTGTTACTGCCTCATCTGTATTCTCTCTGAGTGCGCATTTGTACACTGAGTTTTTATATGTGTTTCGTCACCCACACTGTCACGAGAGCTGACATTTATGAGTCTCTTACCTGTGTTCTGCATTGGGTTAAGCAATTTATGAAGTCTATTTCATTTAACCTCTACAGAAAACCTAAAGTGAGGGAAGGCGAGTGTAGTAAATGTACAGATGGAAAGATTGGGGTCTCGGTCGAAGTCACATTTTATATGGCAGGCAGGTTTCCGGCTCTCACTTGTTCTCCAGAAGCATGGCTCCTGGCGGTTACATCCCTTCCCAGAGAATAATTAAACTGTTTATCAACCATTTCATTCCTCTGAACATTTTGAGTTTCTGTCTAGATTCTTATCATTATAAGTAATAAAGTTACAAGTACTGGGATGGCTTGTACATAAGACTTCATGGGAATACAGGTATTCAGCTTAATATAAAATAAAATGAATATTTTTTAAATGTCACTGGTTTGGTCTGGAAGCAATGGCTTCCCAGACAATTTAACTCCAGTTTGTATTAGTATCAAATGATACAAAGTGAGGGTGACTTTGTTGATTTTACCCTCCAGTGTTGCTGATTAAACACGTGCGTTGGGTTGGGCTTTTCTTTGTAGGTAGAGTGCTTGCAAGAGACTTTGAATCCCCACACCTAAAATAGCAATAAAGACAAACAAGCAAAAAAAAAAAAAAAAAACCAATGTGATGGCTTCCCTTGTTAAAGTTTGGATCTCCAGGTAGGTGATTAACATGGGACAGTGCCTGTGCCAGTAAGAGGCAGAGGGAAGGAAGGAGCTCAGCAATGACCAACACGGCAGGAATTAGATGGTTATGGACTAAAATTTAAACTGTGAACTTCTAGCGTGAAGATACCTGCGGTCATGAGGTTTCTTTTTAACTCTAAGTTCCCACAAGTTAAGTACTGGCTGGCTCTCAGTTTGTTGCTGGGATGGAGGGAAGTCATGCACACTTGTGTTTTGAGAAGGTTTTAAGAGTCCATGAACGCCCTTGTGGTGATGTGAACACCCCTTAGTTTATCTGGATGTTGAGCTTTGAAAGGAACCTACCAACCAATCAACTTCTGGGCCTATGTCACTGGTAGCAGGCCACATCGTACATCAAATGGACAAGAGGAGCAGCCCTGGGAAAGCTAGCAAGGAGCCAGCCTTTCTATCCGAATCCACTTACCCAGAATATACAGTAAATTGCAAGAAGAATGGGAGTCTCACGGAGTGATAGGTTCTGAGGTTAGCCACTGTCTTTGTGTGATAAGCTCACAGCAGATACAAGTCTAGACCAGAGCAGGCAAGAGGGACCTCCTCCACTCCCCACTCCAGGAGTAACCAAGCAGGATGCTTCGGAGCTCCAAAGAGTCTCTGTGTGCCTTCATCCTATTTCTCTCTGGCATTGTCTACTGCATTGGGAAGGCTGGGATTTGAACCTACACCTGTGTGCAAGGCATCAGCTGGTTCTACCAGGAGAGGAGAGCTTTTGCTGGTATAACAGTGTGAGAGAGAGCTACAGATGTAGCATAAACAGGAAGTTCACAAAGTTCAGAGGGGCCACATCAGATTATGGATGCGCCACTCCCAAACTCTTTCCAGTAAAGAAAGTGAGAAGGGGGTCTTGGAAAAGCTCCTTAAAATCAGAAAAAGAAGGTCATTTTTGCATCATCCAGTGAACAGAGGCTGAACCCAGTTTCCAAATAGCTAAGATCACCTGGTCTCTGGGGAATCTATGGTTTCTTATTCCCAATTCTTAATGATTTCTGGTCACCTGGAAAGCAGGTCAGGCATGCTACTGGAACACCAGAAAGATTCTGGGAATATAAACACATGTGTGTACTGCAAGTTGAGTTCTGTAACCATGTGGCCTTTCTGTGTAGGAGCTGTGTGTAGGTATGTGTGTGTGCATGTGACTGCAGCTCTGGGGGTCTGAGTGGTGCATATACTATATTTTGTGTATATGTGAATGGAGACCAGAGGTTGATGGAGAGTGTCTACCTCAATTGCTCTCTACCTTTTCTTTTGGGGGGGTCTCTCTCTGAATTTATTGATTTAGCAAGTCTAGCTGGGCAGCAAGCCCCGGGGATCTTCCTGGCTCTGCCTCCCAGGGTTGAGATTACAGACGTACTCTACCACCACACCCAGGTTTCACATGGGTGCTGGGATCAAACTCAGGTCCTTGTGTTTATAAAGTAAGCATTTACAGAAATGCCCTATCTGCTCAGACCCCCTTTTATGATTTTTCTGTGAAGAGGGAAATATCCTTACATCAGCACTAGCTAGTACAGTAGCCACAGCAACGCAAAGTCCTCAGCTGACCTATTGCCAGTACAACTGAACAACAGAATTTTTCAATTTATTCTGATTGATTTTTATTTCAAAATTTATGGCAGCATTTTATGGCACAGAGATGACAAGCTGACAGAAATCTTTCTCATTTCGATGGCTAATATTATTTTTATATATTATATAAAATTGTATTTTATATAAAGTTTTAATCTCTAATGACTCAAAGAAGTCAAGTGTTGCATTTAATCCAAAAAGAATGAGCAGACAGCTTCGGTAAGGAAGGTTGGAGCGGAGGCAGTTAATGTAAGGTGGGGCCCAAGGCAAGGAATTTGTTTAAATGTGTCTGCCTTTGTGTGGCTCTCTGTACTCCACTGGGTGCTGGGGCTTCTTCTTCCTGGATGAAGCAGTTATTTTAGAGTCTCAGTGTTTTCAGACTCAATAGGCTTGATATTTCACACAGCTGGGCTCTCCTGGGTATGAAAGGCCTCTCCTTCAGCTTCCTATTCCCCTGTTTCTTCCAGCTGCTCAGATGTGATGCCTTGGGTGCTCGTTCCAGTGCTGATCCGGTAACGACAGCCCACATATTCAGAATTAAATAAGTTGCCACTGTATGGAGGAAAAACAGTGCTCTGCAGAAAGTACCGGATCATACTAAGTGTAGTTCTTTGACCCAGTGGGTCCTGATCTCTTTATTTTATAGTTAAGAAGGAGTATTTAGCTGGCCTTGGTGGTACAGGCCTGTAATCCCAGTGCTAAGAAGACCAGGGCAGGAAGATTGAAAGTTCAGTGCCTTCCTGGCTCCAGAGCCCAGCCTGAGAAACTCAATGAGACCCTGTCACAAAATAAATAGCAAGATGGCTGGGGTGTAGCCCAGTACCTGCCTAGCATATGTGAGGCCATGGGTTCAAAGCACTGCACACATATAAAGAAATTAAATCTAGCTATGGTGATTAGCATTGACCTAAAAATGACTTAGTGCATGGTGAACTTCCTTCTACTTGCTCAAAGTCCTCTTAATTAATATTTATTTATGAGTGGGTAGAAAAGTGCCATTGATTCTCTGCTTTTGCTTTTACTAAGTTTTAAAAGCAACGGTTACCTACTTTAACAAGAAAGTTGGCTAGCTTTCCTAAGGTTCATTAAAGATGGAAGAAGTGTTCGGACTACCCCTGCGACCCTTCAAATGCTGCCGAATTCCTTTTTACTGACGTGTGTGGGAGCTGAATCTTCTCAATGCTGCGACCCCTTAACACCTCCTTCATGTTGTGGTGACCCCAACCGTAGCACTGTTTTCATTGCTACTTCATAACTGTCATTGTGCTACGGTTATAATGAATTGTAATGCAAATATTTTGGGAGATAGAGATATACCAAAGGAGTCATGACCCACGAGTTGAGAATCCCTGCAGGAAAATACCCAAGCCGGGCTGCAATCATTCTGAACAAAATCATTAATCATCCAAGAAGAGAGATATCTTTAAATCAAGGAAAATTCCAATCCAACGCAGGCGAAGACAGCTGGGTGTCCCGTTCCTATAATGGACTCCACTAAACCAAAAGGGAGAGGGAGGCAGTCTATCATGATTAAACAGCGGAGTGACCAGAAGCCAAACAAGATGACTCAAAGACTCAGTGGCAGGGACAGGAAAGTAAGAGCATACTCAGCTGAGCTACCCTTGTTCCATATGAGAGAGAGGTGAAGCCAAGTGATATACTGTTGATGAAGTTGCACCCACTTCCAAATGCCCAGGCATGTGCTAGAATCTAGCATTATGTTCAATGTACCAATCTCAGACTCACCGTATCTCTCTGCCCTCACCCGATATGGTCCGGGCGATATTACAGAAGTATTCTGCATGGATTACAGGAAGACAGCCTGGGCGATAAGTGGACTGTCAGAGTTAAATGTCCTGTCAGGTCCCGTAGTCAGACTGTCTTGAAGGGGACAGGGATGGGAAGAATCAGAGATCACTGGGAAGAACAGGCTCCTTGACTCAGTCTCCCTCTGGGACTGCCATGCCTCAAGGAAAATCCTAGAAGAGAAGCTAGGGACCAGTTCCATAAAAACCTGTCCAGCATCAGAAAGAAGCATCTGGAAGGGGGATTTTAAACTAACAAATAGTAACTTGATTGCAAGCCCAGGGAGTCAGAGATTTGATTAAAGATGTCATAGAGGAGTATAAGAAACTGCACACTGCTTGGTGCTCAGCATTTTATGACCATCCTCTTCTACATAAATCCCCACGAAGTGTCCCAGGAAATGGTGTCTTTTTAAAAAACAAAACAAAACAAAACAAAACAAAAAACCCTTTCTATAATTCTCTTCTCCTTCAGAAGTGAAACCAAGTTATGTGCTCTATTCTGGCAAATCTGCCCCTATCATCCTGTTGTTAACAGTTGCTGGTATATCTTTCTTAGAAGGTAGAAAAAAATGACCCACTTTATGTCAAAACCAGTATCTTTCATCATACAAGAATTAAAAAGAATGCTCTCAGTACTGGAGAGATGACTCCGGTGGTGAAGGGTGCTTGCTGCTCTTGCAGAGGACCCAGGGTGCCCATAACATGATCCTTATTGAGAGATTTATGTTGATGAGAAGTTTTAAAGGACAAGAATTTTGAACCAACATCAAGATAAATGAAGAAAGCAAGCCATTACACCACGATGCACTTAATATTAGCTCATAGGGGGTGACCTCTGCCTTGGTTACATGTCATCTCACTGTGACTCAATACAAGAAGCAATTTAATGGAAAGGGGGCTAATTTGAATACATAATTTTATGGCACAGAAACCATGGTGTCCTGGGGCTCCATCTATGATGGCAAGAACTCACAGCATGACCTATTATATCTCTGTGGATCAAGCAGCATTCTCAGGCCAGAACGGACCTATGTCACTCTAGTCCTGTGTTTGCCATCTAGTCCCCACGTCCAAAAGATTCTATAGCCTTTAAATGCAGCACTACCAGCTGGAGAGAAATATTCAAACACAGGATCCTCTGAGGAACATTTCATATACAAGCCATAAAAATGTCCACCCATAACAAAGTAACACCTAAGTACCATTTGGTTTTGGGCTTTCTCTTCTAGGAATAAGCATGTAAGAACTGGATTTAAATTCAATATTGGCCTTTAATTCAAATCATTCAAATTCTTCTAGTACCCCTATGGGGAGCTAGAGCAGCCCTAGGCTTTCTCAGAAGCCTCGATGAAAGACAAAAGGAACTTTGACAAGGCCTGTCTGATTCAGTGTCTCAGAGGAGTCAAGGTTGTGGCTTCTGGGGACCCAACTCTTCCCCTCTGGGCTGTGCTTTTCAGTCCTAAGGCAGCATTATCTGACATACATCTTGTGTTCTCTTTGCCAACACTGTTTAACTTAGTACTTCTTAATTAACTTGCTTGGCACAGGACAAAGCTTATGAAAGCCCTCCATACCTGAGCTTTTATCTTCTCTATCTTTCTCGTCCCCTGATACCTTACCATCAGGACCCTGTCAATGAAGGCCCTGCTGGCTCAGATTAACTGGTGCCTGAACAAGAACACAGAACTAAAGTTCCCCTTGTCCTTTCATCTGAGCCTCTGAGAAAGATTTGGACAAGTCTGGCCCCTCACATGCCACAAATCTATTTGCTACCAGGTACATTTTAATGCTTAATCAGGAACTAACTTGATACCAAAGCATGAGGCTCGGCATGACCAGAGACCAAGGGACCAAGTGTGGGGAGTAGATGGATTTTGAGTACCTTAATGTTGAATTGATCTTAGTAAAGTGACGACTCTTAGCTTTCACTATCCCAGGTTTCCCAATAATCATAGTTCCATTACTACATGTGCAAATATGTATGTGTGATGGTATGCGTGTGCACACATAGGGCTAAACGGTCTCACCAATGAGCCATGTTCTTGAAGCTGAGATGCAAAATAGGTTTTCACAGTTCCTGGCCATTGGTACTGACTTGCTTTTCCCTTGGAAAGCCTGTGTATTGAAATGCCGGCATAGATCCTTGGGACGTGGTAAATAAAGAGAAACAAGAGCTAGTATAGAAATACAGATGTCCCTCAGCTTATGATGAGTTTATGCTATGATTAACCCAGCCCAAATTGAATGATCACCAGCCAATATCTATTTAACATACCAAAGATTCTGAATATTCTACCTTAGCCCAGAAGACTTTAACTATGCTGAAAACAGTTATCTTAGACTACAGTTGAACAAAATCATCTAATGTATACTCTGTTCAATAATAATGTCAAATACCTTATGCAATTTGTGAAGCACTTTAATGAATAATAGGATTTGGGGCAGGTATACTTTTACACCATCATAAAAAATCATAAACGTAATGATTACATGTTGAAGACCAACTGCTATTCTGAATTTAAAATTTCAGAGTTAAATGGTAATAACAAACGTGCTGAACAGGTGGGCTTGACTGGTAACGTGCTTGCTGCACAAACACGAAGACCCAGAACTCATGTCAAATAGTGGAGCATGAGATTCATGCTCCTATAATCCCAGCTCTCTAGGGGCAGAGCCAGGAAGATACCTGCAGCTTGCTGGCCAGCTGATCCAGTCAACTCGGCAAACTCCAGGTTCAGTGAGAGACCCCGCGTGTCTCAAAAAAATAAGGTGGAACGCGATTAAGGAACACATGCAATGACATCTACCTTCTCTCACACACATGTGCACACACTTGTGCACACGCACAAATGTATACATAAATGTACACACGAAGAAGTGGTAAAGAGCAACATCATTCATTTATTGCTCGGTGTGGGCACAGGAAACTGACAGTTGATGCAATGACTGGCTACCTTGTCAATGACCTTCCCTGGGCTATCTGACTCACCTAATCCATGCAGTTACTACTATTAATTTTTACCATGGAACACATCCTCCAAAAAAGAACCGGCGCCACTCTGGGTGATATGGTCATGAATATTACCCCTTCCCGCTGGCAATCATGTAGGAATTGATTGGACCCAGCGTGGCTCCTTCTGCTACAGTGCACACCTGGAGATCTCACTGCATGAAGAGTCAGACTAGATGTTCAAAATTGAGCAAGTTTATTTATTATCTGAAGAGAGAGTTGGATAAATGGGGCGCCTTGGGGAAATCATTTTTACAGGTAGCATTCAGCTTCAAGGGGCTGTGGTGTCTCTCTGCTATTTCCTGACGGCAGCTGACTTTTTTATGCAAAGAAAGACAGGAAGACTTTTTTCCAGAAAGATTTACTATCTCGTATCAAAAGGATCCTCTCACAGGTATGGTTTCCTCGTTAAATTTTACTGACATACTGGGCCAGATTCTTGAAAAATTATTTCTGGTTTTCCCCCCTCCATTTCTAATTTACTGGATTATAATAGGTAATGTCTTTAACCCCTTCTGGACCTGTTTCCACAATGCAAAAATAAAACCAGGACATCTAAACTATATAAAAAGGAATGTCATGGGAACAGGGTAGATATTTTTGATGTTATGGAAGAAACGACGTATGTTATAGTAGTAATAATTTTCATTCTTTTCTTTAAGCCTCCCCAGAGAATAAGACTCATGCTTCACTTTTAAAGAAAGAGGAAAAACACAGGTAGGGGAAGAGGTGATTTAATGCTTCAGTCAGCTGAAAGGGAGGGAGCCCTTCCCCGTGGCCTTCCTGGGGTTCACAGTTTTCAGCCCCTGATAGCTGAACAGTCAGAGGCAGTATTTCAGTAAGGGCATCTGAAGTACAAGCAGAATGTCTGTTAGATCAAAAGCAAGTTTTAACATTTCATTGAAGAAGACACAGAGAATTCTGGAGCCTGAGATTTGAGAAATTGTATCTGTCGACTTCCCAGAAGGTAAAAGCCCCTAAAATAGGAATTATTATTTTGTACTATCTTCTTCCCATAATGCTTTCTGTAGTCTACTAGAAGAAGATGGTTTTGATATACAGTTGATGAATAAGGATGTCATGTAACTGTGGGCGAGTCCAGAACGGAATAGCCTGGTGTTACATGTTTGGATTTTGTTTGTTCTCATTGTCAATAATAGTTCATGGTAAATTTATAAAATAATGATTACTATGAAAATTATTATTTCTCACTGTAAAAATTGTGACTGATTTATTTCTGTGTTTATAGACACAGAAATACACGAGTGCACACATGTATGTGAAGGGTTGGACATAAATCTAGAACAAAAGTTTTGTCACTTATAAAATAGTTATGATTAGCTATTTTAAAATATTCTACTGTGAATATTTTCTCGGTAAATAATGCCAAAGGCATGGCTGGGTGCATGGTGACTTAATATTATCCTGTAGAGTTTGGACCTTTGAATCTGAATTTTAAAAATTAACTGTGATGATTTCCTTGTACTCAGCTGTGTCCAGCCTGTAGCCCATGGGCTGCATTCAGATGCATGAGGCCAAAGATAGTTAAGAATGCAGTCCAACATACAATTATAAGCTTACTTTTATAAGACTTCTTTTTTTTTTTTTGTTACAATTGTTTTTTGATAGCTCACTTGCACGCTTCTTGAGTGTAGGCTTTGTAGATGATAGTGTAATGTACAATGACAAAAGACTAGACATACGTGCACGGTAGAGTTTAGACTCGCTAAGTGGATTTCCCAGACACAGCAAGGAAGAACTATCCTCAAGTTCTTGACTACCTTCGCCACATGCTCATTAATTTCTCACATTTTTCTTTCGCTATATGTGCCCCATGTCTGTGAGTGTTTGCTTTACTGCGGGTAGGTTTGCCTGTCATATGAGGAAACGGAACCAGTTCTATCTCCGGTCATCAGAAAGGTAGCAGACAGAAAGAGGAGCTTTCAGACAGAGTTATACAAGAGAATCAGGAACAAAATATCTCCCATCAAAGATAATCCCAGGATAAGATGGCTTCACTGATGAAGTTTGCTTTTACATAGTGAATAGGAATTATTCTCAAACTATTACCAAAATATAAAGAAAAGAAATTTCACCTTATGAGAGTGGTATTAGGCTTTTACCAAAAACAGATGTGGCTACAAACAAGGCAATAGTAAGAGAAGACACAGAGCAATATCCCTGATGAACAAAGCTACAAAAGTTTTCAACGAACCAATTCTGACTGTACACACAAAAGGACTACACACTGTCACCCAATGGAGTATTATCCCAGGGCTATATGGATGCATAAGTCAACAAATGTAATGACTCAAACCAAGAGAATGAAAAACAAAAACCATGCAATCATATAGACAGTTGCAAAAAAAAAAAAAGAAAAATCATTCAATAAAATTCAAGATTAACTCTAGCAGCAGCAGCAGCATTGTCACCATCATTGTGCCACCCAGATCTCATGACACAATTCTGTAGTCCCATTGGTGTGGGAGGCCAAGGTCAGGAAGATGGCCATGTCCAGGAGTCTTTGGGCTATGGAGTAAGGCCAAGGCCAGTATAGGCAATGTCATGAGAATCTATTTAAATTTTTGTTAATAGAAAAAAGTCTTTGGGTATAAGTCACAGTAGAGCATTTGCCTAGCCTGAAAAGGGTCTTGTGTTCAGTCCCTGGTATAAGGCAGTGACGTGTGGCGGGGGTGGTCTGTGTATGACAACCCACAGCCAGAGCCACACTGAATAAGGACACATTGCTATCATTTATTGTAGGGTCAGAAACAAGGTAAAGGTTGATTCACTCATCTGTTAACCAACATAGTATTTCGAGTCTAAGCCAGCACAGTGAGTTAAGAGAGAAAAATCTAAGGCAGGAGGAAAAATTATCCCTATTTGCAAACAGCATGATTCTGTATGGTGAGAAGGCTAGACTGCACCAAGAATGCTAAAACTGACCAGCCAACTCAGTAAGCTTGCACGATATGAAATCAGTTTCAAGAATCGACAGTACTTTTATATATCAATAGCAAAACTGCTGAAAAAAAAAAACCAATCTTAATGCTAGCTGTTACAGCAAATAACCTGTATAAATAAATTTAACCGAGGAGGTGAATTATCTCCACAATGAAAATTACAGAACACCAATGAAGGAAACTAAAGATAACGTACCAAGTGGAAACGCATTCCATTTTACAGACTAATTAATATTGTTAACATGCCCATACTATCCAGAGTGACCTACAGAAGCAGTGCAATTCCTATCAAATGCTAATGACATTCTTCACCGAAATAGGAACAGGGGGGAAAAGGAAAAGCTCCTAAAACTTAGATAAAAGCACTAATGACTCTGAATAGCTAGAACATTCCTGAGCAAAACAAAGAAAGCTGGAGGCAGAATAACATTGCAGCCCAAACACACTGCAAAGGACACACACAGAGCAGTGCAGTGGGATGGCGAGTGTGGAATAACAGCCACATAATTATGGCCAATCTGTTCCCAACAACAATAACAAACCGGTCAAAAATACATTAGGAAAACAAGTCTCCTCAATAAAGGGTGCAAGGAAGGCTGGCTATCGCCATGCAGAAGAATAAAGAGCCTTTTCTCTTGCGTTTTCTAGACACACATACATGGGAAACACTCTGAGACTTTTCCTTCAGCCACGCCCACCAAGAGTGCCACCTACAAAAGTAAAAATGGACCAGTGAGACTAGCCTCAGTCTAAAAACTCCTGTACAAGTGGAATAATTAAGAGTTAAAAAGAAAACTTGCAGAATGGGAGAATATTTGCAAACTACTTATCCATGATCAGAATAGTAACCAGAAATGGGCAGTTCTCAAAAGACATGCAGATGGCCAATAAGAATGCTCTTAGCATCGCTAATCAGGGAGGTACAAATTAAACCCACGATGAGATATTACATCCCTCTCCATGTGTGTACTTGTTTGTTTAGGTGCATGTGTATGGGTGCACATGTGTCCACATAGAGTTCAACATTAAGTGTTACTCTTCAGGAAACAATGTCTATCTGGCCTGAGGTTTGCTGAGTAAGCTAGGCTGGCTGCTCAGGAAACCCAGCGATCTGACTCTTCTCCCCAGTTCTGTGTACACTGAATGAATGAATGATAACAAATGCAAACACCATGCTCACCTTTTTATATGGGTTATAAGGATTGAGTTTAGGTCTTTGTGCTTGCATAATAAGCACTTCGTCAACTGAGCCATTTTCCCAGTCCCTATACATACTATATATATACATATATATACATATATACATATATACACATATATACATATATACACATATATACATATATACACATATATACATATATATATACACATATATACATATATATATATATATATATACATATATATATATATATATATATATATATATATATATATGGAAGGATGTGGGGAAAGAGGAGCTCTTCTACAATGGTAATAGAAATGCAAATTAGTACAACCATTATGGAAAACAGTATGGAGGCTCCTCGAAACATTGAAAATAGAGCTGCCATATGATCTGGCAATCCCACTCCTGAGTGTGTATCCAAAGGAGAGAAAACCAACACATCAGAGAAATATCTACACTTGCATGTTAGTGCAGCACTGTTCACCCCAGCTAACAGTAAAACCAAGCTAGAACTCTGTCAGTGGATGCGTAGATAAGGAAATGAAGTCTTATTTGCCATAAAAATAATACAATTCTGTCATTTGCTACAACATGGGTGTTAAGTCAAGGACGTTGTACTCAGTGATATATCAGGCATGAAAGACAAATGCTGCACGTTCTCTTCAAAGAAGGAACTGACAGTTGATCCCAGAAGTCAAAACAGTGATTTCTAGAGCCAGGGAAGATGGGAAAGGCAAGGGGGGTAGAGAGGTTGGTAATGGCTTCAGGGTCTGACTGGGTACGAGGAATAGATGCTCACATTCTGTAGCACATTAGGGTGGATATGGTTGAAACAAGTTAACAGGTATGGGCAATCCATTAAAATAGCTCATGAATTTTGAATGTTTCCAATATAAAGGTATGATAACTCTGAGTTGCTTAATGGTCCCAGGGTTCCATTGGGATGATGAACATACTTGAGACCTAGATAAAGGTCTCAGTCGCACACTGTTCATGTGTGAAGTTGCTAGTATAAGTGACGTGGATTTCACTGCAGTTAAAAAGGAAGGAAATCCAGATGTTCGTGTGAAACTCAGAGTCACCCTACAGAAGCTAAGGTACCCTGTGGGCATATAGCATGCACCCATGGCATCGGCATGAGAGCTTAGGCACCCCTGTGGTGTGGAATAAGGTACCCAAATTGCATAGGGTACATACCCAAGGCATTGGCTTGAAGACACAGCATAGGCTTAGGGGACCTGGGGAGGCATGGAGGTGAAGCACTGGCGACTGAGAAAGAGGCAAGTGGATGTAAGAACTATCAGTACCCCAAGAACAATGGAGGTGGGTGTTCTGTGAAGGCCTGTACTATCTATTCATTCTCCGGCAGTTTTCAAGGCCTCCCTTCACACACACACACACACACACACACACACACACACACACTGCATATCAGAGTCAATCCTTAGTATCCACAGCAACCCTTCCAGTAGGTGACTTTCCAGAGCACTCAGCATCAGAGCAGGTGGGAAACACCTCAGGGTCGTCATTGAAAGGTTTCTGGCTTTACCAACGTGTGTAGTTAACTGCACACTGCTGAGCCCTAGACTTTCAGTTCCTTAAAACTCCATCTTCAGAGAACTACGGAGTGGGAGTTTCCCTGGGTTATGTCAGCTTTGAAATGGGAAGACTTGCAATAGGCATGAGACACAGGTGGCAGGGAGAGAGGGAGTCGCCATTTGCAACAGAACTAATTAAAAACAAGTGTGAAGTCTGGGAAAGGAAACAGTGCATTGCCCTCTGTGTCACCAGAATAAGAAGTAAGCCAGTGACCTGATAAGAGGACCTGGCGTTGACCCTAAAATATCACAGTGGTATTTGTAAACATGCGCTATGAAAACAACAACAACAAACTAACTGCAAATGAAGTATATCAGTCTGACTATAGAGGTGTACACATGCCAGAGTCCGTTTCTTGCTAATATGCCTGTTTACCATAACTATTAAGAAGGTTAACATTGTTCATTCAGATGATGTTCTATTTCTTTCTTACGAATCCCCCAGCCTTTATAAAACCTCAAGTGTTATGAATCCCATTAGTTAGAATGGAAGAGGAAGGCAGAAGCATTTTTTTTTTTTTTAAACAGAGGCTATGAGACAAACCGTACATCTCTGCATTGGAGTCTGGTTCTAGCTGGCATCCCTTTTGTGTCATCTAGCCTTCAGTGCTATCTATACCAGCTCTCGTTATTCTGTCTCGACCCCACAGCTACAGATTATGCCCACTTCTACAAATGCACAGCACATGTTAGAACCCGTGAAGTCTTCCCCAATGGTTCCCTCTCTACCCAGCCGTCCACTGAGGGCAGCTTCTGTAGTCTACCACTCTGCCATCAACTGTTTCACAGACCGCCTTTTATCGGTTCAGAATGGCCTTTGTCTCTTCTCTAAGTTTTAAGCTCCCAGAAGCTTGGTCTGTGCCCATGATTTACATCCATTCCCCCAGCTCCCTTTTTTCCCCCACAAGCTTGTATTGAACACTCTGTGTATGATAAGACAGCAGAAGAGTTAAAACTCAGCACAGCCCATTTCTGGTCCCTATAGTTTAGGTTTTGTTTGATATAATGAGGTCTCCAGACATAAAACCACACAATACAAGTATTTGGAGCCTCCATAGCAGACTTTCAATGTGAGGCCCATCACGTGGTACATTATTCTTGATTGATGGGTAGATAATTAAGAAGCCGCCTATCAGAGGAGAAGCAGAGAACTGTTTCATTGACTCACAGACAGTCTGTATGTGTTTCAAAGTCATCTGCAGTAGGGGCATCCTCTTCATATTCTTGCCCAGATCATGAGTGCCAGTCATCTTATTCAAACAGAAAACAAAATTAGCCATGCTTGGCCCAGAGTGGAATTTCTGAAAACAGTATTTAACTTGACCTAGATATTGACAAGGATAACAGTGGAGTGCTTGATTGTAGAGTCATCAAATACAGGTTCTTCTTTATTTCTTTGTGGCATTACTGCCTATGCAAATACATTTGATTCACATTGCTGTGTACAGGGTGCTGACAGCTGCAGCCTATTGAGGAGACTGTGAATGCAGTAGACCTAGGTCATCCTTTGCTGACCCCCGTGAGAAAAATGTGATGCAAAATGCTTCACGATGGGAACCTGTTGTTTTCACACTGAGTAACCTGGAGGAGAGACACACAGAGTTTCCTGGAATCACAGAGTAGGAGTCACACGTCAGTAATGTCACACTCGTGGACGCACTAATACTGTAGAGAGAGCGTGAAGGCTCTTCTGTGGAGAGCTTTATAGAGAAGAAAAGAAGTCTGAGGGATTCCAGAAGTCTCTCCAGGAGAGAGGTTCAAACAAGGGTCTGTTGTGAACCAGGTTGAGACTGGATGAATAAAAACAGTGTAAGGAGCCTACCGCACAACCGCGAAAGAACGCAATGGGTTTCTGTTAGCAGTACTTTCTTATACGGATTTTATTTCCTAGGTGAGCACTTACAATTTTCTTTTTTTTTTTTTTAAATTTATTTATTTATTATATGTAAGTACATTGTAGCTATCTTCGGATACTTTTCTTTTTCTTCTCGCTCTGGCCCCGCTCGCTGTAGTTGTCTTCAGACACCCCAGAAGGGGGCATCAGATCCCGTTGTGGATGGTTGTGAGCCATCATGTGGTTGCTGGGATTTGAACTCAGGACCTTTAGAAGAGCAGTCAGTACCCTTAACCACTGAGCCATCTCTCCAGCCCTACAATTTTCTTTTTCTTTTCTTCAATACTAAATAGGTTGTACACATTTCTGTTTTAACAAGCTAATGAATATCTTTTGAGTAAGTTTAGACAACATGATAGAAACTTGTAAGGCATTAACCAGGTGATGTCATCTGCAGTTAGTAGTGCGAGAGATAGAAATGGAGCTCAGTGGTAGAACCTCTACTTGCCCATGAAATCTACCACCAGTACTGAGAAGAAAAATTAAAAGTTCAAAGCGTTGAAGTCACTGTTTGCAGAGGTTGCAGCTAGCGATACGGTAGAGGGCTTGACTTGGATGTGTCAGACCTTTGCTTCTAACCCTAGCACAGAAAAAAGAAATTAGAAAATAATCTCTCTCTCTCTCTCTCTGTATGTGTGTGTGTGTGTGTGTGTGTGTGTGTGTGTGTGTGTGTGTGTGTTATACAGAGGTAAAGAAAATCCCGTTAGCAGTTTTCATAAAAATGGAGAACAGGAGCTCTCTTTTTCCAGATCTAGAAGAGTGGTTTTGTGCAAAGCTTGCACACGCTGGTGAATGGGAACCCTCTTGGATGATAGCAGATGGTAACTTGAGAGATGTGAGGGAAGTAGCTGGGCACCTTCAGCAGAGAAGCAGAGCTGTGTGTGAGTTCCTGACTAACGCACATGACGTGAGATCAGTGGAGACCACCGCCTGGGTGCGGTTGCATCCAGGGCTGTCAAAGGGGAGGCTGGTAGAAGTAGACACAGACAGCCTAGTGAGAAAACTATTGTAGTTGTGCGCTAAAGAGGAAATGGGAAGCAAGATTAAAGCAATATTAAGGGAATAAAGAAAGCAGAGAAAGAAGAATATCCTTACTCATAAGGAGACCCAGCATCTACCGGGAAGGGGGGGAAATCCAGACAGTTGAGCTGAAAAAACCCAATCTAAATGGGAAAGCAAGGTATGTGTGCTGAAGCTGGGAATATTCACCAATGTGTTAAATGTCGCACATTCTAAAAATATGAGATAGATTTCAACAGCCTATAAAGACCGATGATTGGAATCTTGCTTCTATGATGCCATAGTAATTCAGATGGTTCTTAAGTCTCCATGGCAACAGCCAACACTACTTTTTGTTCTTCTTTGAAGTCACATGACACCTGATGTAACACTTAGGGAGCAGAGAGAAATAGCCAATTATATTTCCTAATCAATGACACAGACACCAAGGGCTGCTGCAGAAGGCTCTCATTGACACTATGGGTTATAGTAGTCAGAGCCAGTGAGATGGCTTAGCAGGTAAAGACAACTGCCTCCAAACCAAAACACTGAGTTCAGTTTCCAAGACCTGCTTGGTGGAAGGAGAGAATCAATTCTGCAAGTTATCCTCTGACCTCAACTTGCATGCTCCAGCATGTGTGTGCCAACCCCCCCCACACACACACACAAATGGATCTGGGTATTATCTTAGTCTTCATCAGCAGTTGCTCCATATGAGCCATGGTGCGGTTTATGGATTGAATGTCAATGTAGGAAAATTCCCTCAGGCTTCCACTTAATACCTAAGCATCTTAGTTGTACCACTGATGTACTGGGTTAGCCATGAACAGCCTACCACTTGCACCTGAGGGTGAACAAGAGACTCATCTCCTCACTAAGGATATAATGTTATATCGTGATACATGAACTATAATTCCCTGTTTCTTTGTTTCCCATCTATGAAATAGAAGCGATCACCAATGGGTTGGTTTTTTTTTTTTTTTTTTTTCTTTTTTTTTCTTTTCTTACTCAAAGGGGAAGGTCTATAAAACATTTAGTCAAATTTTGTCAAATGCTTTTTGGGGGAATGAATGTCTGAAAGAAACACCAGTCATGGCCTTGTGTGTGGAGGTGCTGAGATGCTGCATTTCCTAACCTGTAGTCAGGCAGAGCTTCCCAAAGCTTGCGTGCATGAGAAGGACGGAGGGAAATCTCCTTTGAGTGTTCATTAAAGTTACAAGGAAGGATTCAATTCAATTCCCAAAGCCTTTACCATTATCAAGCTGAGTGAGTTAAGATCCATAAACTCAACATGACTTTGTTTTTCAGTGGAGTCGGAAGTTCACAGGCACTAGACTCAAATGATGATGCTAACACACATCACTGCCCGGACACTTGTTACTATCCCTCCTTATTTAACTTTTTCTTTAGTGAGAGAGGATTTCTAGAGAAAAGCTGAGATGGAAAAGCATATTTATCCTCTTCCTCTTCTTTCTTCAACTCACACGCTTGCATTCTTGGTTTTCTCCTGTGGGGTTTTAAAGGCGAGACAGTGATACAGGGATTCTTGGAGCTAAGAACATCCTAGCAATGCTATAGCAACAGCACTGATGGAAGCTATTAAGCTCTTATCTTCCAGGCCACTGGATAGAGAAACAGAAAATACGGAGCTGGGAGACCATGTGCTTAGAGGCTGAAATGCAGGTGAAGGTTAAAAGATAATAAGGACACAGAGTAACCTGAACTAAATGCCGACTGTGCAGGATAGATGCGTGGGTGGGGGCTGGCTACTTAGAGAACGCTCCTGAAAGAGAGTTGATGTGCATTTGGAGGAGACATAATATTTACTGAGTGCGTATGAAGTAATGGACTTTGGGCCCTTTGCCTGCTTTCTCTCGTGGATTGAAAGGTAGATCCTTGATAAGATAATGCACATGCAAAAGAATTATTAGTAGCATAGAAACTGGTTGTATGATGTGTTTGCCAGAAGGTTGGAAATCAAACAGGAGATGCCAGATGACTCCAAAAGCCCAAATAAGGACTTCAGGTATGAGGAGGAACCACAAACCATTAAAAAAAAAGAAGAGAATTCTCTGTCCCCAACCATGGGACTTAAGAAAAAGAGATCCAAGATTGGGAAAAGCAATGTGATTACTAAACTAATTCAAGCCTTGTGCTATGGACTCTAGTCTAGAGGAGGCAAAATCAAGGATGCATACAGGACAAGCTAGAAGAACGACTGCCATGGAGAAGAACATTGGCGTAACGTAAGGACAGATCTCATTAGGGGAAAGAAAGTTGGATTTGAGCATTAAATTTGAAAAGTCTGTAAGGCAGAGATCTTTGCTATAGAATATTAGCAAGCTGAGACATGCCCAATGGGGGCTGCTGGGATGTATTTTTATCACCTGCTTCCTAGGGAAACTGAGAAACATGCAAAGCTAGTAGATATATATCTATTAATTTTCTCATCTCTGGGACCAAATACTTGACAAGAAGGGAGGAACGGTTTATTTGGGTTTGCAGTTTGAAGAAATACAGTTCACCAGGGCAGGGAAATCATGGTGACAGGAACATGGGGCATCTGGCCACACCATATCTGCAGGTAGGAAGCAGAGAGGGAGCAGGAAGTAGCCTGGGCCATCAAACATCAAGACTCACTCCCAGTGACTCACTTTTTCCACCAAGGGTACATCTCTTGACAATTCTACAATCTTCCAAAACAGCTAAGGACCAACTTTGAATACATGAGCCCCTGGGGGCCATTTCACATTCAAAGCATGACAACACAGGGTACCTTCCCCAACACACACGATTTCTTCTCATCCCATGGATCATGAAATAAAGCAAACTCAGACTGTCCACATGTGCTAACTTGCAAGTCCGTCCTTTCAGTCTGTTCTCTGTAATGGTGTGATGAGCTTTCTGTTACTTGAAGCCAGGGCTTCAGGTTGCTTTCTTATGTACATTTGAGGGTGAGGAGAGAAGTCTATCAGCTATAACACAAACTAAATGTCCATGGAGATAGTTTTCCAAATCATTCCACTACAATAACTCCATTCCTTTATTTTATGCACAGCAGACAGGATGCTGAGGGAGACACCGTCTTAACCTTCTGTAATCTTAGGAAAGCCATCAAACTCCCTGGGACTTGACTTATCTGTAAAATGAGTGAATAGATTAGGTAACGTATAATTCAGCTCTAATATCCTGTGGTGTTTGTATCATGTAATTAGGCTTAATGATGCCTTTCAGGAACAGTGTTGCTGCTTTTATGTGTGTAGGCTACTTCTTGTTGTGAATAAGCATATTCTTGAAATGTCAACTTGTGTCCAGGGCCATCAGACACTGCACTCTTGAATATCTAATGAAAACCCCAAAACTCCTGGGGTTCAAATAAATGAATGAATTCTTAAATTATGCTCTCTTCTATCATGAGACTACAAATATAGTTAAGAGAAGGCCTGTTCAGTTCCTCTGTGTAGGTCACTGGAGTGAAACTGACACTGGTTCGAGCCTACCCAGGCCTGAATAGTTGACCCACTGCTCCGTTTGCTGCCTTTGACACAAACGGCTCCGCTCTTACTGTGCTCTGGCTTGCTTCCTGCACTCTTGCCCAGCCATCTTCTATGGGGAGGCACTAAATCTGCCTCTGCCCCACTGTCACCAGCACTCTATCCTGCTCTCTGCAGAACCTGGCCACTGTTTCCCCTGCTGGATCCTGCCCACAGCTTCAAATGCTCCCGACTCCACATCCCTACTGGCTAGGTCGGTACCAGCCCTCTCTACTCTGGCCATCAGGACTCTATAGAACTGCCATAGGTGCCCCTCCCCAATGTGGATCCTGATTTGAGAATTGTTCTGCCATGGATGCCAACAGTTTGTCACTCTGTTCCTTAGCACCCTCTTGTAGAGATAGACACTATAATTCTAAGCCACAACTGTCATCTGTAACACTAACATCTGTCCCTGCAGCTCTTACCCACAGAGTCTATTCTCTCTTCCAAATATTGTAACTATTTTTCCACCAGGAAATATTTTTTCCTTTTAAATGATCTGCCTCTGTTCTTCAATGGATTTATAGAAATGTGGAGAGGTTAATGTGCATTAGAAAACATGCATAGTGTGAAAGAATGAGCCAGGGGTCCTTGGGCCTGCCTTTGCTGCAATATTCTGATCTTCATTCTTTTGTTTCTATTTCCTGAGACATATCTCAGAGAATAACTTGGCTGGCCTCCCACTCACAGTGGTTCTTCTATCTCTGTCTCCTGAGTGTTGTCTCCTAGGCATGTACCATCACCCAACTTAGACAAATAATTTATGTATTTGTGTGTGTGTGTGTGTGTGTGTGTGTGTGTGTGTGTGTGTGTGTGTGTGTCCTTGTACATGTGGAAGTCCATGGTTGACATACCAAGTTTTCCTCAACTACTGTGCACCTTATGCATTGAGGCAGAGTCTCTTAATTGAACCCAGAGCTCACTAATATAGGCTAGTCTAGCTAGGAGTTTCCTGCTGGGACCATTTTTCTCGGCCTTCTGAGTGCTTGAATTATAGGTGGACTGCTATGCCTTTCTGGCCTTTATCTGGGTTCTATGAGTCCGAACTCTAGGACTTATGTGTGTACAGCAAATGCTTTATCCACTGAGCCATCTATCCCTCAAGCCCAGGGAGTGGGAACCCTTGTTCCCTAAAACCTGCTCTCTAGATGTTGAGATTTAGTGCCTCGTCTATCTCTGCAGAATGACAAGGACTCAAGGAAAGAATGAAAGGCATCCATTGCTAATCCTTTCTCTTGGGTCTCTCTGGAGGAAACATCTTAGGCAAATGGGTCTTCCTGGATTCTTGGAATAAGCATGCAAAATAGAGCCCCACAAAGGCATTGCACACACCGTATTATACACACAATAGGAAAGCAGGATGAAATGCTATTTCTCAGCTATGCGATTAGGCAAAACCTGTCCAGACAGGGGCTGGGGACAAGAATGGTCAACATGAGGAATAGCCTTAGGTTCTAACAAAGAAATAGCAAAGTCAAGGCCCCAGGGAATCAAAACCAATGCATTCCTTTCTCTTGGGCATTGTTTTCTGTCATCCCAAACTCTCTGGTTGCATAGCTGTCTAAACACATTCTGACACGAAAGGGAAGTACCCTGAGCTCCCAGAGTGGTCATGTTTGTTTATGCTCCACCACTGGCTTGTGACTGCACAGTCACATCCTGACAGTTCATCACAGTCACATCCTGGCCGTCCCTGTCTAAGACGCTGTTACAGAAATCCACAAGTTCCTTTATAAACAGAAAAATCACAAAATGGGCTTTTATTCACCAAACCTCTTCTCTTTCACTTCTAACATACAGTTCCTGCGCAGTGCACCTGGGCTCCTAGGAAGGAAAGTGTCCGTTCACAGAGAGGTGACTGGAAAGCCATCCTGCCAAGCTTGGACGTGCATTGCTGTCAGTGCATAGAGTACTCCTTAGGAGACAGGCATAGTGCCTTGCACAAAATACTCCAGGCTTCATTAAGCAAGTGAATTGTCTTAAATTTAAAAATATTATCCTTTCTACCTTTGAATATTTACTAGAATAGAAAGTTGGCTAAGAAAATCTTGGCATACTCATGACTGCTCAACAAGCCAGAGATTTTTTTAAAAGGCTCTGTTATGTTTTATTAAAAAAGGAAGAGGAAGCCAAGGATGTGTTTTATAGAGCCAGGTAAGGTGAGGTGGAAGGGGGAGCCACTGTGGGCCCAGGCTAAGGCATCCCCTCCCCCTGAGGTCATACGGTGGATATAGTATGAAACAGAGTTTATTTGGGGCATAGGAAGGGGTGTTTATAAAAGAGATAAGTATGTTAACAGCATGAACAGTCTTTAAGGGGAGCTTAGGGAAGACAAAACCCTTTCGTGGAACAGAAGGAGCAACAAGGGCTTTTTTCTTCTGTCTAGGAGACTGAATACACACACACACACACACACACACACACACACACACACACACATATAATGAGAAACCATTTTAAGTTTATATTTAAAAGACAATTAAAGGAAACTCAAAACCTTGACCTTGTAAATATAATAGTTAATCAGTAGTTTCGCATGAGAAACTCCGTAAGTCTGCAGTTAAAAGACAACAAAAAGAAACTTAAAATCTGTAACTATGATAGCTAAGAGTATAGATTTAGCATGAGGAATATTTTAAGACTATAGTTAAAAGACAATCAAGGGGCACTTAAAATTTGAGCTTGTGATTATAGAAGTTGGATCGTATAGTGGAATGTTCTACTAGAGTCAGGCTAATTTATAAGAACTCTATTGATTAGTGTTAGGGCAACGGCATAACAAAAGGCTTCTGCGATCTGCTTTTTAAAGGCCAAGTGCCTTTCCCCAAACTATGTCCAGGTAAATCATGCTTGGAAACCATATAAAGTTTTAAAATAGAGGGATTTTGCCCCATGGCTACCATCATACTAATAATTTACGTTTTTATGATTAATTACCAATATGTTTAAAATCAATGCAATTCTCATCTTGAGTTTGATTCCTTAGGTTCAGGCTGAGGTTCTGAGCGAGGAAAAATCCGTTCCCATTAGAAAGAAGGCATAAACATTTATTTCCTCAGCTGATGGAAATCCAGGCATCTCTATGACTTCAGGCACTGGGACTTATTCTTCTGTTCATAGAAAATAGCAGGGTTGGAGTTTCACTTTTAAGGGACACATTTAAATATCAAGGTAAAGATATATCTCACAAAAAGCAGAATTCATTCCAAGTTCTTGATAAAAGATGCCAGGATAGTTGGTCTACGTTGATAACTAGAAAGGAGTTAGAATACCACCTCCTCCTTTGTCTTTGAAGGTGTTTCTGGGGGTGTAGCTAAGGAGAGCAACTGACTGTGCTGGTGTTGTTGTTTTACAAGCTGGAATCCAGGCCTGAATAAAAGTTGCTTCCTGTCGGGTATTGGGTCACAACAAAGAGAAAAGCAAGTAATACGAGTTCCCATCAATACCAACCACCATTAATTTCATTCTCTTGACTCAGTTTAAAAACAAACAAACAAACAAACAAAAAACTCCAATTAAACAATTACTTTCTTTTGTGCCTTCAGTAGAAACTGACCAAACCCTGAAGATTTAGTAGTAGGGGTTTAGGGAGATAACTCAGGGCTTACTGCTCTTGTGGAGGATCTGGGTTTGATTCCCAGCATCTACATGACAACCACCTCCCCCCATAACCCCCCCCCATAACTCTAGTTCCAGGGGTCCAGTGCCCTCTCCTGACCTTCCTGGGTACCAATGTGTATGTGGTCTATATAAAACTCATGCAAGCTCATATACCTACACTAAATAAATAAATCCTTTTAAAAGATTCAGAACTGATTTGAAAAATTAGTCAAAGCTTGTAAATAATGCACAGAGGGGTGTGTTTGTTGTATGAAAAGTCACAATTTCCCCCCAAATTGCATTAGGTAATCCCAGCACTTTAATTGAAGGTCCTGTCAAATTGGATGCAGGTGTTTTTATTTTATTTTAACTTCTAAAATTAAATAACTTAAAAGGAGCTTTTACTATAAAAGAATTTCCTGCAGGGTTTTCAATAAATTAATGTACAATTTTTTCAAGAGACTTCTAATGAAGGGAAAAGAGCCCTGTCATTTCCTTCATTTTTGGCATAAAAGTGATTTCAGGTAGAGCAGAGTATGAATTAAGTTTTAAACTAAAAAATGTAGAGGGCGAAAATCTGTGATCAGGAGGTCAGACATCAGCACTCATAAATCTACTGCTTCCTATTGTCTTCAAGTAAAATATTTTCTGTCAGGACTGGAGGAAACGGCTCACTGGTTAAGAGTACTTGTTACTCTTCCAGGGAACCCAGCTTCAAGTCCCAGCACCCACGTATCAGCTCATAACTTCTCTAACTCTAGTTCCAGGGAACCCAGTGCCCTCTTCTGGCTTTCTTGGGCACCAGCCTGTACACGGTGGACACCCACACAGAGAGACCAAACACCCATACACATAAAATAAGTAAGATAAATTAAATAAGTTAATAAGTAAGATAAATCCAGACTTGTTCTGCTTCTCTGCTTTTTTTCCGTACAAGTTGTTCTTGAAATCCCCTCTCAGCACTGACTCCGCCCCTCCGTCATGACAGCCCTACAGACCAACGGGTAAAGCCTGCTTCACTAGTGGAAGTGGGGTGTGGCTCAGCGGAAGTGCTATGCTTCACATGCATGGGCTCCTGGGTTCAGTTCGCAGTACCCCTACCCCCTGGCACAAAAGACCAGTGTTCTTCGTGAAGCATTAATGTCTGAGGAGGTCAATACCTATTCCAACCTTTGGTTCCACTGTTACTGTTGATTCTCTCTCTCTCTCTCTCTCTCTCTCTCTCTCTCTCTCTCTCTCTCTCTCTCTCTCTTCAAAAGCTGCAACCGCTGTTTTTCATCTTGGTAGCCTCAGAACAGGGTCTGTAGCTGAGCCTGACATGTAATAAATAGTAGGCTCTCCACTCAGGAACACGTCTTGGGGTGAGCTTACAGCATCTCAGCACCAACCTTAGGTGAGCTCAGTGGTTAGTGGGTTCCTTTGCGTATCCCGAGTCTAGGATAGGCCCATTGGAGGACAATGCTCTTGCTCACTTTACACAGCTTGAGGGTTCTGAAGAGTCTCAAAAGTTGGAAGTAGGTGGATCCTCATCAGCTTTGATCAATACTACTTTCCTGTCACCTTGGGATTATTTGGATAGAGATGGAGGGAATTTGGCTGTAGTGTTGGGATTGCCTCTTATCAGGAAAAGAAACCCAGGTAAGCAAGTGAAACAAATGAAACTTCAACATGATTTCTGTAAGGCCCAGTCATGCCTAAACATCTTGACAGACTTATCAAGAAAAACCATATCCTATAGTAAACATTAAATAATGTGTACATATATTGGAATAGTATAATTTCTATCCTTCCATTCATTTGCTCCTATTGTCACTTGTAACTTTAATTTTTTAAACTTTATTTTTAATGATGGTGTAAGGGTCCATGATTTGCTGAAGAATGATACCCCTGATTCAAATAGTATGTAAATGCAAAGAGTGTTTTATTCTGCACAAGTCCAGCATGCTGAAGTCTCCCATCACCAGAGTAGAGAGACACCCAAGTGAGCTTGCAGGCCTGATTTAAAGCACATTAGGGAATTAGGTAGGTGACCTCTATGTTAATCTGTTGGGTCCATCTCTATGGGCATTCCATTACCAGGTAGAGGGTCTGGAAACTTGCTGGGGGAGGTCTGGAAACTGCTGCCAACCCATTGTCCTTGCCTCAGGCCAGGTGGCAGGGCAGCTTCTGAGGCCTGAACTTAAACCCTGGAATTGCCCAGTTCTTGGAAACAGAGATTTAGGCCTAGTCTCCTTAACTGCCAATTTGAAGTCTGTCATGGAATCAGCCTAGCCTTTTCAATGGTTTTTAAATGCTTTAATGTCTCTTTTAGCCCACCACCCACCAGAAGTAGTGGGAAAGAAGGATATGGGGGAAGTGGACCTGTTTAGAAAGGTTCTTTGGAGCAACTCCCATCTGTGTTGTCTGGAAATCAGCAGTTCAGTTCACACGTTAGCAGCAGCAGCTCAATTCACTCGCAAACACTTCACGGATACACTAGCAGTCCAGTTTGGTAGAGTAGGAATAGCAAACATGAGTCAGCAGTGGCAGCACGACCTAGCAGAGACTGCCAGGCCTCAGCCTTGGCACTAGTCAGCAGCAGGGACCATCAGGAACACCAGAAGTCCCTGCTCTGTCTCTCTCAGAGAAGTGAAGATCAGCGAAAACTCAAGACCCAAGCCTTGCATAGACAGCTGTACCAGCAGCCAAGCTCCTCTTCGTCACTCCATGGAGACCTATTTAAGCCCTCCAAACATAACATGTCCTCCATGTGCCTTGCATGTCTTGTCTCAGCATGTGTATCCAATCACCCCGAGTCCACAGAGTCCTGACAAATGGAGCTCAACCACACAATGTAAGACCAACCAATCCATACGTGTTGTTAGCAAAGAAACCTTCATCACGGGTCCTTTCACGTGTTTGTTTAGCAGAACGTCCTCTCTCCTGTGTCTGCTTCAGTGAAACGTTCCTTCACGAGTCTGCCTTAACCTTTCACTTGTGTCCACGTCAGGAAAGCGGTCTCTCACGTGTTTGCCCTAGCAAAACACCACCCAACACAAAGGACTTTCCAAAGAATCCTTAAGTTGTTGCTTCAGTCACTGCTACAGAATACTCAGGGATTTAAGGGAAGAAGGACTTATTTTGGTCCATGGTGGGAGAGAATATCAGTCCTGAGAAGAACATTCCAGTTCAGGGAGTGGTAATGAAGGAGGTTCTTCAGGTCTTAGCTGACAGGAAACACAGACCTCAGGTGGGAACATGAGGCAGGCATCACTGTTAAGTCCTGTCCCCAGCAACTGTTTTCTGATGCTAGGCTGCCAGTTCATATGCACAAGCCTGGGGGGTCACTTTACATTCAAAGCATAAACACAAAACACACACACACACACACACACACACACACACACACACACACACACACACACACTCACTTTTCATTGAACCAAAAAGACAATGTTTCCTTACCTAATGTCCCTCAGCATGAATTCTTGCTTGGGAACTTTGAAATATCTATCCCAAAAGAAACAAGTGCTCTCCCCTGCATCTTTCCTCAGAGCTGGGCAGAGAAGGTTAAAGAGGCAAGCTGACTCCTGCTCTGCCAGATGCCCTGTCTCAGCTTCCTCCTCCATAAGGGCTTCCCAAATGTCTTCTGAGGAGTCCCTGGAGCAATGGCCTGGGAGGCAGCAGCTTCTGGGGTTCTCCGTCCTAACAAAAGCTCTTAAAGGAAAGTCTTAAGGCAAAAAAAAAAGTGTAAATATCTCTTTTCAGACACTTCAGAGTAATCAGTCTGTCTTTTATGTATCTTTAACAAACACATGAGTAGATAAAGACCCATTTCCAGCTCAAGTTTTTATGATAATGAAAAAAAAAAAAGAAAGAAAAAAAAAAGCAGTTCTATTTTCTCTGCTGTGTGGCTTTTTTCAGAGAGACAGGAAGCTCCGAAGGAAGACGTCTCCCAGGGCTAGATTCCAATTAACTTCTGTACCAAGTGCTGATAACTTTAGGCAATCACTGTTCTTTGGAAAATGGGGCAGAAAATCTAAAAGATCATAAAGACAAGATGACTGATCAACCAAGACCCAGCACTGTCTGACTGTTTTCCCCAGCCGGCCATAACAGTAAAGAATAGTCAACAAAATACAGTAAGTCTTCTCTGAGGTAGTCACTAACGTGAAGGTATTAGGATATGTCTATGAGAGCAAAGATTTTGGTACGGAGTCTCAGAAAACACGTTCACAATCCTATAGCCAGCCCGTCATTCCACACAGTGAGCTCTCCCGGGTCTAGTAGACAAGGAAGAGCCTGAGATCGGGAGCTGAAAGCCCACATTTGGGGTTTCTATGCTGGATCTGCTGTAAATGTGCACAAAAGTGTGCAATTTCTTTGTCTTAGTTTTTTGATGCAAACTCTATCACTGAACCTGGGCCAATTCAGCTAGATTGCCTAGCCAACAAGCCCAGAGATCTTTCTGTCACTGCTCCACCAGCACTAATGGCATTGTGTGTGTGGCTTTTTATGTGGGATTGGAGATCTGAATTCAAGTCTTCATGTGGCACAACAAGCATCTGACCTATTGAGCTGTATTCCCTGGGTATACATTTTAGGAGCTCTGTGGTCTTGGGCTAGCTTTTGAATCTGTGAGCTGTATAACAAACACCATGCCTAATTTCATTCATGGAGACCAGGATGAGCTGCTCTGGCTAGCCTTGCTGATTTGTGAGTTGTTGGCTTGTTCATTAGGCTATGTGTTGACTCTTTCCTCATTTTCCTCTTGAGATCAGCAAGCTAGCCTCGCTGTTTCTTCCCCATGGACATTCCAAGGATTTCAGTTATCCTACTATCTGAAGCAAGCCACAGAGTCATACACAGAAATCAAGAGCGTGGCTGAGTCACGTGGCAAATATCATAAGTAACACAAATGCACAGGTATCTGCAACCTGACGATGCTATTTACCACCACACCTAATTCTCTTTCTCTGGCCATCATCTGCTAAGTGGAGAGGGATGAGATACTCGTGAACATAAAACTAGATGCAACTTAATGGAATCCAGCCTAAGTCCTACAAAAATAGTTAAGGTCTGATAAATACTGCTTTCCCTCACCTCGCCTCTCCACCCTTGTAAAAAGGGAAATTAATACCTGCCACGCTACACTGGATCCTTTATTGTAGTGTTCTTTAAAGGTAACACATGAAAGTCCTTCAAAAGAGCCCCAAATGCCCTATAATTTCCATAATGTAGCAACTTATAGAATGTTTATCCTTATTCAGTCACGAATACATTCAAGTACTTGACTTTAGTCCAGATTTTTCACGGAGTACGTTAGCAAGTAGTCAGTGATGGCTTTCCCTGTGATACACTACAGTTTGTATCATAAGCCCAAGCACATTCCTGTGATTTAGAATGAGAGTCAGGGTTCCCAGGAAAGTGATTTGGAGGATATTAGTTAAGAGCTCATTCAGTGTTGCTCTAGGTATCTACAACTCATCTGGGAAGCTCTCTTCAGTCCTTTACTGCCCTAAAGACAAAGCCTTAATGAGGATATTTGTAAATAAGCCGTAAGGGCAAGGATAAAACCTGAATGGTTGTCAGGTTATGATCCTCTCACCTTAATGAATGGAAAACTGTTTATGAAGCAGGGTATCTCTGGCCCCATGTAACGAACCATAATTGTGCAGGGAGCTGTGATTTAAGGAAATTAACCTCAATGATGGCAAGGATGCTAAGAACAAGGGGTCAAGGTTTTAGCGTGGCTGAGATGGGAAGCCTGATCTTCTGACTGAGGCAAATCTAATGGTCCTCATGATATTTACCCATGTTTCTAGTCTAGAGACGTTTACCTTGAAGTTCTCTCTCTCTCTCTCTCTCTCTCTCTCTCTCTCTCTCTCTCTCTCTCTCTCTCTCTGTGTGTGTGTGTGTGTGTGTGTGTGTGTCCAGTATCCAAATGGAAACAAAGAATGACTCAAAGGACAAAGGCCATTGGCTAGAGGCTCATGCAGAGACATATTCCCTCTGAGTTTAGAAGCCCTCAGCCCACAGTGGAAAGCCCTTTAGCTAGATCTCAGCCAAGATTCCCTTTCAAAGCAGCACCCATTTAATTCAGATTTTTGCCAGTTTCCACATGTTTAACATTCATTACCTTTTCCTCCTAAGACCAGGTCCATCTCGGGTTGTAAACCTTGCCCTTCGGGAAGGTAGAAGATCTTTTGGAGTGGGAGGCTGCAAGCAGAGGGCAGTTCCAGTTAGAAAACTCTGGCCTGGAACCAGGCAAATCGGTACTTCATAGCTAAATATTTTTGAAACAGTGATCATTGCAGAGATCATCAGGGTAGCAATACTAGTCATCAACTGGGTACACTGATTGCCGGGTTCCTAAGTCTACCATAGCTGCTCCCACCTCTCTGGGTGTCCCTACCTTCCTAAAACCATTAAGTCACTTTATACATTACACATGAGCAACAGCCATTGATATTTAAAGGGCTTGGGCTAGGCAATAACTTGACATTGCATTTTATAAATAACTGCCTCCTTTTCAGAGACACAAGACCTTTCGTTTGATAAGTGCCCTGGCTTGTGGTGATTGCCAACGAATATTGGTTTCGTGAATAAATAAGTGGTTGAGGTACTGAATATTAATGCAGCAGCCTAAAATAATACTTTCTCATGCTTACCTTCATAACCTCCCACTACTAAAGAACAGAAAGTAAATATGCTTTTAACACGTTGGATGTCTTAGGCTGCTACAGAAGATTTTTTGATGGGATGGAAACCGTGTACAGTGAGGATTAGCCTCACCGTGCTGAAGGCCGTTCCGTTAGGTGGATGTGTGAGTTAGCTAAAAACATCCTCAAAGTAAGAGTGAGAAGAATATCTCCCTTAAGAAGGCAGAGTGAGATAAGTAGATAAACCAATGATGGGAGATGCTCAGTACAGTGCCTGGCACAAAGTGTTTCATGAACCACTTTCATCAGAAAGTGAGGGCTTCAGCAGCAGTGCCATCTCCAGCACTGTTATAGTGTTGCAGGTCCTTCACATTCCCACGTTCTGGTATTCTCTGCAACCTTACAGACCATGGAGAAAACATGATGAGTGGAAGCTAAAGAAAGAACTTCATGAGTAAATGCTTTCGGTGTAGCATGAGAACCAAGTCCCCAATACCCACGTTAAAAACTGCTAAAACTCCAGGTACCAGTGGGTGAGATTGTAAGTCCAGAATTATGGAGGCCGCCTGGGCTTGCTGGCCAACCAACTAGCCCGACAGATGAGCTCTAGGTTACGTGAGAGAACCTGTCTCAAAAATTAAGGTGGGGAAGGACAGAGGAAGGCCTGACATCAGCCTCTTACCTTCACACAACATGCACACATGCACATATGAGAGAGTGAAGAAGACAACGTGGCAAACAACCCCAGATTCCAGGGACTTAGAGTTTGAGGAGTTGAGCATAAACAACCCCAAGAGTTATGTTCCTCTTGGAGGTGCTATATATAGGGTCTTCAAAATCCCGTCCCAGAATCTCATCTTCTGGCTTTGGTAGGCTGTTCTGGTTCTAAAAACCATGCTTGCAGTCTGCCAGACACCAAGGAGCCCCAAACAGGATCAGTGTAACTTTTTCGTAAACCCGGACACCGTTCTGCTGTGTCCTACCCACTTTGGAACAGTTGGTGAGTCCAGGCAGAGTAACAGGGAGCAGTTGTGCCCAAGCTAAAAGGTCAGGGGGGAAACTCTGTGTATGACTGGAAGTGCTGGTGAGGCGTTCTGGGATTAGGATGGGTGTGGAACAAAGCAGAATGTTCTAGAACAGATCCATCTAGGGCCTAGAAGCAAGTAATGGATGTAGCTTGTTGTAATCCCAGAGGAGCCAATCCAATGAACGTCTCTGTGGTTCACAGAGTGAGTGACACAGGGAAGACAGTAAGGTCGTGTCAGACAGGAAGGGAGTTAGGGGGTGAACACCAGATCTCTTCCTTGAATAATGGAGAGCGAGCTTCTCCCCTGACACCCCCAAAGTAAGACCTATGGACACATAGAGAATAGATATGGAGAAGAGAGTGGAGAAGAATGAAGTACGGAGATGAGGGAATAGAATTCCTGTGGAGACACGTCAGTTTAAGTCTTCTGAGAGAAAGTTAACAGAGAATGTCCAGAAAGGAGAAACGCCTCAGATAGTCACCCTTGAAGTCAAGCGGAGATCACACGAGCATCTCCACATATCCACCATCCCAGGATCATGGGCAGAGGTGTATGCACAGAATGAGGTCACGGGGGTGGGGTGGTAGATGGGGTTAACGGGCCCCATCGGCTACAAGGTTGTGGACCGGGCCTTAGGTTACACTGTTCCCACTGGGTCCTTAGGAACTAGAAGGGGTCTGACTCAGCAGACAGCAGGTGTATTGCAGCTCTTTGATGAATGATTGAAAAGAATTTTTTGGAGACTCCAAATACTTGGATCCTGAATAAGACCAACTAAAGTAGTCCTGAAGGGATTAAGGTCTGGAAGCGGCCCCAAGATGGCAGGAATCTTTTGCATCAGGACATGGTCTGATACTCAGTAAAACTGGCTGATTTGTTAGTATGGTGAGAGTCTGGACAAAGAGGTGAGCACTTGGCTCAGGGAGAATGCAGTTTCAGCCTGATACATAAAGTTGAATAAAGATGTGCTGAGCATAGAGAACTCCAGCGCAGACGAAGGGGTCAAGAGCTAAAGAGCCCATGGCTTTGAGAACTAGTGTGGGAAAGTGTATTACTAAAGGATTAAGGGTGTAATGAAGGAAGTAACTGAGTAAGAGGGCCCACCTACAGCTTCCTCTTGGAGCTGTGTTGGGAGTTGGGTGTAAGCACAGCAGGTAAAACGGGGGACAGGTTCGATTCCAGGGACAGGAGACAGAGGACAATAGGTGTAAACACCATAGGTCAGTTCACATCTGCTGTGTGTATCAAATGTATGTATGAGCATGCCCTCAAGCTCTTGCAAAGGCATGAATGTTCTTAGGTATGGTGACACACTAGTCCACGGAGAGGCCGGTATTGAATTCTTATCACACAGATAACCCTTCAAGCTGAAGGAGGTACATCTGTCCAAGTTCATTACATTCCAGTTCAGGTCTTTGGTATGTTTCTTCTATTGCCCGCTTTTTCTAAGTTACTGGACATACTAAATGAGATAGCTAATCTTGGACAGTATCACACACACACACACACACACACACGTATGCATGCACACACATGCACATACGTGCACATATATGCACGCACATGCATGCAAACACCATATGCACACAAAATCTCCATCATGCTATAGACTTATACTTATATATTTATACTTATATACACACACAGGTGTGCACACATAATCTCTATTATAACATACATACTATACACACACTACCCACACCATCCACACACACTACACCTGCATACAAGTCCTCAAGATACATGTACACAAAACCCCCACTACAAAACAAACACACTCCACGTACATACTACCCACAGTATGCACATACACATACACACACAACTCCTTATAACACACATCCACATAACTCCCAAACAATCAACACACACACACACACACACACACACACACACACACACACACACACACCCCGTTTAATGCTCAGCTCCTCTGGAATGGAATACATACATTTGATTTGGAAACTTTTCTGGAGAAGGTGTGTCCACACATCTGGTCAAACAACAAAAATTCCATTTCCCTGTCCAGATGTTGTGTCTAAACTGAGTTTAACAAATGAATATTTTGACGTGACACGATTTTTTTTCTCTGCTTTCTGAATATGGACCAGAAAATCATCTGAATAATGGTGTCAACTGATTCCATTCCTGTCAGGGTCCCCTTTTCTAAAGATGAATAGATGGATGGATCTACTCTCTCACTCCTGAGAGAGCACACTGCCTACTGAAGCTGGAGGCTGGGAGCGTCAGGCAGCTCAGTTCCATTTGCCTCCTCTGGTTTGGGTGAGCTGCCCTGTAGTTTGTTCAGACCACTTTTCTTGGCTCAAATACGATACCTAAGACAGAGATCATTTGTCAAGTGAGAGCTGTAGGCAGATTATGGAAAGAGAGAGGGAGGAGAGAGAGGGAGGAGAGAGCACCGGAGAGAAGAAAGAGGGGGAAGAGGGCGAGGAGTGGAGCCGACTTCTCCGGGCACATCCTTTCTCAGGCACCTCAGGCACCGGGGATTCAAGTTAGACTGCTCGCGGTGCAGCGGCGCCACCCGCGAGAGGGGCGCCACCGGCGGCTCCAGGCATGGCCCTTTTCATGTGGGGTGCTTAAGGACAGCACACAGACAGAGTAACTTGCAGAGGAGAGAAACTGGCATGAGGATTCCGCCAAAATGGAAGGGCTTCTATCTCCGATGAGAACCAAGGTAAGGGGGACTAAACCCTGGTTTTTTTGCGCGCTCCTTGGTGGTTCAGGGAAGGCTCACTGAAAAGGAAGATTGTACTAGCTTTTGTCTCGTTTCAGAACTAGGTTGGCGAATGCAACTGGACCTCTCAAAGAATAGCTTTGCCTCCAAGGCAGGGCTATTGCTATCGGTGGGAAGGGGAGAACATGGGGGGCTGGGGGGAGCCATCTGTCAGCGTGGACAATGGGAATCTTAGTAAATGAGTTTGCCTCTCGGTTGATTAGACAGCCATATTTTTAGCAGGATTTCCAATCATTCTTGCTTTGGGACCGGAGCTGCCCTTCCAGCTGTTGGTGTGCTTGCAGGAAGTACCGATTTCTCCGGCTGCGCTGAGGTTTCGCTGGATGAGTCCTGCATTTAAGGCAAGGAGCATGCCCAGCTCACACTGGAACATCCTCTCGGCTCCTCCTCTGGTTCAGAGCCAGAGGTTGGGGAAGCCTCTTTATTGAAAGTAGGTTAATGCATTCTGGAGAGCGTTGTGTTCTCAGAAAACTCGCCGACCTGCACAAGAGATTTCAGAGCAGCGCTAATCAAACACACCTTGAACTTGTTCCGGAAGCCTGTAGATAAAAGCTCCGGGAGACTGATCCCAACCTCCTGGACGTTTTTCTCCGTGGCTGGAGTTTGCTTTTTACTTGAAAAAGGACTGCCTTGTATATGGACTTTGCCAAGAAAAACTCAGATGAAGAAAGGGCTACTGAATCCATGCATAACTTTGAACAGAGGCTGAAAGTTTTAAATAATGCTAGCAATATTATTTTTCTTCATTAGTTAATTTTAAAATTTAGGAGGCAAATAGCTCTTTAAACATGTAGTATTGGTGAAATCAATAGGATTGGGCTTTTATTTAACTCATTTCTTTGATGTTTGGCTGGGGGTTCAAACACAAATGGAGCTTTTTGTCAAGGAAATGGTTTTGCTTGTTTTCTTATTGTTGTTGTTTTGTTTTTGTTTGTTGTTATTGTTGTCTGCCCCTTCTAGTTAAGGGGCATGACTGTGACACTTTGAGACAACATTGGAATGTTGGGACATGCATGAAAGCACCACATCATGCAGGGGGTGGACATTCTGCTGGGTTCACCCATCCTTTGATAATCACCTTTCATTAGAAGGACAGCCCCAAGTGACAGTTGGTTACAAAGCTTCTAATTCCAGCCTGTTGGCTGGCTGGCTGAGCGATCTCCTTGGAGACCCATGTGGCGGCCTGTTGTTCTCCCCTCCCTAGGTGATGTCAGGTTGCTTGCAGGCAGTGCATTCCAAGTGCTCTTCTCTGGATGTCACAGGCAGAGAGCATACAGTTTTCACAGCTGCAGAGAAAATGGCAAATGCAGTTGGCTTCTTATTTCTCTTTATTGACAAGCTGAGATCCGAATGCTTCATGGAATAGCTGTGTAATCTGTTCTTTTGGCCAGCTTCTGAAATCACTGCCTCAGACAAACTGTACTCACATTGCAGCTCTTGCTGAGGCTGACTACATCTAGGAATCTGAGCATATAACCACATGTAAGTCCAACTCTCCCAGACTTCAAAGGGAGCTCCCTATGGGAATGAGATAGTACCCAGACACTCCACAGATCTTGTAATGGGCCCATTAAAATGGCATACTGAAGAATAGGGGAGAAATGGAGGCCTGTGGGTCAGATTGTGCATATATTATGTTTACTGGTTGAATTCACATCATAGTTTGTTCTTTGACATCATCAGGGAAGCATTGAGACTAAAGGCTCAGATCCTTCCAAAGTTCAAATCTAATATTACTACATACTAAATTGACTCTGGTTCTGACCTTTCCGTTTCCAGGTTACAGGGGATTTGCACCTGTGCTTAAATTGCTTCTGTGATTTCCCTTTTTAATCTCCTTCATTTCTGACTCTGGAAATTGATATCTTCCTATTTGAAAGTTCAACATACATTTGAATTTGGTAACCTACAACCAGTCCTGCCAACTCAGGGAATGAGACCTGACTGTATAAGGCTCAAGAATAAAATCCCACTCCTGAGCCCCAGCTTCAGTCTCTGAATTGCTGAGTTGTGTGTTGTTGAAATGAGCCAGCGATTTTAATTTGCCAGAGACTGACAACACTGACAGTGTCTTGCCTTTCTTAAACTTTGATCACACTATGCCCTATTACGTCTACACCGGAATGTTTTTCCAAGTTGATGAGGATTTAGCTTGAAGTGTCTGATTTCCTAGTAACATGGTTGTGCAGACAAAGGACACTTCCTTCAGCAAAATTTTGGTGTGTTATGGTTACTTAATAACTTGCTGACAATTTAAAGCAAGTGTTGAGATAAACTGGACATCATGCAGTAATTTCATTATGCAATGTAATAGACTTAACCAGTCTAAATCATAGGTGCTTAATGCATTTTTATCTTGGGATTTGCATAATTGGCACATAAATATGCATGAGATTCACCGGAAGGGGCCAAATAGAATGGGCAAAATGCTCAGGCGTGCTAAAATTAAGGCCATTTCCAGGAGGACACCTGAGCTTCCTCTGTCTCCTGGGTGGGTGGTCACACTTGACATACCTAGAAACAGACAGGGTGACAACTGGCTTCCACTAATAACAGTGTATTGTGAGCCACCCAGGTTTCCAGCACAGCTCTGGCCTTTGGCTAGATATACTTGGGCTTACCATTCATGCTTCCTTTTGGATACTATAAACCAGTGCTTCTTGATCTTCCTAATGCTGCCACCCTTTAAGATAGTAATTCCTCGTGTTGTGATGACCCCAACCATAAAATTACTTTCATTGCTACTTCATAGCTAATTTTGCTACTGTTATGAATCATAATGTAGACATCTGATATGTAGGTTATCTAATATGTGACCTCTGTGAAGGGTCATTCAACCCCCAAAGAGATTGCAACCCAGTTGAGAACCATTGCTATAAACCAAACTAGGAGAGCCATTAGGCTGTTGGTTGTATTTCTGACTGGCCTCCTAGCAGGCGAAGGCACAGGCACTGGATACAGGAACATAGCAAATGATGCTTGCAGAGGCAAGGTGGAGAGAAAGAAGGGAAAGAAGCCGATTGGATTGTTACTCCTATGCCGGCTAATGGAAATAATGTTATTCTTTGCTGCCATTGTGCTCCTTGTAAATGTCTCTCTTCAATTCCATTCTTAATCATCCAACCTTCTCTGTTCTTCTCAGTCTTCTGAGTATTGCATCCAGTGAATGAGGCAGGGGAAGCAGCCTCTTGTTTTGAGTTTCTTAAGCCTCCTCTATTCCTGAAATTTGCAGCAAGAACTCAGTGAAGGCAAGGAAATCCAGCCAAGCCTGGCTTTTATGAGTGCAAAAAAGACAACTGTAGCATGGAAAGAGATGAAGAAGAAGATGGCGAGGGGAGTTGAGTGAGACAGAGGGGAGGGAGAGAGAGGAAAGAACGGGAGAAGAGGGTGGGTGTGGAGAGGGCGGGAGCAGGAAGTACAGGTAGGGAACCAGAGAGGGGAGGGGCAGGAGGAAAATGAAACCGAGAAGGGGGAGGAGAACCGAGACATGAACAGAAAAAGAGATGGCAGGAAAGAGAGGGAGGATGGAGTAGGAATGATTGGCCAGGCTCCATTACAGCTGCGTTTTGTTAAATGTTTATGCAGTAAACAGAACCATAGGTCCACAGTAACCTCTCTAGAAAAGATGAGCATTAGCTTTTAAAGCTTCACAACTGTTTCATGTGCTAATTGAAGTTTTTTAAGAAGACTCACCACACTGCTGCCTTTAATATCTGTTCTGGTTCACAATGACCTATGTCCCCAGGGACAGGACACTTTGATGTGTCTGGACCTGTCTTATTTTGCCTCCAAGACATAAAGACATTGCATCATTTTCTGAATTAAAGTCACTTTTTGTTTTGTTTGTAAAGGGATGGCTTCTGGTTTGTGTCACAAAATAACTTTCTAAAGAATATCCTCTGAGAAGAATGGTCCTTCTGATAAAAGGGATATTTTAAAGGATGTAGAGGCTGATCTTATAAAGAAAACTGTCTAGGGGGCTGAGGATATAACTTAGTGGTAGAGAGAGCTTGAGTAGAATGATTAGGGTCCTTGGTTCAATCCCTACATGAGGCGTGCACACACGCACACAGAGTGAAACATGCTGCCTGGGAGCCGAAGCTATCTCTATAACTCTCCTCAACTCACAGTGCAACTTTGGAACTGCATCAGGATATACATGTTAGATGGTAAAAATTCTAGAATTACAGGCAATATAGACATTTTTTAAAAATCAAAAATGTAGGTCACTCTGTGGTTATTTAGCTTCATTATCACAGAGTGTCTAAAATATATGAAGTCACTCTAAATTGTGCTGAGCCTGTCTGAAACTTCACCAGGCCTGCATGAACCATAATCCCTTAAGTGAGCCATTGTATTGCTCTCACTTGATTTATCAGTTCAGACAAACTCCCCTTCAAAGAACCCTAGGAATCAGAAAACTGAAATAGCCTGTTTTAGCCTGTGCAGGGCAAAACTGAGGAGGCTTTGGCAGGTGCTTTCAGCTTTACTAACCAGGACTAGGTGTAAGATTATGTCGAGCTAGTGACAGCCTGAGTTTCATCTTAATGAGGACTCTCTAGAGCTGAAGAGTGACAGGCTCAAATGAAATAGAAGGAAATATTTGTTAATAGCAAAATATTATCCTAAGAAGCATTGAAACAGTCTTGAAAATAGAGGCCTCTGAGGCAGGCCAGGGAGAATCCTACCCAGGAACGGGTAATCCTGTGTGACAAGCCTGGAGGAGCTGATTCGCACACTCTGTGCTTTTATGGTGCTGTGTCATTTTTTTTACCATGAAGCCGTAAAGCCAGAAATGGGTTTGTGTGTGAACCATGCATCAGATCGCCTCACCCAGAACTACTACATGTTACATGTTGAACTGCTGAACTCAATTCAACAAGCAAGAAACAACCTCATTCTTCTCTAGAATGACCCAGTTAAAGGCATCTGTGAGTTGTGCAAAAGAAGTTGCGGCTACAGAACTACTCATCTGGTTAGATTTTCCTGTGGCAGTCAGCTTCCTCTCACTGCAATGACGGCCTGAGATGACAAACTTGTCAAGAGAATAAGGTTCATTCCACGCATAGATTTGGTTCAGTGATCTCCTGGACCTGCTTCTCTTGGCACCTATCATGCTAGGGGTAGAGAAAAGCTGTCCACCTCGTTTCCAGGATAAAAGCAAAATGAAGAGGATCCCACAGGACCCTTGAAGGCCTCCCTCAAGTGAATTAAAAATCTTCTATTAGACCTTGCCTCTTAAAGTTTCCATCCACCTACCAGTAGGACCATGGACTTTTGGGGGACACTGTAAAGCCATACTAATAGGACTTACTAAAGAAGTGGTGGGCAGGATGCTATGTCCCATTCCAGTTAGATTACCTGGGTTCAGACTCTAGCTGTCACCTCCTGTAGCATGGCATTTCTGAGTCTCGATTTCCTTGCCTATAAAACAAATACAATAATAGAATCTAATTTTTATTTATTTTTATGCATGTTTTGATGTAAGTTTATATGTACCATGTGTGTGCAGGTGCCAGTAGAGGCCAGAAGAGGCCATCAGATCCCCTTGAGCTGGAGTTACAGGTGACTGGGAGCCACTCATTGTGCATGAGAGGATCTAAACCCAGCAAGAGCAATAAGCTTTCTTAACTGCTGAACCATCTCTCCAGCTCCAGATAACAGGACCTATATCCTAGATCATTATGAGAAGCAAACCTATTCATTGCCAACAGGTTTCAGCACCCCACAATAAACGTGATAATAGTATGAATGCACGAAAAATTAGATGAGTAAATATGCACAGAAGTGCAGACTCATAATGCAGGTTTAGAACAAGTTGACCTCGTGAGAACCGAGTAGGAAAAGCAGTTGATCTGTCTCCGGTAACTGAAACGTAGAGAAAAGGCTTCACCTACCCGCAAAGCTCCCTGCCAGGTAGGGTCTTCACCTGTCACCTGTTAATGTGCAGCTCCTCCGGGGCTCAGGGAAAAGCAGATGCCCTTGAAGCATAAATCAGTGCTCATTACAATAAACCCTTTCTCAACAAATGATTACGGCACATAGAATGTTTAAAAGCGAGCAGCATCAGTATCAGCCAGGAGATATCTGATCAGTTAAAGAACAGCAGCTTTTCCTTTTTATGGTTTCAGTCTTTGAAGGAGAGATGCGGGTTATCTCATGCAATCTCCCCTAAAGTAGGTAGGATCCCGGAAGTTTGCTCCCTGGAAGTGAGCTCCCCACCCCCAGCCAAGATATCTGTTTATTATTCGCTAGCGCTCCACCGCCTGGAACCCTCCTGAGAGAGTCTGTACCTCACCTGGATTTCTAGAATGTCCAGAATCTACTCGCTTATTGTGTCCTATCCCACTTCGTTCTCCCTTTGACTTTTGACATGAACAAACGAGGCTTCACTTAGCCCCTCAAATCACTTGAGTGTTTTAAAGTGTAGTTTCCAGAACACTCTTCCTGAGATACTGATTCTGCAAGTCCGAGGAGATGAGGCAATGGGGGTGGCGGTGGGGAGACAAATCCTGCATTTTTGTCAAAAGGTTTCAGGGCTCTTGATATCCTTTCTTTGGTTGTTAAAAGAAACACAGCATCTTGTGAGCTCTTGCCATCCAGACACTAGTGGGCGCTGTTCTACTCATCCGAATCACTGCCTTTCCTGTCTACCAGCCAGAGGACTCAAACTCACTCTTCCAGTAACAGGTCAGAGTTAACTTCCTCGAGCTGTGTCCCTGGAGCATGCTCTGTTTGCCTTCTTTCCGGCCTTTGGCATACACTTCATAAGATCATATTCATTTGTATGTCCCTCTACAATGGACAATGAGCCTCTGGATTGACAATTTCACAGTATCTTCTCACTCCTCTTATACACAGAGTCCACAGTGTAGCACACCAGGACCGTAAGCCTTGCATACTTTTTGACAAATGAGTGAACACAGAAGTTATCTAAGAATCCATATGCGTTCCATAAATACCAAGAATTGAGTAGATCTTGTGTCGCCAGAATAACTGCTTAGATCAGTCTAAAACTATCTCCAGATAAGGTGGGAAGATTCCACACTGTGGGGTCGTGGACACAGAGGTTTCTGGGACAAGTTGTGCATAGGTCTTTTCTTATCCGTTCCTTTCTTGGTAGTAATAATGTTAAGAGGTACTCAGTATTTTGGTAATTGCCAAGGTTATGAGATTGAGTGCAGGAAAAACATAACTAGTAAACAACATTCACCTTGGGATGGGGGAATCACCTTCTGGACTTATATTCAGAACTTTGCATTCCAAAATATTTGAAGGCGTTACATTTTGCTAAAGCTCAGGGTTACTTTCTTGATAAAGCATAACTGCATTTACTCTAGGCAAATGGTGAAAACCACTGCCCCCTCTGTCCCCACTTCCAGTCTATCTCTGTAGAGAAAGCACACCAGCTAAAATCAGGAAAGCCTGTCAATTTATATGACCATTACAAAACAAAATGTGTGTGTATGTGTGTGTGTGTGTGTGTGTGTGTGTGTGTGTGTGTTTTATCTTTGTATATATAAAATATTTTTATTCTGTTAAGAGCTGAACCTGGGGCCTCACTCATGCTGAGCAAGCACTGGTCCACTGAGGTACGTACTCAGCCCTACAAAACAATTTTAGCCAAAAAATTGAAGATAGAAGAATAGTATATGCATATGATATAATAGCATACAAACACTTATTACAGTCATGCCAGCATATTAATATATAATATGTATTAATAATATATTAATGTCCCAAAGCCCATTCAAGAACTGGTGGGAAAATGGATTTACTAAGGGCTAAGGTTGTCAGTGAAGGAAGAGACAGAGCAAGGCTAGTGTTCTACTCCAGAAGAAAGACAAAAAGCTAAGAGGCATGAGAGCCCTGGGCTTTCATAACCATGCTCAGTTGAAAGGCATTCTTATCCTAGAGCAATGCAATCCTGTTAGGTCAAGAGGTATTGTAGAATCTCTGGAGAAATCTAGATAGCCTCATGGCCATGGGTTTCCTCAGAGGGGCAGGAGGACTTGGAGGTCACTTCCAGGGGCTACCTTCAGGGACTACCAGGCCAAGCTACAGACAACTTGGAAAAAGAAGTCAGGGGAGGCTCCAAGTCACTGACCTCATTCTTTCTATGTAAACTGGAATATAGAAATGGCTGGGCATGGAACCCATCAAAATAGAGAACAGGAGAAATGAGGCTTTGCAATTTATCCAAAGTCGAGGAGTTGATTTATTTGTAGTCATATCATTTATCTTCAGGACAGACCAGTTTGCTATATCCCAAGCAAGGACAGAGGCAGCAATGCTGGTGAAACACCGAAGGAAACAGACCATTCCTGGAGCCCACTTATTATCCATCCAGCAAGGACTCATTAAATGTTCCTCTTGAGAGTTAGGCAACAAACAGGCTTCCTTCTGTCAAGACAGCACAAACCACAGGGAAAGCGTTAATGAAGAGATCACAGCAAAACAAAGCAAAGCAGGGGAGGGGTACAGGTTCTAGAAACTGGAAGCTGGAGACAAGTTTCTGAGGCCACGTGACTTCTCAGGAAGTGTGATAATTGTAATACAAGTGGATGACAGGAACTGGGAAAATTAGCCCCATACTGACACTCAAGGAGAATTGTGGTAATGGTAATAACTTCATGCCTTCAAAAGAATAAAGATGCCTTCTGGAAGATTCTGTTAGTCTCCTTTATCTTACACAAAAACACAAACTCATATATTTCAAAAATGGGCAGACTGAAATTTAATAATTTCTCCCAAAAATTCAAGGCAACATATTGTATGCAATACTACCTTAGAAAACACAGGGCAAGGTGCTATGAAACTTGACCAAGATTAAAGTTCTTCCTTGAAAAAAGTTCCCTTGAGAATAGGATAACCCTCAGTGATCTTTGTGGAAAGTCTGCTACTCTTTGGTCTTGGTAGATTTTTAATTGGAAATACATATTTAGTGTGTCTGTGCCTGTTTACCTGAGTCTCTCTCCCTCCTTCTCTCTCTCTCTCTCTCTCTCTCTCTCTCTCTCTCTCTCTCTCTCCCTCCCTCCCCCTCTCTTTTTCTCTCTCTCTGTGTGCCTGTGTTGATTTGTTTTCTGAGTCAGGGAACTCACTACATTGCCCAAGCTGACCTGGAAACTCTGAGATCAAATGGTCTTCCTCCCTCCCTCCCTCTCTTCCTCCCTCCCTCCCTCCCTCCCTCCTTCCTCCATTCTTCCCTTCCTCCCTTCCTGATAGGATACAGGCACACACCACTATAACTGGTGAAACTATTTTCTACTTATATAATATAATTCCCCATTGCCCACAGTTTCACCTTCCAAGTCATATTTGCAGTCAAGCATGTTCTAAGAACGCTAAATATAAAAGCCTAGACATAATTTATAATTTTTAACTCATAAGCATGGTTGAAATATTGCACCATCCTACTCTGTCCGCTCCAGACCAGGAGTCATGCCTCTATCCAGAGTATACATATAGTATACACCACACACTTAGTAAGCATCCCAGTTATCAGATTAACTGAAGTCACATTATGCCTGTGTATGGGGTTAGGTGCCCAGAGAGTGTCTTGGAGTACATCGCCACAGATACAAGGGGACTTCTGCACTTTCCAGTCTGTGCATATAGTGGACAGCTCTTTACTATGTTCCTTACATGTCTGTCATGGGTACAGCTTAAAGACTGTCACATTTTGTCTAAGCTGAACATACTTCTACCTTGTGACCTCATAGTTGTAGCTATGGAAGGTCTTGCCAGGAATGTAGTTCAGTGAAAGGAGAAGTCCCACATCATCATTTTTTTCACAGGGATCACACACATATCAAGCAAGGGCTGTGTTCAGTTTTATGAACTGTATCCCAGGAACATCTGGGACTCTAGCGAAGCATCAAGGTGCTATTACAATGTGTTCTAAGCAGAAAAAGGCTTTATGAAAAAATGACTAATTTGCTTCAGTGTTTTATCTACCATTTTCTAGTATGTAAAACCATATAAAGAATATAGGCTTATATAGGTATTGACCTGTATAAGAAATAAAGCATTACCGGGCAACTAAAGGACCCCTCCCCTTTCCCCCCAGAAGAACCAGCCATCCTGAATTTAATGTTTATCACCTCTTACTTTTATAGATATTTTATAATAAGTGTTCTCAATGAAAACTATATTATATATGTTTTAGTGCTTCCAAACCATGGTAGCCTAAGTGTGTGTCCGTCCCCTGTGCATGAATCTTCTACAGTTTATTCATCTCACTTAATACTTTTGTGTAAATGTCACCATATAGATATATATGTAGCTGAAGTTCATTTGTTTTCCCTGCTGAACAAATTGCGTGAGTACAATCTTGCCACAAATCATAGATTCATCCTCCGGTGGGCAGACATTTCCATTAAAAAATTACAAACAATACTCCTGTGACTGCTCTTACACACATTCCCCGGAGCACTGAACAATCCTGCGAGTGTGTCCACTTGGGAGAGGAATTGCTGAGCTGCGAGGCAGAGGCACCCCAACATTAAATCGCTCTCCGCAGACATCGACGATTAAGCTGTGGTTTCTTGGTTCCTACACAGACGCCTTGTCTCCACTGTTCTATGATAGGTGCCTCAGTGTGGCTGAGGAGACAGCTCAGTGCCTGCTTCACAAGCATGGGGAGCTGATTTCAGATTCCCAAGACCCACATAAAAGCTGAGCAAAGCAGCATGGAACCACAACCCCAGGGCTGGCGGTTGCGGATACAGATGGATCCAGAGGGTAGACTGGTCAGACAGTCTAGCCGGTTGGAAATCCTGATGCTAAATACATAAGTAAATAACTGAAGAAGGTAGAGAGTGATAGAAGATACCCGACATCAACTTCCAGCATCCACATGCGCAGGCACCTCACCTGCACACACATGTGCACACACATGTGCACATACATGTACACACGGAGATGGGCACACACATGTGTGCACACATGTACACACAGAGATGGGCACACACATGTGCACACACATATAGAAAGTATGGATACTTCTGTTTATGTACAACACATTTACTGTGCTTGTTTTATCGTGTCCTAAAAATGAAAGATTTTATTACTCCTCACCAAGGCTCCATTCACCCCGTCTTCGGTAACATTTGCTGTCATGTCTTCCCTCTCGTGCCCACGAGTATGCATGGCATTGCGAGTGGCACCAGCCAGCAAGACCTGATCAGAGGTCGCTTACGTTCTATACACAAAACTCAAAATGATGTAAAGAAACATGACAGCATCCATGACCCAAACCAAGCCCATGTTCTTTCAGGCTGCTGAAGGACACTTTTCATCCAGGAAGACATAGCAACCGATTCTCAGACTTCTGCTTCTTTCTTCATGAGACTTAGGGTCCCCATGATTGCTTGTTATGTATGACTACCCCTGCCTGCCTGGGCTCAGGGGCATTACTAAGGTATGGTTAATACAGTCTCTCTAGGTGTTGTATGTATGTATTGGTATGTTGTATATTTTCAATACAATAATCTTAAAAATATAAAGAAGGCTGCCAGCATGCTTGCTGGGTAAGGGCACTTGCTACCAAGTCTGACAACCTGAGTTTAGTCCTTGAGACCCACATGGTGGAGGGAGAGAACCTATGAGCCATAGCACACATGTACACTCATACACACACACACACACACATACACACACACACACACACACACACACACCCCAAATAAAATTATATTAAAAATTTAAAAACATACAGAATAGGGGGAGATTTTGAACCAGCTAAGGGCTGCTTTATAAATAGTTCAGTACTAGTCTCCTGTTGTCTGATCCACCATATTTATTTCGTGTCAATGAGGAAAGGCCAAAGATTTATCTAATACAAATGATGCTTCTCTGCCAAACACAGACCTGGAGAATCACAGTGCATCACTCAAGAGTTTTCAAGTTTGATTAGAGAAAAAATATGATAGAAGAATTCACTTTCTACCTGAAACACAGTGACATAGGAATGCCACCCTCAAATGCTCCACCAAATGGCAGGTAGAGATGGACTCATCTGAGGAGTGGTCCCTTCCCATCACCACGCAGGCTACACCAGTGCTATTAGTTTGAATTGTGTTCGCTTTATGTATGTTTGTATTTGAACTATATTGGACTGTACGGTTTTATAAGAACTTTGAGGAGATTAGTTTTTAATAGTTATGCATATTTAAGGAACTATAATTAAGACAAAAATAAGTTAATGAACACTGGATGGGCTGGTAATTGCTTGTCTTGGAAGGGATCCATATATTCCTTAAGTGAGATTAATGGATAGAGCTGATATGGCTTTTAAGTCTTACAGATATCTCTGCAAGGACAATCATGAGCATGAGAAATAATTTACTCATTAACCTAATATGCTTGTGCAGTCTACTGCGTGCCCCCTTTTTTGACAGAGACCCTGTTTTTCTTCATCACCTTGTAGTTCTATTGTAGCTCATAAGGTGATCAAAATACCAGAGAGCTTGTAGTCCAGACAAAGAACCTCTCTGCCCAGCCTCTCTGGAGCCATGCTCAGGTATTTCCCAGAGAGATACTTCATACCCAGATCTTTTAATTGTGTGCTGAGAGAGCTAATATGAAGAAGAAGAAGAAGAAGAAGAAGAAGAAGAAGAAGAAGAAGAAGAAGAAGAAGGAGGAGGAGGAGGAGGAGGAGGAGGAGGAGGAGGAGGAAGAGGAGGAGGAGGAGGAAGAGGAGGAAGAGGAGGAAGAGGAGGAAGAGGAGGAGGATATAGGAGGCAGCGGGGGCATCCAGCCAGGAAGGAAGGATACCAAAGGCAGAAGCCAGAGCCATGTGTCTGGAGTTAGAATTACAACAGGGATGCCTGCAGGAGCTAAGTTTGGTAGAGAGGCAGCTCAAACAAGGGCAATTAGAAGCATAGAAAGATTCTCCCTTCTCACCTGCCCTCCAGCCTTCTATCAGCACTTCTCTCTGGCAAAGCCAGTTAGCCAGTCTTGGCATCACACTTCCTTGTGAGAGGATCTAGGGAGACAGGGACACTGGAGAACAACTTCTCCCAGCTTCTGTCATCTGGTCGGATTTTCTCTTGGATAGCTCCCATTGACAGTGGCTGCATAGACATAATTCTACACCCTACACTCTAGTAGAACTTTACCCAGTGCCAGAAAAGTCGAATGGTCTTCCTGCTCTGTACCAGGTCTGACTGGCGGCTATTGTGCCTGGGGCCCTTGTGTGTGTGTTTAGAAAGATTGATTGATTAATAGCATCTGTCGTGAATGCAGAGTGGGAGCTTCCACACCCACAACTGGTACACACTACCCCCTTCTGTGCCATCAGGCAAACCACCCCGAACGGGACACACAGAAGGAGCTTTTGTATGGAGCAGATGGGAACTGTATACCTATGAACCCAAGTGTGTAAGAATGTTCATTTCTTTATCATTTTAAAATTAATTAGTGTGCATCTTAGCCTTCAACTCTGCCTAAACAGGCAATTCAGTTTCCCCGCTTTCTCATAGGGCGCATGGAAAACAGGAAAACTCTTTGTCTTTGTTAGGTTACTGTTGCTGAGATGAAACACTGTGCCCAAAAGCAACTTGGAACAAGCAGTTCATCATCAAAAGCTGTGAGGACAGAGTTCACACAGGGCAGGAACCTGGAGGCAGAAGCCATGGAGTAGGGCTACTTACTGGCTTGCTTCCCATGACTCCCTCAGCCTGCTTTCTTGTAGAACCCAGGACCACCAGCCCAGGGATGGCCCCACCCATCATGGGCCAGACCCGCCCCCATCAGTCACTAATTAAGAAAATGCCTTACAGGCTTGCCCAGAGCATTCGATCTTACAGAGACATTTTCCTAATTGAGGTTTGCTCCTCACAGATGACTTTAGCTTATGCCAAGTTGACATAAAAACCATTCAGCACATTCTTACACCACAGTCCTCCATGATCGCCACTCAGAGTTCATTGTCTGGCCTGCAAACTCGAAGGTAGATGGCTCTCTTCCTCTACTCAACTTTGTAAAGGCCTGTGCCCAAGAGCCCCATGCGACCATCTTCCCCTGGGTCCTTCTTTCTTCCTGGTGCATTGACAGGGAGGTATAGATCTCTGCTGCTCACACCCTCTTTCCAGGCTGGAGAATCTCTACTCATTTTATGATCCACTAGGGAATCAGAAGTAGACATTTGCCCCCTCTTATCTTTTTTATCAGCACAATCAAAATGCCTCTCAGGTGTCCTGTGTATTTTATTTGTATTTGCTTGTTGGTTTTAAATTTTATTTTTCAAAGACAAATGTTACCTGTCAAATATAAATATTGACCTTACAGCAGTGGAACAGAAGCATGGTTACCAGAGCCTAGGTGTGTTTGGAAAAGGGGAAGTAGTATAATATTGTATTTTTTCATGTGTATGTGTGTATGGTAAGGTTGACTGTGTGTGTGTGTTCACATGTGGGAGGCACATGCACATATATGCCCTTGTGTATGTGTGCACATGCATGTAGAGATCTGAAGTTGACATCAGTTGTCTTCTTACATGGTTCTCCACTGTATTCATACTTTATCCACTGAGGCAGGATGTCTCTGTTGAACCTAAGCTTTGAAGACGCGTTTATTCTAGCTATCAGTCTGTCTCCAAGGATCTTCCGTCCCTGCCTTCCAAGGGCTAGAATTGCAGATAGGACGCCGAGTGCACGCAGCATCTGCATGGGCTTTTGGAATCCCGTCTCCTGTGGTCCTTCCACTTGCATGGCCGGCACGTCGATCAATGAGCAATCTCCTCACCCCTCAGTCAGCTGTTTATTTATTTTTTATTTTCAAAATATGTTTTCTTTCCTTCTCATATATACTTTGCAAAAACGACTACAAGGTAAATGATTAGCTTCAGTCAAAAATCGGAGTCCTTCCGGAAGAAACGGAATTCATCTCCAGGGATCAGTTTGGCATGGAAAGTAAGCTTGTGTTACCAAAACCAAGGCACTCAAGAAGTTTCCCTATTTCCCACTGCCCGTCCCCCTGTGCCAGCATGGTGTGTCTATGAAAGGAGGAAAAGACGTCCACAAAGCAGTGGTGGCAGCAGCCTGTGGCCACAAGGAGCCTTTCCTAGGAGCCGGGTGTTTGTGCTGGTGACATTCATGTTAATTTTGCATTCAATTAAGAACATGTTCTCTTGAGGATGCCAGGTAGAAATCTTAAAACTTGCTGCATCATCCCCACCACTTTACACCTCAGCATCATCTTCATCATCTTTGGCTCTGAAGTGTATTTTTCTGAATTCTCATCAAGATGAGGAGGCTGGTGGCAGATCCTGTGCAAGCTCAACATTCCCGAAGAAGTGAGTCACAGGCATGGGCTGGTTGGTCATCATCTAGAAAGAAGTTGCTGTCCATCCGAAACATGATGGCTGCACCTCCTCTGACCTCAGCACCGGCTCGGCCTGTCTGGAAGAACTGTCATCAGGCTCCCCGGCTGCAGCAACCCTCCTGGGCTCTGCTGTGGGCAGGCCATCTTCAGCCTTTGCTGAAGGTTCCTCACAGGCTTGGAGCAGCCCTAGGGAGACGCTCCGCTTTCCAGCACAGGGATAGAAGCTGCAGCACTGTCTTCTGCAGACTTATTTCACAAGGGGCCACTGGGGCCACTTTTGGCAAAGAAGAAATGTCACTTTTAGGGTCAGGTTTTTTGTTTTTGTTTTTTGGGTTTTTTTTTTTTTTTTTTTTTTTTTTTTGGTTTTTCGAGACAGGGTTTCTCTGTGTAGCCCTGGCTGTCCTGGAACTCACTCTGTAGACCAGGCTGGCCTCGAACTCAGAAATCCGCCTGCCTCTGCCTCCCAAGTGCTGGGATTAAAGGCCTGTGCTACCACTGCCTGGCTAGGGTCAGGTTTTTAAAGTGGAAATTTAAGGATTCTTTGGAGTCGGTTGGATGATGTTTTGCTGGGGCAAACATGTGAAGGGACGTTTAGCTGAAGCAGACACAGGAGAGAGGATGTTCTGTTAAAGCAAGCACGTGAAAAGACACGTGATGAAGGATTCTTTGCTAACAACATACATGTATTGGTTCGCCTTACATTGTGTAGTTGAACTGCATTTGTTGGGACTCCATAGAGAGTAACGCACCAAAAAAAATCTTCTGGTGGTGTGATACAATTTCCCCTGGGCCGATCTACAGATTGATATCAGCAGAGACAGACACACTACTGAGGCAAGACGCGTGCTGAAGCAAAATCTGTGGAGGACACAGGACACGTGATGTCTGGAGGGTATAAATAGGACTCGATGGACTGTGACAGAGGCTGGGCTTGGCTTGCTGGTACAGCGAGCTGTGCAACGCTTGTGGGTCTCACGTCTTTGCTGATCTTTGCTCCCCTGAGAGAAGCACAGCTGAGAACTTCTCCTGGCATTCCTCCTGGTCCCTCCTGCTGACTCAGGCTGAGGCTGAGGCCTGGCTGTCTAGGTAGTGTTACCACTGCTGACTCGGGTTTGCTATCTCAACTCTAACGAACTGGACTGCTGGTGTATCTGTGAAGTGTTTGGGAGTGGATCGAGCTGCCACTGCTAACCTGTGAGCTGAACTGCCAATTTTCAGACAACACAGACAGGAGTTGCTCCAAAGAACCTTTCTAAACAGGTCCACTTCCCCCTGGATCCTTTCTTTCCCACTACCTCTGGTGGGTGGTGGGCTACAAGAGAGGTTAAAGCATTTAAGAGCCATCATTAAAAATAAGGTTTAAAAAAATTAAAGTTACATGGTTTTGTAATCCTGCCTTCACAAGGTGACCCTTGTTAGACTTGAACTTTTGTGGAAGTGCATCTGTCTGTAGCCTTGTGTGATAAGGAAGCCAGACATGTTGTTTTGACAGATGTGGAGCCAGTGATGCCTCCAGCAGAGGCCAAGCTGCCTGACAAGTAACTTCAGGCCTGAAGGCACACTGAGGATTGCATTCCACCAGTGAGCTTCCTGTTCCTCCTGGGTCAGTGCCCAGGCCTCTTTGCCCTCTTTATTTTATTTTATTTTTTTAATATTCTGTTTTACCCTTTGACTTTTCCAGTGAAGTATGTGACTGTTCTGGATTAATCACATACTCATATCTTTTCCAGCAAATGTCTAGTTTCCCATGAGAAATAGCCTCACCCCATGTCTACTCTGTGGTCTGCTCAGGAAGCCTGATGTTGTCTTTGCAGTGAGCCTCTTCTCTGAAAGCCTCTTTGCTGAGGTAGGAAGTGTCTTGCAAACAACCTTTTGGGAAACATCCTTCAGCTGATGGGCACTGGGGCCTGAGGTTTTCTTGAAGCAAAGGAAAAGATAAGGAAGAAAGAAGGGAACAAGACATCTCCAGAATATAACCTTCTAGGTTTTCTAAGAACCATGCCCTGGGGGCTTTGGGGAAAGGGGGAACTGTTTTTATGGTCCAAAGGCCTACTCTTCGCACCAGACCTTCCACAATGAGCTGAAACCAACTGTATAAATCTCTTTTGTGTCCTTGACATCAATTTACCCAACAGAACAAATTAAGGGAGGGGGGAAGGGTTAGAAAGGATTAGTCTGGCTTACAGTTTCACAGCACTGCAGTCCTCTGTAGCAAGGATACCTGGTGGAGTCACCCAGTCCAAGGTGGCAGAAACACAAGGAGGAGCAGCCTTCAGATGGTGCCAACCAGGAAGCAGAGAATTCAGCAGGGCCAGGGGTGGGAGCATGAGCTCCAAAGGCCTGCCCCAGCAGGCTCCTTTCCTCCCTACCAGCGTTCATCTCCTGAAGGCTCCACTGTTTTCAAAATTGTACCATAAACTGGGGTCCAATCATTCAAATCATGAGCCAGAGGGGACTCATTTCAGATTCAAAACATATCACACACACACACACACACACACACACACACACACACACACACACCGCCACACTCAGGAGACCCCAGTAAATAGAAATAACCACAACTTCTGGACGGAACTTAAAAACTGGGCAGTCAGGAAATTGCCCAACGGTGGCCTCTCAGGAGAGTATACAATTTCTGACCATGTAACACATCCAACACACAGATTGGCAGCTGCAGTTCTAAACGGTGTTTCCTCTAGATAAAAGACCGGAGTCTGCCGATTACATGGTCTTTCCGTGAATGGAGATGGAATTGGTAGCCTGCCTTTGTGGAGTAATTTCTCGAAGTGCTGATACGTTTCTACCTTGTTTCATTAGCCAGTGCTTATTGGAAGGGGAGGTAGGGAGGGGAATGGAAATGTGCAGTTTGGGGGTCTTGGCTGTGAGTGGGTTTCCTAGGAAACCACCTGCGATCAAGTGCAGCGGGCTCTCTGCGACGTGGAGGAGGGAGACGTATCAGAGTGAATGTATATAGAGAAAGAGAAAAATAAATCACTGCCTGAGCCCCTAGGTCTTTAATTAATGAAGAACCTACACTATTTTCAGAGGGATCCCTTGGAGCTGCAGATGAGATGGAGACAGGGATGGGGGGCATACGCATTGGCTACACATGGAAATTATCTAGTACAATTTGGTCCCATCAATATGCAAAAAAAAAAAAAAAAAAAAAAGCAACTTGTGAGCGAAACAAAAGCATCAGCTCCGTTTCTGCTTGGCACAAGCAAAACTGCCTCTAAGAACGGAGGTGAAGCCCCTGACTCTCATCAGATCACAGGCTGGTGCATGGCCGTGCCCAGGGTTCCATCATCTTCGTTCTGTGACCCACAGCATGAACTTGGTGCCTGGAGGAAAGAGAGCTGGCTGGGGTGAGCATGCCGCCTAAAGATGTAATACATGTCCCTGTATACCTGATCATCACAGCACCGCTCCTTCCCGAGGGTGGGAATAAGATGCTAATGGAGGAAAGGAAGTGTGTGTTCAGTCCCATTTTCTGTGATAAGATACCCTGGCAAATGCAGCTTGTTGGGGGGGAGGGGGAAGGATCCTTTTCCTTAAAAGCCCACATAGTCGGAAAGGCAATCAGGAACTTAAAATCTTAAATAACCTTAAATGTAAGCCGAGAGAAATAACTGCTCCCTCCTTCTTTTATTCCTCTTTCTGTATTCTTATACAATCCAGGTTCTAGCCTAGGGAATGGTACTGCCCACAATAGGCTGACTCTCCCTATATCAATCAACAATGAAGACAATCCTCCACAGGCTAACCTCAACTAGTTAATTCCTCATTAAGACTCTCTTCTCTGGTGATTCTATATTGTATTAAGTTAATGGCTAGAACTAATCAGCACAGGGAGGATTTAAAGGTTTGTTTCTTTGCTTCAAATATAACTAATGTACAAAAGTACTTAATACAGTACTGGAGATATCAGTCACTTGATAGACTTGTAAATTTATTTATTTTTATTAAAATTCATGTGCTTCTAGAACATGAGTGCTTGGTGCAAGCAAAAGTCCTTGAAAGTGTACTCTTGGACTGTGAATAGGTAATACATGATGAATTTTAAAGCATTTAGTATACACTGATTAGGTGTAGCTTAGTGGTATAGCACTTGCCTGAATGTACGAGGCTCAATCCCTAGCACTGCAAATAGACTTACAGAATGTGGCTTTTAGTTTCTCATGGCAATTGTGAGTTCTTGGAAATATCTTGATGAGGATTTGTTGCTTCTGTGTTCTGGTGTGTAAATTAGGTTTGTTTTCAGTGGCATGTATACAATCACACATCGAGACTCATTTGTAATTACAAGTGTGGAACTATCTTATATGTCTGGGTGGTACAGAGGAAGTAAAATCTTAAGACCAACCTAATAATTTACAAATTGCACAAACACTGTAAGGTCTCGCCCTGGGTTTTAAAGCTATGTGTTTCTGGATCAAAACGTCTTTATAACAACGGGGGGGGGGGAGTTTCTTTGTTTCTTTTAAAAATATTGAAGAAGGACTGGATACAGTCCAGTAATAGAGTGTTCGCATAGCAGGTGTAAGGTTTTACTCTCCACCACTACAAGATGATGATGATGGTGGTGGAGGTGGTGGTGGTGGTGGAGGTGGTGGTGGTGGAGGTGGTGGTGGTGGTGGAGGTGGTGGTGGTGGTGATGTTTAAAGTTTTTTCTTAATTCTGAATCCTTTTGGAAGTGTCTTTCCTGTCTGTGTTCTCTTGACATAGGAAAGCCCTAGCTGAGAGCTTGGTGATCCGATTTTAGTTGACCCTGTTGACAGATAAAATGATGACTTCTACAAAAGAGTTAAACACAATAACATGGTTGGCATATGAAATCTGTGTACTCTCTGAGCCTGGATCCTGAAGGGCAATGCAAATACTCTAGTTTCTTTTAATGTCTGACCCCCTGTTGCAGACTCAGAAGTGGTAAGAGAGTTCAAGCACCCCTCAAATGTTTGGTAGGACTGAGTTTTCTTGGACAACTTCTGCATAGCTCTATATCAATATCTTTAACACAGTGCATATATACAGAAAATCCTTCTCTGTGGTAGTGTAATAGCCAACACCGTGAGTGTGTTGATCTGGGCAAGGATGTATCACTGTGGGGTTGAGAATGGTGCCCATAGGCTCATGTATTTGAATGCTCTATCACTGAAGAGTGGAGCTATTTGAAAGAACTAGAAGGAGCAGGAGGTGTGGCCTCGCTGGAGTGGGTGTGGCCTTGTAGAAAAGCTGTGTCATTAGGGGTGGGCCTTAAGGTTCAAAAGTCCATGTCAAGCCTAGGCTCTCTGTCTCTACCACTCTGCCTAGGACCAGGATGCAGCTCTCAGCTGCTTTTCCAGCATCTGCCTGCATGCCTTTATGCTACTCACTGGGATGGTAATGGACTAAGCCTCTGACAGTGTAAGCAAGCCCCCAATTAAACACTTCCTCTTGTAACGGTTGCCTTGGTCATGATGTCTATTCATAGCATTAGAACAGTGACTGAGATACACTGGAACTACATTATCTTCAGACTGCTATGCCAGGAGTTATGTGAACCACCATTTCATTAAAGAGCAGGAAGTGAAGACAGAGACACGGTAACTAACTACCTTCCATCCATAGAGAACAGAAGAGTCAAGAGTTCGACTGAGGCAGTTGTGGGCCGAGAGCCCACAGGCTTTATGGGATGTCTGGTCTCCCACTGCACTTTGCTTCTAGCGTGCAAAGCTGCTAGTGTTAAGAACAAAACGATCACCCATCTGTGGCTTCGGACTGCCTGACCCATATTGGACCTTCTGCATCTTGCTCAATTTGCCTTATATATTATTCTCCAGCTACAGGTTGGCAGTTCTAGAAGTCAATACATCCTTGGCTTACAAATCAGGTTATCTTTCAAATCATCCCTCTGATCCTAACCTCTGTTTATTTCTCATTAATACATTCTGCCCTAAAAGGAGTTTAAGTAACTACAATAAAATCCATGCCTAGTTATGCTCAGTAAAGCAAAATAGAATATTGCAAATGGGAACAGGAAATGAAGCAAATAGATGATTACATATTTACTGTAATTAAGCATTGCATTAAGTTATTACTCTGTCATTTACCTGCACTGATTATGTACAGATCTGAATTTTCCCCCCCAACTCACATGTCTAGAACGTGCTATGTAACTTGGGCAGGACAAAGGTTTTGCTGCTAGTGTTAAGAACAAAACAATCACCCATCTGGTATGGCTTTGGACTGCCTGACCCATATTGGACCTCCGGCATCTTGCTCAATTTGCCTTATATTAAGATGTGAATGTGTCTATCACCAAAGGGTAAAACCTGTTCTTGGCAGGAAATTTTGACTCACATGAGCCTATAACTGAAAACTATACTATGTAGAAGCCAAATTTGTGTTGGGTTGTTAATAATGTAAATACGAATTCTGGAAAGTAAAATTCCAGACAGTTCCAAGAGTATAAATTACTGGATTTCCAAGATTCTGAAATTCATCAGTGACCTTGTTATTGATCATGGTCAGCAAGGAGGGGTTACTATGAGGTCGGAGGAGGTCTGGAGAACATCAACAACTGCAAAATTAACAGAGAGTTGATAGGAATGCCAAGTAGTTGGGCCAGGGGAGACAACTCGTCATTAAAGTGATGGCTGTACAAACGTGAAGACTCGGGTTTAGACCCAAACACCTATGTCAAAATCAGGCATGGAGACAAATCCTATTATTCCAGCACTGAGGAGGATCCCTGGGACTCACTGACTACGGAACTCTACCTAGTCAGTGAACTCTGGGTTGAGTGACAGACTCTGTCTCAAAAGGTAAGGTGGAGGAGTAATTGAGGGAGACACTGGACATCATCCTCTAGCCTACATGTGTGCTTGAGACACACACATACACACACACACACACACACACACACACACACACACACACTCACAGAAAGAGAGACACAGTGACAGAGAGACAGAAACACAGAGACACAGAGAGAGATACAGAGAGACAGAGAGACAGAGACAGGGAGGCACAGAGACAGAGAGAGACACAGAGAGAGAGAGAGAGAGAGAGACAGAAAGAGACAGAGAGAGAGAGAGAGGCCACACAAGCTAGATACTGTTTTACTAAGTATTACATTGCAGGCTGTTCTACTGTATTATACCCTACCATCCCAAACCATATTCTATTCTGGCTGCTACTTTTAGTACCACAGATGACAGGTGACAAATTCTAGAGCTAATACTGATTGGACGTCCGTTATCTCTTAGGCTTTTGTCACACACCAACCCACTTGTTCCTTATTGAAGTGACTCTGTTAGGTGGGTCCCCATCACAGAAATGAGAAAATGAAGATGCAGTGAAGTTCAATAATTTGGCTAAGGTCACAGGGCTAAGCAATAGGCAGAGTTCAGAACCGCTACGCCTTTTGAGATAGTTCTTTCATTTGTAAATTGGATTGTTAATAAAATATTCTAAGCATCATCACAAATCTAACCTCATGAGCCTGTAGTAAACTAAGTCTATTATTCTTTAATGAAAAATAACCTCACTGATTAAAAAGAAGCTCTGTCTACCATGTAATAGATACCTTTATATCTGAAGGATGAAAATACTCCCCCGGCCCCTTTTGTGGGCAGTGTCTACCTCTCAGGACAATGGTATATTGACAGCATATTAAAATCATGTTTCCTATGTTAAGAAGCTCAGGTTAACATTGAAGTTGAGCCAATCATCAGCTTCTGCCCCTGGAGATGTTGTTTAATGCCCCCATCTTCTCAGCTATGATAGTAAATATAATTTTGTGACATAACTATCAAATTATTCATACCTGCAAAACAGCCTTGACAAAACTTTCTGTGTACCGCTAAGCCAGGTAACTCTTGCCTATAATCCTGGTCTCTGGGAGTCTGAGGCAAGAAGATCATGAGTTCAAGGCTAGCCTGGGCCATGTTGAGAGTTTAAGATCAGCCAGGGGTACAAAATATGACCCTAATCTCAAAACAAAACTGTTCATGTATATGAAATTGAGCCTGACTGAGACCGTGCAAGTAGGGTGCTATTATTATTGGTGACCCTTCCTGGGCCATATTCAGGTCATATGTTCTCATTGGTCATTGTCCATAACCCTCTTAAAGATCAGTACTCAAAAAGTGGATCTGAGACACAGAGTGTCCCAATAATTTACAAATAGAACCCGGTTCTTACATCCGTGAGTAATAGCATGTGTTATTTTAATGCAGAGCAGAGAATCAGATGTCTGATATGAGGTTAAAGAAATGATTCTTCCTAAATCACTCTACATCAGCAATGGAATGGGCGAGATTCTCCTTTCCTATGGCTTTCTTGCTTACTTAGCAATTCTACTGTATGGCTGTCACCCTCTCTGTGGGTGCCTGTGTGTATACTCTGCTTCCTGTTTCTCTATATTTTACATATGCCCACAGCAACCTTTCTCCAAGTCAGCCAAAAGGTAGTTTTGAACTGACCCTCCTTCATTCCTTTGTTCTGCTAATCAACCACCAACAGTTTCTGCAGGTCTCAGTTAAACAAGGAAGTCATGGGAGACAGTTCCAAAGGACCTCTCAGTTTTTAGAGCCTAATTTCTCATCTTTGCCTAAATCTGGTCACTTCAGTCTCCAGGTCTTTCTTGTGACCCCTTCAGACTTCTTCACAGTTCTGCTACCCCTCCATGATCCCTCACTGCCTGTGCTACAGAGCCAAATTTCATATGAAGCAATCAAGATTCTTTCCTTATTGGACTTGGCTTGGGAAGTTACCTCATCTTTTGAAGGCTTGTGGATGGCATCCTATGAGGAAAAGCAAATTTCTACAGGGTACCATGGCATGAGAGGCCCCTTTCCCATGGTATAAACTGTCCCAAGGCAATATTTAAGCGTGGGCAAATGCCACGGATATTAATCATGAAACGGCTGTAAAGATACATGTATTAAAGGATGAGGATGTAGCTGAGTGGTGGAGCATTTGACTGATGAACACAAAGCCCCAGCTCAATCTTCCAGTACTGAAATACAAATAGACATTGTCAGTCGTGTTAATTTGAGCAGAGACTCGCTGAGGTTTACTGATTTGAGGACTGAAAACTAATACATCCAATCTTAGCATCCAAAGCAAAGAGACTTGCCTGACCATAGTACAGATGGCAGCAGAATCCAGGAGTGAGGGAATAGGAGGGAGCTCTTCGGGTGAGTGGACTTTTGATTTTGCTGTCGTCCCTTCTCGTCTCCCCTCCCTTTCAGAGCCAATTCTCAGAGGAGACCTCCAAAGACCATTGCCTGGCGGGATTGTGCTGTAGCTCCAATTAATTCATTAATTAAATTTAATTTTTCTGTTCATTGGTGTTTTGCCTGTGTGTATGTTTATGCACCATTTGCAGGCAGTATCTGTAGAAGCCAGAAGACACTGCTGGACACCTTGAGACTGGAGTTATAGACCACTGTAAACCACCACATGGGTACCTGGAATGGAACCTGGATCCTCTGGAGGGGTAGCCAGTACTCTTAACCACTAAACCATCTCTCCAGTCCTATGATTTGCATTTTAATACAACTTTGAGTCAAAAAAATTGAAATTCTAAGGATGGAATTTTTTTGGCTGTCAGCTAGCCTGTGATGAGAAAACTGGGGGACACTGAGTACCCTCAAGAGCAGAGAGGTGGTATCCCCTTCACTCTACTTTGCTCTCCTCTTTAGCCTCTCCCTATTGGAGAGGCTTACTCCAGGTTTTCCTAAGTCCTGCCCCTTTACCTCAGGTCATGAAGACGATCATATTGCATTAGTAACTTGTCATTGCTGTGACAAAATGCCTGTCAAAGCTAATTAAGAAGGAAGACTTTATTTTGCCTCACAGTTTGAGGGGACACAGTCAGTCAAGGTGAGAAAGCATGGTAACAGGGATATAAGGTAGCTAGTCACACTGTGTCACATCCACAGCCAGAAAGCAGGGATAGTCACATTGTATCACATCCACAGCTGGGAAGCAGGGAGAGTCACATTGTATCACATCCACAGCTGGGAAGCAGGGAGAGTCACATTGTATCACATCCACAGCTGGGAAGCAGGGAGAGTCACATTGTATCACATCCACAGCTGGGAAGCAGGGAGAGTCACATTGTATCACATCCATAGCTGGGAAGCAGGGAGAGTCACATTGTATCAGCTTACTTTCTCTTTTGTACCTTTTCATTTACTATAAGGCCCAACCCACTTTCACAGCAGGTCTTCCCATCTCAACCAAATCTCCCTGGAAATATCCCCATAAATACACCCAGAGATTTGTCTTCTACGTGATTATAGATCTGGTGAACTTGACAGTCAGGAAGATCAATGATCACATCTACAATTGTGCTTCAGTTAATTATTTCTTTTTAATTTTGATTGGAGGAAGTCTAGTTAGCCTACAGTTCTTATCTTAGTCATTGTAAGAGTGTAATTCAGTGGCATTAAGAACAGTTGCAGCAGACTTTACCATCAGCGTTGTCCATCTGTTTGGCAAAACCCAAAGCTTTGTATTTATTGAACAGTTTCCAGGGCTGAGTCTGTCTTCCACTTACCCTTGGGCAGCTGTCTGTCTACTTTCTACCTCGATGCATATGACCTCTCCAGGTGCCTCCTGTAAGTGGGACCACACAGCACTTGGTATGTATCCCTTTGTGAATGGCTTATTGTGCTTAGTATCATGTCTGGGAGGTTCATTCACTTGGTGGTATATGCCAGATTTCCCTTCCCTGTCCAGGTGAATAGTATTCTATCATTTTCACATAGGATTTTGTTTTGCTCACCCATCATTGGGGAATCTTGGGCTGCTTCTGACCTTTGGCTGTAGAAACAATGGAGCTATGAGCATGCATATACAAATGCTCCTGCAAGCCCCTGCTTTCAACTTCGAGAAGTATATGCAAATTGCCAGATCATAAGGAAATTCTTTTTTAGGTTTTTTTGTTTGGTTTTTTTTTTTTAAGGAACCACCATTTATTTTCTTATAGCACATTATAGTCCCACTATTAAAGAACATGTATTCCAATTTCTCCACATCCTTGCAGGATAGTGTCTTTATTTATTTAATTTTTCATTTCTGCTATAGCCTTCCTAATAGCTATGAAGTAGTATCTCATTGTGACTTTGGTTTGCGTCTCCCCAGTGATTCATGGTGTTGCATATCTTTTAATGTTTGATGGGCCACTTGTATATTCTCTTTAGCTAAGTATCTGCTCAAGTCTTGTGTCCATTTTTTTAAAATCAAGCTTCAGGTTTTTTTTTTTTTTTTAATGTGGTGTGTGTGTGTGTGTGTGTGTGTGTGTGTGTGTGTGTGTGTGTGTGATGTCTTTGTTTTGTGTGTACATATGCACACATGTGTTCATCCAGGTGTGGATATATGAGTGTATTGTATCTGGAAGTTAACACTGAATGTCTTCAATCACTCTCTAAATTTGTTTTGAGATATAAGTCTCTAACTGAACCTAGAACTCACTAATTTGGCTTGACTGGCAAGTCAGAAAGCTCCAGGATTCTCCTCTCTTTGATCTCCAGCATAGGGCTTTTAGACATGTGTTATTGTGTGCCTTGTTTTACATGGGTCCTGGAGATTTGAACTCAGGTCCTCATGCTTGTGCAGTGGGCACATTACTGACCAAGCCATCTTCCCATCCCTGGGCTCTATTTGCATTGCACAAACAATATGCTGGCAGCCAACTGTAGGAACACAATAGGATTCTATATATTTTAGGATGGCTGGCTTTTTAAATTGACTATTAAAATCCCACCTGGCTGAAAGTGTTTGTCTTTGCCTACTCATACTCAGCGCCCCACCCCTTTTGGTAAATGAGGACATTAGATTAACATCTAAGATCCCTTCCAGGTCAGAATATCCCGGAAAAGTTAAGCATTGCTTTTGGTGTGTGTATTCTAAGCAAATCCTTCAAATCTTCATCCCAGGGCAGATTTCCAGCTAAGGACACTTAACTTGATGCTTTGGTCTCTCTTAATTCTTTTAGATGTTTTCTGGAGTTTTAACAGTATTTATACTCTGAGAGGCAGCCACCATGAGACCGTACCTTCTGAACGGTCAGCGTTTTCCTCAGTCAGATTTTTACTCAAATCACTTGACAGTTTCCCTTAACAGCAGAACAGTTTGCTCTGCTTAGAAAACCTGGGCTCAACAGTTTACAGACGATCATCAGCCCATGTACATAAACGATGCACACGTCTAGGATAACCATTACTGCAGACGGAGAGGAAGCACACTCAACGGATTTAATATAAGAAGACTGGAACATTCCAGTTAAAACTACATATTCCCCGTTCGCAGCAGTTTTGTTTTAAAATAAGGTGTTCATTCCTTGTAATGCTTCCATCTGTAATACAGGCTTTATCATATAGTATTGATCCTAATAAAAACAGGTCACCCCAGCCTTTTTAAATGAATCTTCCTTTATTTCAACATGGTATGTTAGAGAAAATACATGCTTTGTGATATTTAAAGGGAAATAAGATTTTATTTGGCCAATCAACTTTATTGAATTCCGTTTTTACAGCAGGATCCAAAGATATAAGTAACTGGTAGTGTATGTAAATCAATCAATCTTACAAAATAGTAATAAATAGCTACTGCTGCACTCTGCCTCCTCCTCCTCCTCCTCCTTCTCCTCATTTTCTTCCTCTTCCTCCTTCTGCTGCTGCTATGGAACTTAGATGCCATGCCCAAAGTAATCATACAGTCTGGGCACATACAGACTATTTAATACACTTCTTTGTCTTCACTTACATCTTCTGGGTGGAAACTTTTCAAGCAACTCTGTCTACCCATGTGCAGGGCCATAGGCACCCAATAAAGTTAGCACCATCACTTAAGCGCAGAAATCTTGTCTAATCCCCATCCCCTGGCTCCACTTTCAATCTTCTTTCCCCTTGGCATGTGTCTTTATGTCAGGATTTGTTTTCTCACTTTAAACAAAGCTCCTCAGATGCACAGTCATTGCCTCTCCCATTATCTTGTAGACAGAGTCCCTGCCATGCTGTGACAAGGGCTGGCCACTTTCCTGTCATGTGGCCTGGCCCAGGCTTCTGGCCAGACCTCAGCACTCCTGGGACCTTCTTTTATCTGAGAAGGATAATGACAAATTTCTTGTTCCTTTAGACTTCCAGGCTTTTGTGTGTGTGTGTGTGTGTGTGTGTGTGTGTGTGTGTGTGTGTGTGTGTGTGTGTATTGCATGTGTCTGTGTCTCTGTACATATACATATATGTATGTGCATACACACACACATATATATACATACACACACATATATACATATATACATACACACACACACACACACACACACACACACACACACACACACACACCCTTGAGTGGAGCAGCAGCACCATCCTATCTGTTTTATTTTTCAAAGACAATTATTAAAGGCTTGATAAATAGAACGCAGTGATCATCCCTTCCCTTGCATGGACACAGAGAAGGAAACTAAACCATAGACGGACAGGTCTAAGACAGACTGAGGAAATCAACTTGAGATAATTAAGGGTAGTCCCGAGAAGAGAAAGGAGGAAAGAGTCTCAAGGAGAAGGATTGATGCTTAGCTTCAGATACTAAGAACAAAAGACTGTAAAATTCGATGGTCTTTGTTGAAGTAAGGATGCTGATGACATCCATCTTATAGCTTATAGTGAGTATCTCATAATGCCTATAATAGTCCCCAATGGGTGCCAGATACATCTCTGGTTAAAAGAGATTTCTCTCATACTACCTATGCGTTCTGGAGTCTTACATTTAGATGTCCTCCAAAATACACAGTCATACCATTTAGCATGAATAGTAAGGAACACAATTCATCTGTTTGAAGCTCTCTTCAGGGATATTATTTCTAAAGTGTTTGGTAGAACCTGAACACACATAAGAGGCCAAGGCAACAGATTACAGCATGTAGAGGACAATCTTAGAAATGTGTATTTCAGGATGTTCTGGAATTGGACCAATAATGCTAGCCAGGAAGCTCAAAGTAACAGTCTCTTGTAAGAAGCACTGCTTGATAGTTTTTTGTTTTGTTTTGTTTTGTTTTTAGTTTCCATGATCATTGAGAAAAACAAAGCAAAACAAAACACCCACTGCTCAGTGTACAATTTCAGCCATTTTTACCACGACCCACTTAAGAAGTGGAATGGTGCTATTTATGCCATGGTAAGCACAGCTCTGATTTCCTACCACAGCCACACCTAATCTTTGACTACCAAATTTTAAATTTTCTTTGACTTTGTCTATGTCTTTCTGTTCCTGCTATTTGTATGTAATCACAATACCAACAAGGTAATAACAAGCATGTTAATAGACAAAAAGTCAGACACCACTCAGAATGGTGACTACCTTTAATGTTGGTGAGTAGGTTAAAAATTCCTTGATCTCTGGCAGCATCAGAAAGATAATAATGTAGAGTGAATTAACAAATATTGCAATCATGGCCATAAGACCTTACTACATAACTAGAAATACATTTTTATATTTACAGGAAGTTGGATGTAGCTGATTCCTCTTGCTCACCATGCTCTGAAATCCTTTGCTGACCATTTTGGTGTTATTAACATTGGAGTAGAGGCTAGTCACAATGATGTGACCTGTAAATGCTCCGGGATGAACGGGTTTATCAGTTCCTTCATGGATCCATGCTAGCTGGAAACACAGCAGTTCATTTTCCAGTTCAATCTAGTCTAAATCTTTTGGGCTCTCCATTTATCCGCAGGATTACTGAAGTGGTCTTTGTAGCTCGTCCAATTTAAACTTACCCCTGTCTAGCTTACAGATGAATGAGTCTCACACTATGGTTATTTTATTTGGCTTTGTCAGTTCCTAGAGGTAACCCCTAATCTACTTTTCTATCTGGCTACTTCCCCAGTGGTTTACCCCAAATACTTGTTACTCCTGGCCACATGCTCATCGTCCATCTCCCTCATGGCAGCTTCCTCTTCTCTGTCTGCCTGTCTGCCTGCCTGTCTGTCTGTCCCTGTCTCTGTCTCTGTGTCTATCTCTGTGTCTCTCTGTCTCTCCCTCCCTCCCTCCGGGCAACCTTCAAACCTCCAACCAGACAACTCCAAATCCCCCACCTCTAATCCCCCGCAGTAATTGGCCGCAGCCATTTTTATCTAATCAATAGTTTTAAATTAAGAAACAACGTTAGCACAACAAAAGCTGGTAAAAGTGAGAATTTACTCAGGCAACTAGACCTTAGAGTGCAGAATTTAGCATTACAATACATAGCAACAGACCAAACCTCAACAGGTCTTGACTTTTTTCCTTCTTTCTTCTCCTCCTTTTCTTCTTCTTCTTCTTCTTCTTCTTCTTCTTCTTCTTCTTCTTCTTCTTCTTCTTCTTCTTCTTCCTCCTCCTCCTTCTCCTCCTCCTCCTCCTCCTCTTCTTCCTCCTCCTTTTCCTCCTCTTCCTTCTCCTCCTGCTCCTCTCCATATGCATGTGTATGTGGAAGTCACAGGTCAACCTCTGCTGGCACTCCACAGGACACTGTCCTCCCTGCTTTTATTTATTTATTTTTAAAGACAAGGATTTTACTGACATGGAGGTCACCAATTCAGCTAGGTTGGCTAACCAGCAAGTCCCAGGGACCCTTGTCTCTGACTCCCCAGTGTTGGGATTACTAATAAGCACCACAACACATAATGATTTGTTTGTTTGTTTGTTTTGTTGTTGTATGTAAATTGCAGCTACCCCATAATAGCCTCTTGTCTTGAAGAAAACAAGAGCATACAGGATTGTTTACGTAGTAACTCTGTTCAGAGTATTCTGACATCCCAAGCTCCAAAATACTTCTTAGAGAAAAAGACACTTAGGGCTTAAAATAAGCCCATTTTGTAAAATTGAGAGAAAGAGAGAGAGAGAGAGAGATCGAGATCAAATTATGTTCAGATAGAAAGAAAATTAGAAAATCAAGAAGTAAAGAAAATGCACCCTCGTGTACTCAGAAGTAGAAAAGCTACATACACAATTGATGGCTACTGAAGAGAAGTCAAGACTACAAATGGGAGAAGTTGGGGAGGGGGCATCTCTGGAATTTCTCTGTTCTACGAGAAAACGTTCTTCTGGACTGTATAGTGTGAACTATCGTGTGTCTCTACCCAACTTCAATCACTTTAAGACTCACATTAAGCAAACAATTTCTTGATGTTGAAATCAGTATGTGCTGATGGCTTTCAAGTCACAAAGCAAAATCCAAAATACAGAAGTCTCAGTGGGAAAAGAACGAAGAGAGGGAGATGCCAAAGGAAGCCTCTGCTCAGTCAAATGACTCTCTTTATAACTTCAAAACACATACAGTTCATGATGGAATTAAAAGCCTGGCCCAAATGACTCACGTGCCCACGTGCAGTCAGTGTATCTTGTTTCAGAACTGGAATACATCCTTCCACAGAGAATAGGGAAGCAATCCCTGCACAAAAGATGGTTTTTAATGGATAAAGGTCCAGATATACTTATTCTATTCCAATTGATGTGAAACAAAGCCAAAAATGTGTCTTTAGGAAACCGTGCCCTTGGGTGGTAGCTTAGGGAGGTCAGGGAGCAGACATGGGTGACCTCGTTTAGCCCCTAGCCCTTGCTGAATTGGAATTGTCAGGAGGTAACAGTCAAAGGGAGACATGTGAATAATATCAGTCTTGAGGGAGTTACCTGCTGGGGAGGTGGACAAAATTCATTGGAATAATCTTGGTAGCTATACAAGACTTTCCCACACTTTCTCACACTCACTTTTTAATTGATTATGACCATTTGAAACTGGCTCCCAAAGACTCATCAAAGGATATCAGGCCAACCAGACCAACCAGACGAATCAAAGCAGTGCAAGGCTCAGGGCCAACCTTAGGTAGAGAAATGTAGTATCCACAGTTCATCTCTGCCACCTGATACATCTCCGAGAGTTTGAAAGGCATCAGAAACATGAATTTTCAGTGTTGATTAAGACAGCATATGTTTTTTTATTTTAAAAATAGTTTTTGATAAAAATTGTAAGGAAAGTGAATAGTTTTTCTATAAATCCTATAATCTGAAGTTTTTAATTAGTCCCTTAGAATCTCCTTGATTCCCCCCTCTCCATTTTGAAGGATATTTATTTCTATGTGTGTGAGAGTTTTACCTCTATGTATGCCTGTGTACCACAGTGCTCTGGGGAGGCCAGAAGAAAGTGTTGAATCCTCTTGGAATGAACTAACTAACTATCTAACTAACTGTTGTTAGCTGCCATATGAGTGCTGGGAATAAAACCCAGATCCTCTGGAAGAGCAATCAACTCCCCTAACTGCTAAGCCATCTTTCCAACACCCCTTGATAATCCCTTTATATTATTGGAATGGTCTATGTATCTGATTCCTGTGACACTTTGTGGTCCTTGGTTTTAACCTCAGTTGAGTCCTCCTTCTTTGTGATTCTTTCTTTCTTTTTTTTCTTTTGCCTCCTCTGTTAACTTCCAGACAGTGGTGTTTATGCTTTCCCCCCTCTCCCTAAGTCTATACACTAATCCCCATCTCAGTTTTCTTTCTGCCTCTGATGATCTATGCATCCATCCACCTATCTGTCCATGTGCTCACCCATCTACATATCCATTCTTAACATCTATCCCTCCATCCCTCTATCCTTCCATCCATCCACCCACCCACTCATCCATCCATCCATCTACCTACTCATCCATCCATCTCACTCATCCATCCACCCACTCATCCATCCATTCATTCACCCATCCACCCACTCATCCATCCATTCATCCATCCATCCACCCATCCACCCACTCATCCATTCACCCACTCATCCATCCATTCATCCATCCATCCACCCATCTACCCACTCATCCATTCACCCACTCATCCATCCATTCATCCATCCATCCACCCATCCACCCACTCATCCATCTACCCACTCATCCATCCATCTATCCATCCATCCACCCATCCATCCACCAACCCACCTACTCATCCATCCATCCATCCATCCATCCATCCATCCATCCATCCATGCAACTACCAATCTTTCCATCCATTTATCTACCTACCTGTCCATCCACTCATTCATCTATCCATCTATCTAAAAGGTCTTGGGTTTGGGATTCAAGTTGGACACTGAGGAAGATTATCTTTTTGAGCAAGCAGATTATTAGAAGAAACATCAATGCCACAAGCAGACAGATAGACAACAGCATGAAGGGGACTCCGAAGAGAGTTCAAGCTAATGAGGCAAAATGAGAGTTGCTTCTTAATAGAGCTCAGAGGAATCCACAGGCAGGGAACCTGTGATTCCTCACCAGGCATCAAAAAATGGAGAGGTACATGCCATTTCCACTGGTAGTTAGCACCTGTAGCCCTGACTCTAGGCTCTGTTAGGAAAGAAATTCAGGTATGTGGGAGTCTGTTAGGAAGTTATAGGTTCAATAGCTGCTCCAGAAAGTGTTTACTCATAGGTGTAATTCAAGGGAAAAAGGGAAGTGAAAGCTGCTGGAGGTACCATGACCTAAGCATCAGTCTGTTCAGGATTTTAATACCATCGACCTATCCCAAACTTCATTTCCCAAAGATTTCAATAAATTTTTGTTTGCTTTCTTTTTAAAAACAAGGTAGAAATAACTAAAGAGGACTGTACATGATAAAAGACATCCCAAAATTAACTTAGTCCTCAGGAAAGCTTCCCAGAATATCATATCCATGGAGGTTATCAAAAGGTAGTTCATATATTGGTTCTAAATATTCTAGCAGTCATATCACACAGTAGAAACGAGTACAAGGTAGACCAGATATTCAGGAGAAAGTCATTCACACCACACCTCATTTCTTCCTCTCTGCTAGCCACCACCTTCTCTCCATAGACTGTTTCCCCACATGGATGTTGTAAAGGGATTAACTTTCAATTCCATATGTGGTGCTGGAGCTATAGCCTCTGTCTCCGAATGGTGGGCTTTATGAGGAGGAAAGGGGCAGTTCTTAGAAGGAAGCTAGTCCAAGTTTGAGGTGCCTGTCTCTCCATGTGAGAGCTAACATGCCTCACTAGGCAGTCATGCATGAACAGTAGTGCCTCTGGGAGCTGTCCTTCCTCCTCTAGCCTTGAACATAGCAGCACATCAGTCAGCCAGGCCTTGTCAGCCATGATGAAAGTGATGGTGTCTTGCTGGCTCCAGATGCCCTTCACCAAGGCCACCAGACCCTCCCTATGTGGGCCAACTAGGTATGGTCCTATTTCTTGAAGAGCCGCCTAAGTGTTAAGAGACATCTGGCAGGCATGAGGAACCCTTGTGTGCTTTTCTGTCTGTGACAGAACTCCAACCTCACTGTTACATTCTCAATCATTGTCTTTATGGTTTCTTTCTCTATTTGGTTTGCAGATGCTAGCTTTATATTTTATATTTATATGTTAAGCCCATGGACTTAAAATAAAAAAAAAAAAAGTGATGTTTACTTAGATGCTTCAAGCCCCAAGTAAAATGTTTCAAATACCTCTGACAAGATTCCATCTTCTTCTGGTACTTCAACTCAACACATCCATTTTCTGCTAAGTTGACATGACCATTGTCAACCAAGTACAGCCTGCCACCTCTACATCTTGAACCAAATCTTCTAGAGTTCAATAAGAACTAACTATCTCAAAATTGTGCTGATTTTTCTCCTTCTTATCCCAATCTTACTGCTGAGGGCCAGAGGATACAGGAGGAGTGTCTTCATACAAAGAACCAGGACAGCTTGGGTATGTAATGCTATAGGGAAATATTGTTCCTGGAAGCCCAAAGCCATGACAGAACTGGGCTCTTGTTGACCAAATTACAGTGGGGCAAGGCAGAATGTGATTCAAAGGGGAGACCTGGGATTTGGAAGAGCCTACCACAGTTGGGTGTGTATCCAACATTCCCTCCAACCAAATAACTGCAAGCTTATGTTTATGTGTAAATGTCCCACCACCCAAAAGAATTCAGAGGAGACAAATGAGGAACTGTGGGAAAGACCTCAAACCTGCTGTTTCTACTGTATTCTCTTTTGTTTTCCCTGACAAAATTCCCCAGCTGCCCACAGAGAGGCCACCAAAGCTGGCAGAACTGTCTCTCCTGGGTATTAAGAGGTAAGCTCAGCCTTCATTCCATCCCCATCTCTTACTCCAGGTGCATGGCTCAGCCCTCCCTTTTCTTCAGCATTTCCAGGCCTGCTTGATGAACAACATGGAAAGGATTGTAAGGTGCTCGGAGAACTCCCACGTTGAATGTGTGTTTGAGCTTTGCGCCCCACTGGTCAGGGAAATTGCCTGTGTGGCTGCAGACTAAAGGCTAATCCACAACCAAGCAGAGGTCTTCAATTGGGGCTGTGTGTGAGGGAGCGGGGGGGGGGGGTGGTGAGGTGGGGTGTTTGGAGCAGAAGCTAAGAGGTTATTATTATGGTTAAAAGAAAAAGCCAGACATTCATGATTTCAACAACCTCGATCCCAACAAGGGCATCTTATAAGCCCTTCAGGGAAGAAAAGCATGGTGTTTTGGGTCAGTGGACTACAGAAATTGGCCCTGTGTAGCCAGAGGCTCAGTATCATATTCCCTTCTGCCTTCTGAGCAAAGGTGTTGAACCGTGCACTCCCCCCAAGCCCGAATTTCTCAAAGTAGACTGACAGATGGGTCAGGGACTCAGCTGAGGGCCTCCAATATCTGCAAGGAGAGGTGGAGCCAGCAAACCCAGGGACAGCCACAACCCTACCTGAGACTGCCTTGTACATCATTTGAGTCTGCTTTACAAAGTCACTCTGAGTTGGATTTCATCATTAAGGCCAAGATGACCCAAGGGAGCCACTACATAGAGGAGATGGCAGAGTGGTTGGCGCAGTCGTTTGAGGAACTGGCAAAGGCCCGAGAAGATCCCCTGTCCCCTGCTGTTGTCTCTTTCCATCTAATCTGATGACCTCTCCCAGCACACAAAGGTTTCAGCTCCCCCCTGCCTCCCATCCTTCTGTGTTATTGCTCATTTTGGTGTTTTAGATGCAACGATCAGAGGGAAGTCTGAGGACTCCGTAATTAATCATTTCCTTTGTCGTAGCAAATGTTTAAGTTGGGGATTTTGTGGTTGGGATGGAGAGCGCATGCTACAGTTAGAGGCTAATGGCATATTAGTATCAACAACAGCCACTCCCTGGTGCTGCTAGCTCTTTCTGAAAGAAAACACTCCACACACTCCCTCCACAGAGCCAGCCATACAAACCAAGGGATTTTTTTATTTTACCTTGGCACATCAAAATCAGATTGAAGGATGCATGCTAACTTAGAAAGATTCGATCTTATCTTGAAAAACTGATACCTAGTTTAGCAGTTATCAAAGCCAAAAATATACACATACTTGTGCATGTATGTATTCTGATGGGTAGCAATGCTTAGTGGTTGATTATTGTCATGGCTTGAATATGTTTGGCCCAGGGAGTGGCACAATTTGGAGTTATGGTCTTATTGGAGTAGGTGTGTCACTGCAGGCATGGGCTTTAAGACCCTCATCCTAGCTTCCTGGAAGTCAGAATTCTGCTAGCAGCCTTCAGATGAAGATGTAGAACTCTCAACTCCTCGTGCACTATGCTTGCCTGCAAGCTGCCATGTTTTCACCTTGATGATAATGGACTGAACCTCTGAACCTGTAAGCCAGCTCCTATTAAATGTCCTTTATAAGACTTGCCTTGTCTGTTCACAGCAGTAAAACTTTAACTAAGATAATTATCCAGGCTACATGCATACTTAGCTATCGCACTCACCACCCTGTTAATTTTGTATTGCTGTGACAAAACTACCCGGCAGTACCTACTTAAATCAGGAAAGATTTATTTCAGCTCACAGTCGCAGAAGGCTTGGTCTATGGCTGATAAGTGGCATGCACCAGAGCAGAATGCCACAGTTGCAGAAATGTGTGGAGAGGATAGATGTTCTCATCACAGCAGACAAGCAACAGAAAAAGAGCTACAGAAACATCCACGGCCAAGGTCCCAGCTACAGTGATAGCCGTTCCCCAGCTAAGCTCCACCCTTAAAGCCTCCTGGACCTCCCAGACAGTGCCTGCCACCAGCTGTGAACCAAGAGTTCAAAGCAGGAAGCTTTAGGGTAACATTTCAGAGCCAAACAAATGAAAACGAAACTCTAAAAAAGCAACTGTAACAGTCCTAGTGATGCAGGTCTGGAACCTCAGCTATGGCAAAGGCTGAGGCAGGGGAATCACAAATGCAAAGCCTGACTGGGCTGCAGAGTGAGTTCAAGGTCATCCTGTGTCATTTAGTGAGACCTTGTCTCAAGATCAAAAATGGAAAGAGGGCTGAAGATAGAGTTCAGTGGTAGAGTGTTTGCTTAGCGTGTGCAAGTCCCGTGATTAAGCCTCAGTTCAAACCATATGAAGAATAGCATAGCACAGCACAGCACAGCACAGCACAGCACAGCACAGCACAGCACAGCACAGCACAGCACAAAACAGAACAACAGTCTTCATAGAGAAAGAAGTCTGTAGTGTGTTGGAGGACAAATGACCATCGCTATAGGAAAGATAAGAATGGACGGTTTCTGGGGCAGGCAGTTAGAGAAAAAAAGAAGTATTGGTCACAACAAAGCAAGTAAGTTCCCTCCACCTGTGTACATGTCCAGGGTCTCAGGGAAGGAAAAAGTGGTCTGTACAGAGGGAAGCTAGGAGTCAGGTGGCTAGATCCAGTGGTAAGACCACAGGCTGAGCCAGTGTGGGGAGGCTATGGGCAAAGACAACCCCTGGGCCTCAGTAAGAGATCAAGGGGTAGGCTGTCCTGTGGAAGGAGCAGAAAGAATGTTTCCACACGGCTTCAGCCATGAGAAGCCAGCTACCAGGTGCTCACAAGATGGAAGATTTGGCAGCATGTGGGCGAGGAGGTTTGCCAACTCCAGATATCAAAGACTGGCTTCTTTCTGTTGAGTGTTAATGAAAGCTATTAATATCCAGAGGTCGTACTTTCTCTTATACTTTGGATGGTTCCCAGGAGCACTGAAAATAGAGAATAGAAGCATGTCCACACAGCCGTAGGACACAGAGCCAGTGGCCCCAGCAGGACCTGCAAGAGTCCCCTGGCATGGGTGTCGGGATGACTCTACTCCCAGGAGAAAACCATCCATCTGATGCTGTTTCCAGAGGCCACCTACTGGTCAGCGTATAGGCCACCAAGGAATTTTTCTTCCTAGTGGGGCATGGTTAAAGTCAAATTTCTGCTCTGGGAGCTAACTCTTCTCTGGTATTGTCCCAGTTTTGAACTGATCAACTGTAAGCCGTGTCCTACAGTTCGTGTTATAATAATAATGTTCTTGATACAAATAATTAGTAATTTTAAATCAGTAAGCGTCTCCCGAGGCTCTCAGAGGGCTGTTTTGTTCTACTTTGGTTTACTGATTTAAATCAAGTGATTAAAGAAGAAACAATGCTCTCATGCCTTGGCTCATGTATTAACTAGATTCACAATAATGAACCAATTCTCAACAGTTCACAGTGGTAGGGAAAGCAGGAAAAGAAGACAGGCCTTGCGGCTGACTCATGAGTTGAATCTCTGTTACACAAGTCCTGGGTTCAGAGAAGCCCTGGGAGGGGGAACCAACATGGTGGGGAAGCACCCCCACTGTGGCTGGACACACTTGCCAGGAGGCTTGCTCCCAAGTGGAAAGCAAAACACATGGCAAGCATTAGATCTCCCCAGGACCAGTTGATCTAGGCAGGTACTCAGCAATTCTTCAAGGTCTTTATCTCGTCTGATCTCCTGACCCAGTGATGGGGACCGAGGGGCACACAGAGTGAAGTGAGGCTAAGAGAGGACTGCAGACGTGTCATTAGTGACGGCAGCCATGATGACAGTGACGTAATGCGAGCACTTACTATGCTTTGCAGCCCACACAGCAGTACCATGCATTTTCTCTGTTTGTACAACTAGCAGACATCTGCAGTAGCATACAGGACACTGTGTTCAAAGACCAAAAGCCTTCTCTTGAATATTTTCTAGGCAACAATATGCTCTGCAAAGGCACATGCAAGCAAGCAAATTTATTTTACCATCACACGAGAAACACACCAAAATTTGCATCAGATTTGAGAACTCTGAACTCTTGGGATATGAGGGGAAATGAGGCTTGCTCTCAACAATGTCTCCTTAAAATGAAAAGGAGAAATTCTGCCTTTTTCTATAAGGAGTTATAAACAAGAAATCAAAGTAAACGAAGTGATAGGGGAAATTGCCAAAGTACAACAATTGAAGGTGAATTGAAGAAAGCTTTAAAAGCATTCTTCCTTTCTTTATTTGTATGTGTGTATGCCTGGATGTGCACCACATGTGTGCAGGTATCCACGGAGGCCAGAAGAGGGCATTGAGGACCTAAAACTGGAGCTACATGTGGTTATGAGCTACCCAAGCAGGTGCTAGGAACTGAACCTTGGTCTTCTGCAAAAGCAGTGAGTGCTCTTAACTGCTGAGCCATTCCTCCAGCCACGAAGAAAACTTTTTAGAGAAAGAATTTGAGAAGGTTTGTGGAGTTGGGTCTGATTTCAATTACAGGAATGCGGTATTATTCTTAAGGGGGCAGTGTCCTGGATAGAGAGAAACAGAGTCCTTGAGGCAACAATGAACAGTGCTATCAGAGTGTGGCAAGGCTAGGAGAAGCAGATTCTAAGCTAAAGGGCTGAAAGGTAATGGATCCAGGAGTGAAGGACCATAGAGGCAGAGGCCGGCTTTCTCATCATGTCGGTTACCAGATGGGACAATAGAGGCACAGAGAAGGCAAGACCCACAGCCAGGAAATAAACTTGGGTGCTTGGCTCCAGGCTTCTCCTCAAACTTAGTCGGGAGTGTAGTTGTGGTTCACAGGCCTCAAGTGTATCAGGACTGTTTTGTATGTGGCAGAACACAAAAATCACACACTTACTTAAAACATTGTATTTTTTGTTACAGTTTATTTTGGGATTATTTTTGTTTGTTCCTTTGATTGGTTTGGTGTTTTGTTTTTGTTTTTTGTTTTTGGGGTTTTTTGTTTTGTTTTTTGTGTGGTTTTTTTGTTTTTTGTTTTTTGTTTTTTTGCTGTTGTTGTTGGTTTTTTTGTTTGTTTTTTGTTTTGGTTTGTTTGTCTTTGTAATTTAGTTGCACAGTTTTGAAGCCCAGACTTTACAGATGACAGCATTGGGTTGCAATGTCAAAAAGTTGTACACACCTGTTACTTACTAGAACTTTTCATGGCGACCCTCTAAAACCCCTTTCCATGTACCTTCCCCTAGAGCAAAGAAGAGCTCCCCCTACTGTCCAGAACTAGGAAGAGCTTAGAAACAGTGACCCTGTTGATTCTAACAACCCAAACTGTGTGATTGTCTAAGTGTATGCCCTATAAATATTTACATGAATGACAAAAGAAGTGTCTGACATCCATCAAAAGACTGGAAATATGGAAGTTTATCCCAGAGCCAGGACTGGTTAGCTCCACAGTCCAACAATATCACCAAAAGCAAAGTTCCTTCCATCTCCCCAGCGTGAGGCTCCCCTAGGGCAGCTTCCACCTGCAGCTGGGCCAGCTCCCGACCTCCTCTGCCTGGTCACTTTCCCCATCCGCTCCTATGTTGCTTCCCAAGAGCAGCTTTCCCTGTCTCCCCTAACTCAAGTTCACCCTCCGTGGTCCTTCAGTCCTGGAGCCTGGCTATGGGGGTGTATGTTTGGATTCTGTGATCAGTGCCATGAGCTGTGAGGAAAGGAACCTCATGCACTGTGCACTGTTGCCCACCACTGAAACCCAGAAGCTCAAAATGCATCAGAGAGACCCAGGCCCCCAAGTACCACAAAAATGCAATATGACAAATTTGCTGCTGGTGGCTTACTCTCTGGAGCCTTTACTTCAAGGTGATGTGTGTGGATTTCTCCCCACCCCCATGTCCTTCCTGTACCATACACATGTTCTACTGATTAGCCCAGTCCCCAGTTCTAGACTGTGAGCATTTGCCCACCTTAAAGCATTTCTCTGGCAACATCTGTTGGCCCAAGAATGGTCCATGATATCATGTGGCTCAAATAGACCGAGTGGGGACATATTCTATGCCAAGAGAACTTTCTCGGGGGTGAGGAGTAAACAAGGCCACTGTAGGTCACTGTGTAGTGAAGGCATGAGAGGAACAGACAGATGGAATATACAGATTCCCGAGAAAGTAAGAAAAGGCCCACAGGCCTTGGTGATGGTGGGTATGATATTCAGAGTAAGAAAGACATTTGTCTCAAGGAGCTGTAGCTTTGTAGAGGGACAAAGATTCCTGTGACTGAGTTGGAAAACACTGGAAGAAATGAGACTCTTCTGAGCAAGTCTTTTATGGACCATTCCATCCTCCTCAATTCCATAAATTACAGAGGAGACTCACCTCTGCCTTGTGCTTGCCTCTGTGGCCCTGTTGAACACTGGCTGTTCTGCTTATCACACTCTTGCTTGTGGCAATAGTGTTTTATTTACTACCACTTCTTCCACTTCCTCCCAGACCTGTGAGCTCTGAGACAGCCGGAGCTGTGGTGTGCCTTTGCAGGTGTTTGAGTGAGTGTGTGTGAATGCATGTCCTCTGGTAAACTGTTGTTTCACAGCAGCAAGGGCCTGGTTAGTATTTGCTTGATTTGTTGGGGCCGTAGCATTGTGAAGGTCAGATAGCCACACTTGGCAGGAAAGTTGCAGTTGAACCTTGACACAGGCAAAATATTCACCTTAGGGGCTCTCCTGATCCTGATTATGCCCTTGTCTCGTGATTGCAATGCTTAAAGAGTTCATCCCATAAGCTTTGTACATAACTATTTGTGTGTGTGTGTGTGTGCGTGTGCGTGTGTGTGTGTGTGTGTGTGTGTGTGTGTGTGTGTGTCAGTCCTTGGAAGACAGGACTTTTAATTCCTGAGCCATCTTGCTGGTCCACAGTGAGATTCTTAGGTGTAGAATTGGACCTGTGCAAACCTCAGACTGTTAGTGTGGTCGTGTGCTTAAATTTCCTAAAGGAGACCACTTACCTTTTGTCTTTGGGTGAAGAGAATACGCTGTCCCTTCTTCCTTGTTAATAGGTGAACAGTTGTTTCGGGAGCTCTAAAATACCATTTCCAAAGCAATGGACACTTCGTAATTGTTTAATATTGTTACCACATTTGCTTACAAGAAAAGCGAAACAACTTGTCATTAATCAGGAAGGGAGTATTCATAGACAGCGACCATGGAGGATGCTCTGTAATGTCATGGCAACCATCCCCCAGCCCCAGACTTGATTACTTCCATTGCATTCCTGGTCATAGCTGAGCTGCTCCATTAACTGCACTTTCTCCAACCTCATTTGTGAAGGAGAAGCTGGGAAACAGCCCAGCACACACTTGCTCTGAAAGACACACAAGATCAGAGGGATCTCTGCATGTCCTTCCCCTGTTTTCTGGATGCAGTCAGCAAGAGCATTCAAAGTCTCCTGGATTGCACCGTGAGCCACAAAGAGAATCATATGCAATTGAAACAAGAAATCTAGGGAAAATCAGGTACCTCCTGTTAGAGAGAGAGTGCTGTTTGGTGATCCGTATTCACAACCTTGTTGCATTGCTTACCACACATTAAGCCTCAGTTTGCTCTTCTGCAAAGTGGGGATACACAGCAGCTTTGCAGAACAATTATAGCTCAGACAATGATCACAGTACCTGGCAGTGAGAAAAAAATATTCAGTAACCAATGCTGTAATCATTGAGTCTAAAATCACAAAAGAGGGCCAGTGAAGATGGCCCTGTAGATAAAGGTACTTGCGACCAAGTCTGGTAACCTGAGTTTTATCCCTGCGACACACACATTTTGAAAGGCGAGAACTGACTCCTGTGAGTTGTCCTGTAACCACTCCCTGCCTCACACACACAGGCATGTGAGCATGATGCACACATATTAAAATGTAATAATAAAATAAAATTACAAAAGATCCAGATGAGATGGTACATAAGTGTTATCTGAGCACATAGGGAGATAAAGTAGGAGGATACCTAAGAACTGAAAGCATGTATGTATGTGTGTATGTATGTATGTGTGTATGTTTGTATGTATGTATGTATGTTTATATGTGTGTATGTTTGTATGTATGTATGTGTGTGTATGTATGTATGTTTGTTTGTATGTATGTATGTGTATGTATGTTTGTATGTATGTGTGTGTATGTATGTGTGTGTATGTATGTATGTATGTTTGTATGTATGTTTGTATGTATGTGTGTATGTATGTGTGTGTATGTATGTGTGTGTATGTATGTGTGTGTATGTATGTATGTATGCATGTGTGTGTATGTGTATATGTATGTATGTATGTTTGTGTGCATGTATGTATGTGTTTGTATGTATGTATGTATATTTGTATGTGTGTGTATGTATGTTTGTATGTATGTATAGATAGATAGATAGATAGATAGATAGATAGATAGATAGATGATAAAAGATAGATAGATGATAGATATATAGAGACAGACAGACAGAAAGACATAAACAGACAGAGTCAATCACAAAAGAGGTTTAGGGAAAAGTAGAGACCCATATTAGTTCTCCTAATTCTGGTCTCACTAGACAATACTGCCTGGCTTCATTAAACTTTAATAAATTAGCTAGGAGCCTCCAAGATGAGAAGGTGATGTCTGATCACGAGGCAGATTCAGAACTCTGTGCCCAGAGACTAACAGTGATCGTGTTCCAGGGGAACACTGGTGTAAGTTCCTGGCCTTTCACTTACAGAGTTGCCCAAAGCCAAGGTCTCCACAGCATGCCTCATTCTTCCTCCGAGAGACTGAGCACAGGCAACGGGTTGTATTATGGATTATAACAAAGTGGTCCAAGTGTGTGTTCAGTGTGATTTGAATGTGAAATGTCCCCCGTAGGCTCCTACATTTAGACACTTGCTCTCCAGCTGGTGGCGTTATTTTGAATAAGTTTCTATTGCTAGGTTCCACTTCCTGTGTGGTAACTTCTGAAGGTCATGTAACCTTAGTGTTGCTTCATAACAGGGCAAAACCATAAAGAATCTGCCTGAAGTCAGGCTCTCTGTTATTTCTTTTCGAAGTAGTTTCCCTTATAGTTATATGATGCATGGTGCTTTCTATGGCTTATCTTGTTTAATCTCAGAAGCTAGGACCTTGACTCCCATGCAGCAATTTAGAGACAATGGAGTTGGAATAGACCCAGTCACTCAGGCAGAGGGTTTATTTCTGGTCTTTCTTCTAATTATTTTGTACCGACAATTGTCATATATATGTGAATTTCATCTTTATAGCCATCCTCTAAGGTAAGGGTGCATTTATCTCCATTTAAGATGAAGAAACTGGGCAACTGGTGGGTCAAGCAGGTTGCTCAAGATGATGTAGTTCAGGTGGCCAGCTAAGCGGGGATGGCTCTCAAGAACACACTGGTCCTTAGCATGTGACCTTTGCGTGGAAGTGTGTTACCTAAGATCTGTCAGACAGATTCTTGGGACCCAACTAGAACAACTGAACCAGAACTTGTGTTCTAATAAGATCCACAGGCACCAGGCATATATGTAGTACACAGACAGACATGCAGAAAAAATATCTATATTATATATTTCTAAATTTAAAATATCCCCCAGGGGATTCTATAAAGGACGAGAACCACTAATCTAGGCTCTTACAATGCAAAATGATACCAGGAAAACTGTCCTTATGTCTCACAACTTCCCAGATGGAGAGAAAGGAGAGCTGCCCTGGTTAGGCATTGTGCCCTACCCCTTAGAGAGGGACTATAGCCCAGAAGCACAGATGTCAGCTAGAAGAAGTGTGTGCTAGCTAAGCCAGTAGCAGCCACTGTAATACACAAACCCTTTATCTCAGTGAGTTCATAAAACTGATTTTTTTCCCTCATACATATAGAATCAATCAGTAAGAAGAGCTTTCTTCACCATCAGACTAGACATGGTCCCCAGGTCTCTCTTCATGCTCCGCCACTGTCACTAAGCAAAAGACAAGGTGGACAATACCTGCTCAGGGAGGGTTACTGAGCAACCAGCAGTCACAGCTACAGTTGGCCGGAAATGATTAGCACTTAATTGTCCATTTATCCATTTGATGAATTAATAATTTAATGAATAATGAACAAGATCCACTTATTCAGCCATGCACTCCCGTAGCCATTCAACAGATGTTTATTAACGATTGACAGAGGCAAGATCTTAGACTAAGAAACAGTGCAAGTCTGGAGGGACGTTCTGAGTGGGTATCAATATGCGTGAGTACTCTGAAAATGAGAGAGGGGGAATAAATATATCCCTGTATCAGGCAAGGAGAGAGGGAGTGAGAGAGAGGAGAGAGAGAGCAAGCAAGCTCGGGGAAGCCCTCCTGGAAGAGATGATGATGAATCAAGTTTCAATATAAGAAAGGGACAATCTGCTTCACAAGACAGTGGAGTATGAAGATTCCAAACTTCAGACAATGTAGAATGTAGAAATCATGAAGGAACTCAGGTCAAGAAGCAGAAATGTTGGTAGACTGGATGGTGGTCAGAAGGACTGGGATACCAAAAAAAAAAAAAAAAAAAAAAAAAAAAAAAAAAAAAAAAAAAATCAAACCTGGCTGATTTGTCTGTCTCCTGGGAGATAGTTGAATGGACCCAGGATCTGCCTCATCCTGAGGAAAATATGCAAATAGTTGTGTTAGGTCACTTTTTTATCTGGAAAAAAATGACATTGTGTTTCCTTCCCTAAATGCCCTTTGTTATCTACGAGAGAGGAGGTGCAAGCTGTTTAAATTCACTCATATTTTATAATCCTGGAACAGCTGTCACCTGCTGTGCCCTGGGGAACTCATTACTTACAGAGGCGTATGCAGATTTCACACACTCTCTCAGTCATACTTGGCCCTGGGCATCCCAAAAAACAGAGCCTGTGTCTTGTGAAAGCGCCACACAGAGCCCCCCTCTCCTGAGTGTGTCCTCGGTAGGGTCTGTGGGACAGGATATAGAATTCTGTCCTTCATAATTATGGAGTGACTAGTTATTTAATTATAGTGCCCAACAGCTCAGGCAGTGCCACCTCGTCTTGTTTGTTGGACTCTGAGCCCCCATTAATCACCCAACATTCTGAACTTAAAAAGAGATGGCTGGTGCCAGGTGTGAATTGTGGTAATCTCACCAGTCCCCATGATCTGTTTCAGAAACATCACCAATATATCACAGCCACCATTGCCTTCAGCAGCCCGGGCTTTATCCCCAGGCGAGTATCTTAGGAAGGGGGTTCTGTGTGTGTACATCAAGGAAATGTGCTTCAGCCATGGAAACAATCCAGTTTTGCTAATAATCGTTGATTCTGTCTGCTGCCTGAGAGGAGAGATTTTTTTTCCCAAGCTTTGTTTGAAAGCTGGAGTCTCTTTCGGGCTCTGTCTTCCTCTCTTTGTGATGTTCCTGGTAGAGATGTCCTCAACAATTTTATTCTGAGAAGCTTGCAGCCTGGGTACCAGCAGGGCATGAGTCGTGCTTAGCTATCTGACACCCTCTGAACTTGGGAGGTTACCTGACTTGACCTGACTGCTGGCAAGTAGCTTCTAGATGGAGTAGCTTCTTCACCCTGCTGTGACCGTCTTCCTGAACACTCATTTGGGAATGGAGAACACCTCTAACAATGATCTCCTTCCTTCCTGTAAAGCTTCTTGGGACCCCACTGCAGAGACATACCTGGTTGGTTACAGGGGAAGAGAATGTGTCTCAAGAGAGATTGCTCAGGAGAATTACAGAATGCACAAGAGAGCCAAATGTGATTGGGATTCAGGATTATAGGGCCAGAGAACGTGTGATTCCAAATCCCACCCCTGAGCGAGGCCTATGAAGGTCCATCACTTCAGCCAGCCAAGATGCTCAGGGTTATATCACTGTGCTACTGGACTTGAACACACTTGCCACCCTCAGCATGATGACCCCGATGCTATCAGAGCCATGAGGTACCCAAGGTCTTACTCAGTCAACAAGCACTACTATAACCACTCTATTCCTTGGCCAGATCCCTTTTAGTTTTGTGATACAGGGTCTTGGTATGCAGCTAGCTCTCAAACTTACGGTATTCCTGCCTCTGCCTCATGAGTGCTCAATCATGCCTGGTTCCACAGAGCTTCATCTTGGACTCCAGAACTGATGCATATGTATCTGATTGAAAGGCCCAGATCTGACACCCACACCACAAAGGAAGAATGTGGGAGAAAGCAAGCGAGAACATAGGAATACCAGTCTGTCCGTGATGAGAATAATTGGCCCATCGGAACTCATGGAACAGGGAGCTCTCAGAAGGGAGTTGGCTGCTTTGTGGCTTCTGTATCTTGCCTCTATGGGATAACGTGGATTTAAGTAGATCAACACTGGGTGCCTTGGAGTTTGGATCCATATTTAGCAGACAGCACTTTCTGACTCCTGACAATGGCCAGTCTATTCTTTTAACAGCTTTACCTTTGCTTCTAAATACTTCTTCCCTGCCTGCTTGCTGGTGGGGACTAGAGGCCCAGACACTGAGAATTCAAGGGGAATGGCCCAGGATGAGATGCCAAGGTGCCCTTTGGTCACTGCTGAAGCCTTCCAGCTGTTTCTGTTACATCCTTCTTCTGTTACCTTTCATTTTGCTGCCAAGAATGGCCCTGTTCTTCCTAGAATTGCCAAGAGCACTGTTCTGAAACATCCTGGCCATGTAAGCTGGAGCTAATGTCAAAAATTTCTTCAGTACTCCTTAAAACTCAGATTCCAAAGCCTTAGTCTCAGAGCTTGTAGATTGGTATATATTTGATTTTAAAAAAACAAAAACAAAACTAGAAGTTTGGAGTGTAAATTATTTGGCAATTTCAGTCTCTCCAAATAGTGCCACTTGGCATGTGGTGCACAGTTAAGGACTTGACTATTTAGGACACCACTCTAGGCCATAGAAAGAATCATGCTTCTAGAGCCAAAGAAAGACATTCCAGCTATGTGTGGTGTCTTAATTTGGGTTTTATTGCTGTGAAGAGACACCATAACCAAGAGTCGTGTCCTTATAAAGTGAAAAATTTAATTGGGGCTGGCTTACAGTTTCAGAGGTTCAGTCTATTATCATCATGGAAGCATGGCAGCATGCAGGCAGACATGGTGCTGAAGGAACCAAGAGTTCTATATCTTGATGTGAAGGCAGCTAGGATAGGACTATCTTCTGCAGGCAGCTAGGAGAAAGGCTTCTCTTCCACACTGGGTGGAGCTTGGGCCCATTCCCTCCAACAAGGCCACACCTACTCCAACAAGGCCACACTTTCTAATAGTGCCACTTCCCATGGGCCAAACATATTCAAACCATCACATCTAGCTTCCAGCTTACCTAAATGTGTTCCCAGGAATCATGAGGGTGCACTCTAAGATTAAATCAATACCTGGTGGGTGCTTACAGCATCCATACTGAGTCTGAGCTAGCTCTTCAGTCCCCATTTCTGATCTCTCCTACTACCTGCTCATCACCAAGGTAACCAAACTCTCTCACTTCTCTAACATCTGTCTTTATCTGGAAATAGAGCTATCTGGATGGGACCTTCTTCCTTTGCCTCTACCAGATTAAAAGAAGGTACTGGTTGCCTGATATCTTAGGAATCTTGAACTTGAAGAAGGAAGTAGGCTGCTGAATTCTAAGTTAGACTCATAGAAACATCAGTGGGTAAGAAAAACTCTGTGAACTTCCAGGAAATGGGGCTTCTGCTTGCTCAGAAATAAGTGCAGGGAAGTGGCCATAAGGGTAAGAAAACCAGTAGAAGGTTACTTCTGGGTTTTATGAAATACTTATCTCCACAGCGAGGACCACCTCCTCACTAGCAGCTTGAGGGTCCTTCATTCATTACCTTATGTATTCAACAGCTATTACTTGAGTGCCTATTTCCTACTGGACTCCATTCAGATCTCACCTTACAACAGACCCTCATCCATCCTGAGACCCCGGAATGGAATCCACAGGAGTCTGTGTCCTTGAGAAATATGCAAGGGTTTTCTCAGAAGAGTGTGTGGATGGATAAATGCAGAACGATGGGGGGATGGTGGGAGAGTGCTCAGGAGGCTGTGCAATTGACTCTCCAGTGAGGTTACGGGGAGGTTGAATAGAGGCATCTTAGTGCACTGTGAAGTCACAGGACTGCATGAGACACTGGGGGAAGACACAGGTCTAAGCCAGCCAGCAGGACTAAGTCAGCATCTTTCAGGAAAGAACAGCCTTTTGTGCCTCTGCTGTCCTCTGTCCCCATGGGAAGCAGTCCACAGAGGAAAGGCCTCAATGTTAGCACAGGCTGGGTTTTCACCCATAACATCAGGCCCTCAACTGATTATGTCCTGTGTCAGAGGAGTTCTGTCTTCGGGCATTCTCCTTTAGCCCCAGAACCATGTTTTCATCCAAAGTCAGACCAAGAAAGGAAGTTCCAGGACATTTCACACACATAAGAGGGCATTACATGTATCTCTCAGGAGTGACCTAGATTGGTTGGGCGCTGGCCATTTCCTGTCTTGCAAAGACAAAGAAGGATTGAGAGTGTGTGATGGTAAATTACAACAGAGGCTGGTGCACAGCCGCTGCCTTATTTATAGAGGACCAGTAATCTGGGCACACATTTTAATGAGTTGATACCTGTTTACTGTCTGGTTTCAATGCAGCTATAAGCCGAGTACCTATGTAATAAAATAAGAAAGCTGAGTTTCATGGCCCACTGGGCCTCCTCTTTCCCACACAGTCCTGGGTCAGAGGGCTTCCTTTAGCCCTTTCTTTTTTTTTTTTTTTTTATTATTTATTTTTGACACTTTATTTACATTTCCAATGTTTCCCCTTTTCTGGGTCTCCTCTTTGGAAACCCCCTATCCCCTCCCCCTCCCCGCCTCTGTGAGGGAATTCCTCTTCCCACCTACCTGCCCCCCCATTCCCATATTCCTACCTTGACATTCCCCTTTACTGGGGCCTCTAGCACCCTCAGGCCCAAAGTCCTCTCCTTTCTCCCTGATGGCCATCGAGGTGATTCCTCTGCCACATATGTAGTCCGAACCATGGGTCAATAGATGTGTATTCTTTGGTTGGTGGTCTGAACTCCAGGACGACCAGGGGGAGGGTCAGGCCCATTGACGCTCTTGCTCCCTCCATGGGGCTACCAATTCCCTCCACTCCTTCAGACCTTTCTCCAACCCCTCCATCTGGTACCTCACTCTCAGTCCAGCGGTTACTGTTAAGTGAAACTTGAACGTTCTGAACTTTTGGGCTAATATCCGCTTATCAGTGAGTACATAACATGTTCGTTCTTTTGTGACTGAGTTACCTGGCTCAGGATGATATTTTCAAGTTCCATCCATTTGTCTGCAAATTTCTTTAAGACATTGTTTTTTATAGCTGAGTAGTACTCCATTGTGTAAATGTACCATCTTTAGCCCTTTCAAGAGCTTGGATGCCAGGACCTGCTGATATGCAGAACCAGTGCTCAGTGCAAGCCGGTACAAGCAAGTGCTGGGCTTACTCTCAGTATCTGCTTTCAGCCCTGGTAGGCAACAGAGGAGTTCTAACACTTGATTAAGTCTGCTCATCCCACACACCTGACAGGTCCAATTTGACCTTAACAGAATAGTGAACTTGCAGACAGGCCCCGCCCTGTTAGGTGTGCACTTTTTAATTAGACCCAAGGTGGAAAGCAACCTCTGGTCTCAGTTCTCAGGTCCCCAACATGCCGCACACGTTTTCAAAGCGAAACATGTCTTCTTTCTTTCTTTCTTTCTTTCTTTCTTTCTTTCTTTCTTTCTTTCTTTCTTTCTTTCTTTCTTTTTTTCTTTTCCCCTGTCAGCTCCAGTTCTTAATAGAACCGTGCAATGATGCAGGGCATGAAATTTTCATAACCAGCTTCTCCATTTACATACACAAAAGCCGAGATAGCCGGAGGAGAAAAACAACTAAAGCACGTAAGATCTGAAGTGGGTCTGAATACCGCTGCTGCTCGCTCAGGGCTTTGAAATTGATGTGTGTGGATGGGGTGTGCAAACTTCAGCCATTCAAAGCTATTTATTGAGTGCCCAGACTGTGGGCAAGGTTTTCCTTGGAGAATGTAGTATGCTGACAAATGTTAAAGGCAAAAGGTGGGAAAGAGAGGAGATTGATGGAGTGTTGTACTGACATCAACAATGAGGGATAGGGGAGAGAGAGACATCATAGCCAGAGTCTGCGTCAAGAAGATTAGAAGGCTAGTAGTCATGGTAGCATAGAATCTAGTGATGTACTGGGAATATAAATTGCACACCCTGTTTCAATGACAGGGCTGCTCTTGACTTTGAACTTCTAGAGACTAGAATCTCATTGTATTCCCGGGGTCCAAGGCAATACTCAGTGTCTAACACGTCTGCTGTCTGGCTGCATGGATTACCTACACATCAGAGCTATAGGTAGGCAATACTCTGTAGCCACTCCTTCGAGCTCATCATTCTCCCACAATACTTTAGAGCCAGAAGCTGCTCTTCAGCATTCAGCAGGCCGGCGGCTGCCACAGATCCCACCCCAACACCACCATGTGCTAATCCCTGTGACTTATTTCGGGATTTTACAGGCTGTTTCACCTACCAGTTGATCTGGAGGACTCTTACATTCTCTGTATTGGCTAGTTTTATGTCAACTTGATAGATGTTAGAGTCATTTGGGAATAGGGACTCTCGAGCGAGAAAATGCCTTCATAAAATTAACCTATAAGCAAATCTGTTGGATAATTTCCTTATTGCCAGTTGGTGTGGGAGTGTTGTGTTGCTTGTAGTTTTATGCTGCTGCCTTTTGCTCCGGGATCGGCCATGCTACTAGCTCCCTCCCCTCCTGGCTTCCCTTTTGCTCTACCTGCCTTTGGCTCCAGGAGGTTACCATGCTACCAACCCTCTCCCAGCTCCCCTGAATCCGAGGATAAAAGACACACACAGTTTGTAACTTGCCTTCTTGGCACAATTGTTGGGTGCTGATATCTCCTGCCTGGGAAAATGTGCCCTTACCAATTTATTATCTCTGTCTTTCTATGTGCCCTAGACTTCAGTGGCTAGTCCCACCTGGCCCCTGCTAAACATCCATGCCACCCGCATATAGTAGTGGCCATGGGCCCCAACTCCCCCTGAGACCTCACACAGTTGCTACGTTCTTCTTTCTCCAAAGCATGGCAGAAAAACCTCCCTCTCCTTCCTTGTGTCTGCCTTTTACTCCAGAGACATGGAGGTCCCACCTGTACCTTCCATCTAGCAATTGGCCCCCAGCTTTCTTTATTGACAAATCAAGAACCAATTGGGGAACAGGACCTTAGTATCAGAGCCACCCCCTTCATGAGAGTGGCAAGCCCACTTTTGAAAGTGCCACCTCCGAGCAGGTGGGCCTGAATTGTATGTGAAAGCAGGCTTAGGCTGGTCCTCTGGTGATGGATTATCTTCCAAAGAAGCAGGCTGTACAAACCATGAGGAGCAAGCCAGGAAGCAGCATTACTCTATAGTTTCTACTTCACCTTCTCCCTCCAGATTCCTGCCTTTATTTCCTGCTGTGAATTCTTTCAATTATGGACTGTGACATAGAAATATAAGAGGAAATGAGCCCTTTCCTCCCCAAGTTGTTTTTGACCACAGTGTTTTCTCACAACAGTAGAAAGCTAACTAAGATACTCTCTAAAAGGGGATTAATCAGCTCTGGATACACACATTTCTTCCATGCTTTTTGCTATTCATGTGACTCCAAAGTAAAGACATATACAGATAAGCTGACCCTCTAAAGACATTTGCCTGTTCTTACTTTTATCTACTATTTAGAGCTGGGAGGAATAACTATATGGCCATCATTTTGGCACAGAATCATCTCTCATGACCAAGTTGCCCAGTGGTTATTTCCTTCTGCTATTTGGGCATCTACTTCTCCTAAATTCAGGCTATAAATGAATGGGAACTGAGGAAGCTAAAAAGAAAGTCTTTCTAATAATTATTTAAAAATAAAAATAAGTCCATTCCAAGTGAGGTATTGATGGGCCATTCTATTGGTTTTATGACTTTAGACCAAAGTTTTTGATTGTTTCTGTTGTATATTCCTAGTTCCAGACTGTATTTGAGGTAGGTAGAAATTAGTTCTGAATATAGGGTAATGCAATATTGGGATATTAGAAGTAACCTAGGTGAGGGTAAGATTGATTTGACTAAGGCATTCAAATCTCCTGTCTCCAGGAGAATATACACATAGAAACTAAGACCTTCAAAGGGACGCTTCAGTACTGGCTAGCAGTGGCTCCACCTCCCACCAAAAAGCTCTAGGGATTAAAGTCAGGTTGTCTGCACAGAACTCACTTACCCAAGTGAGGCAACTGTGAATTAGAGAACCAAACCACACTCAAAAGTTAGTTGTTCTTAAAGTACTTCTAACATCCCAGAAGTAGGATGGGAGTTTCTAGAGCATCAAATAGGCAACAATGCCTGTAACTTTTTAAAATTTTGCCTCCCCAACTTCCCAGAGCTAAGGACCAAAATCAGGGCCTTGCTCTTTCTAGGTAAACACTGCACTATTCAGCTAAACCCTTAAAAGGGTCTTAGAAAGAAATAGAACTTCTAAAAGAAGGCATACTCAAGTATGAATTTACTCTAAAGATACCACTGAGATTACAGCATTGGCCACCTACGAGCGTGCCCAGCATCCTGGTGAGAGAATAAGTTGGGTACAGAGCAATGACCTTGGCCTACCCTACCTAGAGGCTGAGAGAGGCCATTCCCTAATGATCTGGATGAGATATGTGTGATAAGAATGATTTATTCAATAACAGCAATGTTTTGAAGGAGGAGAAATAAAAACAAAGAGAAGGAGGAAGAAGAGCAGGAGGTGGTGAAGTAAACAATAGCAATCATATATACATGCATTTCTAATTGGAATCTCACTATTCTTTGTTTAGGATAACTTAAAAAAAAACAAGCACTGAATAATTCTTTTAAATGAGCCCTTATATATACTTGTATTTAAGATTTTTAAGTATATTAATAGTGGTAAAATGAAAATTGATACACTACCTAGAATTATTTGAGCTGGTCTCTACCTAGTTGGCTTTCTGTTACTGTGATAAACACCATGGCAAAAGGTAACTGAGTGGGGAGAGGTTTTATTTTGTCCTTCATGTTAAAGTCCATCATTAAGAGAATTCAAGCTGGAAACCAAGGAGAATGCTGCTTACTGGCTTGTTCCCTTGTTCCCTCAGCTACCTTTCTTACACAGCCCAGGCCCACCAGCCTAAGGATGGTACTACTCAGAGTGGACTGTGTCCTTGTACTTCAAAAAGCAACTAAGCAAACTGCTCACAGACATGGCTATAGTCCAGTCTGATTCAGACAGTTCTTCAGATGAGGTTTCCTTTTCTCATGTGACTCTAGGTTTATTTCAAGTTGAAATTTGAGTCTATGACAGTATACAACATATATATCCGCCATAAGAAAGGGGATTGGAGAATCCAGACATGGAAGCATGCGACTGTAATCCCAGAACAGGGAAGGCAGGGAGGGGGCTAGCATGTTTGAGGCCAATCTGAGGTGTATCACAATACCGCTGCCCAGAAAAGACGGGAGAATAAAGTTAGAATACATACTAGATTTGTAAGCTGCTCCCAGACCCAGCACAGTCACTTGTGGCCAATCACTCTGAATTTCACAATTAGAACACACTTAGACAGAGGCATGGTTTTATAGCTTCTGTCTATCTCCATAACTGTAACAGTTATACTCAATGAACAAGGAGGAGATAGAAGCATCAGACAAGCCTTTATTTTGAATTTGGAAAGAAATTGAGTACAGTAATTTGCTTCTCATAAGCCAAGGCTAATGTGAAGATGGTGCGGTCCCGGTGGGCCTATTGTTCTCTCACAGAAGCTCTTTCTTTCTTTAATTATTGTAAAGTGTAAATGTGGCCACTCTAGACCACCAGAAGCTACTCTCCCCATCCTCCAACTCCCCCGTTTCTGTGCTGACCAATCGCACACACCTGCCAGATTCGCTCTCCTAAAATGTCACATTAATCATGTTTTCTCCAGCTCGCTGATCTTCACAGCTCCTAATTACTTAGCAGATTTCCTTCCAAAGCAGACTTCATGGCCCCAGGCTCTCTTGCTAGGCTCTCGTGTGGCTGCTCTTCCTGTGGGGGCCCCCTTTGCTTCAGTCATATCCTCCCGACCAGCCAGACTTCTCAGCATTTCTGCACTTAGTCATAAGCTTTCCCCAACACCTGGAATTTGTTCTCATTGTGCCCGAGGCTAGGAATCTCTCTCTGTTTCTCTGTCTTCCTCCATTCCAGAATCACAGAGCATCTGCATGCATCAGAGCTGTGGGTCATCCCACTTCCCCTTCCTGCCCCATGGGATGTCTTTCCTCTTCACTTCCTCTTCCTGCCCCATGGGATGTCTTTCCTCTTCACTTCCTCTTCCTGTCCCATGGGATGTCTTTCCTCTTCACTTCCCCTTCCTGCCCCATGGGATGTCTTTCCTCTTCACTTCCTCTTCCTGCCCCATGGGATGTCTTTCCTCTTCACTTCCTCTTCCTGCCCCATGGAATGTCTTTCCTCTTCACTTCCTCTTCCTGCCCCATGGGATGTCTTTCCTCTTCACTTCCTCTTCCTGCCCCATGGGATGTCTTTCCTCTTCACTTCCTCTTCCTACCCCAGGGGATGTCTTTCTTCTTCAGAGCTCTTATAGCTTAATTTGTTGTAATCTGTTTACCAATTAGTCATAGACTCCTGCAATCACTATGCTCTCCATATTGAGTTTTCTTTGGGATTTCAGAGGCAAGATCTCACTGTATAATCTAGACCGGCCTAGAACTTTATATATAGTTGGAGCTGATCTCCAATCCATGAGCCTCCTGCCTCTTCCTGAGTGCTGGATTTATAGGGATGTGCCATGGTTCCAGCTCCTGCTATTTAAAATTGAAATAGTTAACTCAAAAAGGTTTAGAATTTCTTAGCACCGTGATCATCACAACCACGTTTTTCCTTCCATACTTGACATATTTTGCCTGTGGTAGATATGCTCAATAAACATGTCTTGTACTGTGAATGTTCTTTGCATGGATGAATTAATAATCCATAATTAATTAATGGGTTGATTTCATTAAAATTCAGTGTCAAAAGACTTCTGTACTCTGCAGAGCAGAGTCAGTCATCATGATTCTGGCTTGGCGATGGCTCCAGAGTAGACAGCTGGCTGTGTAATGGAGAAGAATCTTACAGCCATGACTTTTCTCACTGCTGAACCAAAACAGCTGCCAGAAGCACCATATAGGAGTAAAAGTCTATTGTGTGACTCACAGTTTCTCGGGGACTTTAGTTCTTTGTGGAGGTGAAGGCATGACAACATAAGCATCTCCATCGACAACAGTGGTAGCAGCTTCTTCACATGGCACAGACCAGGAAACAGAGGGTGTGTGTGTGTGTGTGTGTGTGTGTGTGTGTGTGTGTGTGTGTGTGTGTGTGTGTGCAGTTGTGTGTCTGTTAAAGGAATGTGGAGGAAAGAGGATAGAGGTTCTCTTTTCTGTCACTGTCACTCTATGGGTACAACTTGGTTGTCAACTTGACTTGCTTAGGAAGAAGGAGGAATTGCCTCCACCATATTGGCCTGGGGAGGGTCTATAGAGCATTTTCTTGATTGCTAATTGGTGTTGGAGGGCCTGGCCTACTGTGCATGCTACTATTGCTAGGAAGAGAGTCCTGGGCTGTATTAGAAAGCAGGCTGAGCAGAAACTCACTAGCAAGCCGGTAAACAGCATTCCTCCATGCTCTCTGCTCTGGTTCCTTCCTTGAGTTCTGTCCTGACTTCCTTCAGTGAAGGAACAATGGCAGGAAATAAACCCTTTCCTCCCCAGCATATTCTGTTTCAGCAACAGAGATCAAACTAGAACACACTCTCTGTTCTATTCTTTCGAGACAGGGTCTCTCAATGAGCCTCGAGCTATGCTGGTAGCCAGCAAACCCCAGAAATCCTCCTGTCTCTGCTTTTCAGTGTGGGGTTACAGGTGTGCATAGCAGGCCTGTGTTTTTTAATGGGTTCTGGGATCTGATCTCAGACTCTCATGCTTGAACAACGAAAGGCCACACCCACTGACACATCTCTCCAGAGTCACAATTTGTCTTTGTTTAAAAAAAAATTTTAGCAAGACCCTGTCTCACTATGCACACACAACTACCATACCAACAACAACATGTCTGAAGTGTTTCATTTCTGTGTTCTCATGTTGAGTCATAAAAAACAAAGAACCTTGCAAATCTCATTGACATAGTAAGTTCGGTGCCACCCTGGGCAACTTAATGAGATCCCCGACTCCAAGAAAGAGCTGCTTCTGTTTTCTTTCCTTCTAACATTAGGGGTTTGCTTTTCCTTTCCTCCCTTCTTTGCAATACCGCCATTTTCTTTGCAGTTTCCATGACACAACAAAGCAAACCAGAGATGATGTGCTGGGCAGATGACAGTGGAGGAGAGCAGGGGACTGCCCATCCCCCTCCTGGCTTTCCTAAGGTATGTGGTCTCCCCATTGCCCCTCGTAGAGAATCTTTGTCCTCTGAGATGCTGTCCTTCAACAGCCATTTGTGATTCCATAGTTGTTCCTCAATCTAGAAACTGGACCCACATTCACAGGCTGAGGAACCTGGTCCTCCAAACCTTGAGGAGCCTTCTCCTTGCAATGGAGGCAGTGAACTGGGGGGTGTGGCTCAGTGGTAGAGCTGTGGCTGCCTTGCACAGAGTCCTTTCTCTCTGGGGGGGGGGGGGCTGAGGGATAACATCTTTATCCAGGTAAAACAAGAAGAGAAGAGATTGAGTCAAAACATAAACAGTGAGCTACTAAAGATAGGTGTGGTAGACAAATTGTCACAGTAATCCACCCTTTCAGAAAGGCAGGATGTGAGCAAATTACACAGCCCACAAAGATCTGTGAAGATCCCATGGCAGCCAGGGACTCTGGATGCATAAAAGCCTGTAGTAATTTTTGCTCTGTGCCTTTTTCTTTGGTGGGGACAGAGGGAGGAAGAGGCTGGGAGCTAAACTCAGGGTCATGCAGGTGCTCAGAGAATGTTCTGCCTCTCTAACCTCAGCCTCCTTCCTCCCTGAGTTTATTTCTCTGCCTACAGAACTGTATTCTGTGGCAGACCATAGTCATTTTATGACTTCTCTCTAGGAATTTATTGTATTTAATAATTTTTTAAGTCAACTTGGGGGCCGTAATTTTGATCTTCCTCGTTGTTCCCTGTGGGGAGACAGATGCTAGGAATGAGTATACCCCCTTTTTACCAAGCATTTCTTCACCCTTTTTTTGCTAATCATATAAGTGGCCTGCTATGATTTTGCTTCTTGAGGAGAATGTTTATGATGGAACAGATGCTCACTGGAATAGAAAGTAGACTTTTCCTTGGGTACTCATCCAAGCACTGTTCTCATTTAGATGAGTTTCCAGGCTCAGGGCCTGTACTTAACTAAAGGTTTGAACCTCAGACTACACAGCACCTCTCGAGAGTACATGTTCCAGGATGTACCTATTTTATATGCAGTATTCACAAAGATCGTCTGAGGAGCTAGCCCAGGTTACTTCATACCACTAAACACCCTCTAAAAGTTGTTGCTAATTTATGATGCATAACTTAACACTTGTTTTAAAATGGGCATATCTGCAGACTTACTTGAGATCTAAGAAAGATGCTCATCTCCCCCAAATAAGAAAAATGTAATGCTAATCTACATTGGAAAAAAAAAATTGCAGGAATCCAAAAATCCAGAAGCCTGGCAGTGACCTCTATTGGTAGCACTAAAAGGATAAGTCTTGATGGTAGGAATACAAAATGGTCCAGGCTCTATAGAAGAGCCTTTGATGATGTATTAACTAAGAGCAAAATGATATCTGTATTCACTCTTGGGCTCACTTCTAGAGATCTGTCCTGAAGACAGACTGATATATATATATATATATATATATATATATATATATATATATATATATATATATATATATCCATAAACAACAGCAATGTACATAAAATAAAAACCACTTGTATACCCATAGACAGGTGTCTATAGATAGCCTTCATTCTAACCATGTAAAGGAATATCTTGTCTCTCTAAAGAGGAACAAGGGGGTTAGAGAGATAGCTCATTTGGAACCTGAGTTCCCCAGGTCCCATATAAAAATAAAAACTGGGTCCATGCTTATAATCCTAATACTGGGAAAAGCTGACACAGGCAGATTCCTGGGACTTAAAGCAGACAGTGTAGTCTGCTCAGTAAGTTCCAGACCAGTGAAAGATCCTGTCTCAAAAGACAAGATGGACCGTGCCAGAGGAATTACAGCCAAGGTTGAATTCTGGCCTCCACATGCACGGGTACCATACACACATGAACACACATGAACACACAAAGGGACGAGCAGCTTCTCTTGGCACAACTGAAAGTAGGCTAGTTTTCTGAAAATGGAAGGTATAAATGCTTACACATTTTCTTACATTTAATAAGACAAAGATCAGTCCTCATAATCACACAAACCTATCTGTAGGGAATGTGAGAGAGTGAGGTGGATGAAGCTAACATGGGAGCTGTAACTTTTGCCTGGCTTCGTTTTAGACTTAGAATGCTGTAGATAAGTAATTACTAAAAAATTAACTTTAAGTAAACATTTCCTAGATTTTAAATAAAGATAATATAAGCCTAAGATTATATCTACCTTGTGTAATAAACTCACTGAGAAGAACTACTCAGATCACCACCTTTTAAATCAGCAATTTGAGGGACTGGAAAGATGGCTGAGCAGTTAAGAGAACTATTCTTTCAGAGGAATTGGCTTCAATTCCTAGCACTCCCATAGTAGTTCCTTACTGTGGATATCTGTAGCTCTGGGAGATCCACCACCTTCTTCTGGCCTCCATGGGCACTGCACACACATGATGCACAGACAGACATACAGACAACTAACACACATAGAAAAATACAAATAAAACCTCAAAAAAGAAAAATAATATAATAGCTCCCTAAAGAAAAAAGACTTTTTAAATGATCTGCCATGGCCGCTGGGCACATTAGCATTGGGCATGTTGACTTGGTTCTTCTGAGGCTGTGGTGCGAATAGTGGGTGTAAATCCATGAATATTGGTGCGCTTGAGATCTAGATTTTTGTCTTGGGAGAGATAAGAGGTTGTTAAAGAGATGTTATCGGGTCGATCTAAATTGAAAATATATGGAATATACTAGAAATGTATGACATAACTTATAAGGAAAAGAAAATACAGATGATCAGTTCAAACCCCAAGGAATCCCCAGAAATAAGCAATACAAGAATGATCACTGTGCTTGATCTCTACATTATGGCCTTTGCACACAATTTCCAATAAAAAAGAATCAAACTCCTTAAGGAAGTGCTCATGCCAAAAGCAAGGAGCCTATACACATCTAAGGTTATATCAAACGGACCCTGGGGCCAGGTGCCTAGTTCTCATTGCCAGTGGATTGCCTAATGGGTCACCAATAGAATACTAACGAATGGCTTGAAATGCTTAGAATTTGCCTGACTCCTGGAACTCATGATTCTTGAAGGAAACTCGCAGATCACCTATAGATGCTGCTAAGGAAACCGTTTTGCTGCTAAGGAAACCATTTTGCAAATTTCACAAAAAGGAGAAAATTCCCTGTGATGGCTGCATTTCCAACAAGTAAATGAAGAGAAATTGATGGGATATGAATATCACTCACAACACTTAGAGAATGGATAGACTTGAGCAAAAACTCCCTAACAACGACAATACCACCCGAGGAGGAGACTCAGACTTGCATAACCCTAAGAAGCAAGGGACAGTTATGGAATAGCCTCACCCAGCATGTACAAGGGACAGAAGGACATGTCAAACAAACCACACCAGGGAGTCATACAGTCTATGAAGTTGTGATGTCAACTGGCCTAATCTGCTCAGCAAGTATGCAGGGAAAAGGGGGAAGAGGCAGGAGGGACTCTCTAGACTACAAGGGAACTGAGATGTACTAACCGATGGTTATTCATGGCACTTATTTGAATCTCAAACAAGCAACTTTTAAAGGATGCACACTCAATTGGGTCAGTTTAAGCACTGCTTGATAGAATTCAGAAATTATTGTCTAATTGCATGAAAAGTGTTACAGTTATTTTCTTTAAGTTCCTATCTTTTAAATTTATAAACTCCACTATGCTATATGACAATATATTGCATTATATAAGACTATTAAATCTCCTATTTATGGTAAGTTGCTATCCAGCCAACTTAACCTATACAGGGAGTTTCAGGCCACTGAGAGATCCTGTCTCAAAAAACAAGGGGGGCCAGGAGCAGTGCCTGAGAAACAGAACAGTCAAGGTTGTCAGTATTTACACCGGTACAGAGATTGAACCTAGGACTTTTTGCATGCTAGGTAAGGACTCTTCCACTAGGTCATATCTCTAGCCCCCATTACACATTTTACTGAAAGCAATAGAAATGCAGATCTAATATTTTATTTTGTGAATGTCAGCATATGGGGCGCCCGCATGAAGATCTGGCATGATCAGAGCCACCTCACTAAATTCAGTGCTGTGTTGAGCCATGTGAACTGCACAGCTAAGGGTCAACAGTGGCTGAGTCCTAGCAATTTCTCACACTCCAGTCTCAGCATTCCAAGTACTTGAACTTGGCCATAGGTGACAGGAATAGTCAGAGAAGTCTTGGCGACTTGTCTCTCTCACTTTTCTCCCAGGTGGGCTGCGTTTAGAGGGGACCCTAAGCACAGCCTGTGGAATCCTCTGAAATGGGGAGAGGGGTAGAAAGTTCTCTAAGGCTTCACTGTGTTCGGAAGGTTTCCATCATCAAAATCCCCAAGATAATCTCCTGCAGAGGAGAAAATGCTTTATTTTGGCTGATGGTTTGAGACGCTTCGGTCCATGGTCACTTGGCCCCATTGCTTTGGGCTTATGGTAGCATACACAGCTCCTTGCAATAGGAACTCATGTCAACCAAACGTCTGTCCCAATTCACAGCACTGAACAAGCAGAAGTTTGTGACTCTTATCTACATCTGCTTGTCCATAGTCTAACAGGAATTATTAGCTCTCTATAATTCTTACAGGTTTTCTCAGTATTTGAAATCTATCATTTCAATGTAGTCTTTATGAACATGGGAGTGTCTGTCATTGTAGTGGGGAAAACAAATGTAGAGACAGGGAGAAAAAAGGAGAGGAACCCCCTGAATGACACTATCCATCTTCGCTTCTTAAGGAAATGACTGTTCTATAGAACAAGTAGCCAAGAGAAGCTGAACCTCTGAAAGGCCTGCTGGACTCAGCAATTGTACTTTGGTTGGAATCTGATTCTGTAAAGACAGTATTTAGGCCCAGTTAGACTTGCATATGATAACTAAAGCTTAGCATTATTAATCACTGCTTAACGAAGATAGACTTCTTTTCTCCAATGAATGGGTCACAGGAAGGTTACCCAGGATTCCCTTGGATGCTCTGTAGTCATTAGAGTCCAAGACCTCTGCAAAAAACTGCTTTACCACCTTCAGTATGTCTCTTCGTATCCCCAAAGGGCATCTTGGGATTGAGGCATCACATCTGGAATCCCAGCTATAGTAAGATAGACAAGGGTACACCTCTTCTGGTTCAAGAAACGTCTAGAAGCACTGCACTGGGCCAGACTTAGTCAGAGGACTCATGGGAGCAAGGCTGAGTGCACATAATCTCTTTGATCAAGTCAATGCATTGTTGATCTGATTCCAATACATGTTTGGCTACATGCAAATCGCAAACAGCATTTGGGTTTGTGCGGGAGGCCTCTGTCCCATGAACCTCCGTATCTGTAGTGGCTGCAAGGGTTGTGTATGAAGTCATCTTTGAATGATACCCAGATTTTTTTTTTTTTTTTAACAATTAAGTCAATTTATTTAAACAGTTGACTTAGGCATCGGCAATGGTGACTTCAACCTCTACTCTGGGCTCACTGCTGATGGAAGTAATCTGCTTAACAACCGCAGAAGGACTGTGTAAATCAATGAGTCGCTTGTGGATCCTTATCTGGAACTGATCCCACATCTTGGACCCTTCACCACAAGGTGTTTTTCTGGTAGTGATTCTCAGTGTCTTGGTAAGCATGCGCACCGGTCCTTTCACTTTCAGATTCGTTTCCTTTGCGCCTCTGATCAAGTCCGCACAAACCTTCTCCAGCTACTTCACGTTGCGGCTGGTGAGCGTGATTCAAATTCCGGTGAATGGCTACTTCCGGCTCCACGGGCATCTTCCTAGTATCTTTAAATGCCATGGCTGAGGCGCGGCTTCCTGACCAACTTGTTCCTCAGCAGGAACGAACAGCGGTGAGTCAGGACGGAGCCGACTGGACAGAGCTCCGCAGCACGCACCACCAGGTCTCAGAAAGGCAGATACCCAGATATTTTAAAAAAGAAGTATTTTCACATTCCTCCCTCTGGGTATGTTTTTTTCTCTTATGTGTGGTTGATTTCCCATGGATTAGGCTCTGAATTTTAGAAGGTAAAGCTTCAGGAAGTAGATGCCCGGTTTGAAACCTCCTGCGTACATAATCACTGTAGCAGATATAATTGGAGCTAATTTCATATTTCCTGCATATCATATTGGAAAATTGAGCTGTCATATCTATTTAAAGGCTACATGCCCAAATGACAACACCCAAGGCTTGTTTCTTTCAATACATTTCTGCAGGAGGATTTCTTTTCTCATGAACTTTAAGACTTGTACTAGAAGCCAAATTTGTCTAGTTGAGTATGCTTTGAAGTTTACACATGCATTGTATATGGAATTTAGAAACTGATAGGGGACAAGCTAAGCAAGGGAAGTCACCTTTGAGCTGTCCTTTTCCATTAAAAATCCCTCTGCTTCCAGAGCGTTTTAAATTGTGGGTTATAGTAAGGCCAGTATTTTACGAATTGTGGGTTCAAGTAGGTCTTCCTCTTCTGCTATCCGTGTGTCCTCTCAAACCTGTGTAATCAAAGCATGGCTAATAAGAATGGTTGTGGACCTGTCAGTCTGCCCCGGAGAGAAATTAAGCTATGTGCCATGAATGTATACCCCAGAAGACAGGAACCCTCAGCTGTGGCACTTGTCAATCATCTAACCTGTCAACTTCTATGTTTGTGTCCTTTCCCTGTGGCTTTATCTGAGCTCTTTTGCATCTTGTGTGTTGTCACCAAAGAAGCGTGGCTGGGAGGAAGAGTGGAGGAGGGGTCTCTAAGTGCACATGTATACAAGTGTGTAGGCTAGAGAGCAACTTTGAATGCTGTTTCTCATAAACACTACTCATCTTATTTTTGATACCATCATTCAGGTGCTTACCCATTAGGCTGTGTTTCGAATGTTTATCCTGAGACCAAGGAGTACAGGAAATCAAGGGTCCTGGAAACAAGGGTTTTTTACTGCAGTGGGGCAAATTGCCCTCTTTTATTTATGCAAATTGGAAAGGTGACATACATGGTAGAGTCTCCTCTGAAAGAGTTCTTCCAGAAAGTTCTCTAATCCTTGGAACCCATACCCAGGCAGTCCTCGAAGAGCAAGGGATAGTCATTTGTAAACACTTGTAGTGGATTTCCCCCAGGCATTCCTCCCAAGTATCCAGATCTTAGACTCTGCTCTGGTTGAATGCTCCTAACGAATTTTTAAAGCTCTAGCATGGATGCTCCTTCAAACCAATATGGTGACTTTACATTCATAATCTCTGTGCGAACCAAGAGGAAGAAATGAACTTCACATAAATAAAAGGATAGGGTGACCCCAGACGATAATTGACTTTGCTGGGCTGAGTGTAAAGCTGGAAGCTGACAAGCTACCCCGGCTGGCACACTAAGGTGGGTCTCGGGGACGATGCTCTACCTGAGAATCTGCATAAATGACCAAGAAAAGGAATCAAGGGGCAGTTGTTTTGGTTCCAATCAAGCTGCCGCAGGTTAAGTGTTGTCTTCTGCCCTGTTCTTGTTGCTGTAATCAAGTGCGTGACAAAAGCTACTTACAAGAGGACAGGTTTGGTTTGGCTCACAGTTCAAAATGAGTGTTTCCTACACACCAGCAGAGTGGAGAGCCCACTAAATAAAGTAGTGTCTTCCAAAAATCGACACTTTCTGTTCCTTAGTGAATAAAGACTTGCAGGATAGGTAACGGAGATGAGTGAGTCACTAATGCCCTCAACAGGACATCTGGGGAATAATACAATGTTTCCCTGTCTGTTCAGCCTGTGCTCATATCTCACCCAAATTCCCAAGCCCTACACAGAAAAGCCTCCTGTTTTCCAGGGCTAAGAGGGTTGAGCTCTATGCAAACTGGTTGCTTCAAACTTACTCACATTAAGTTCTCACTGGTGACTTTGGGGGGAAATCTCTAATACTGAGCATGATAATTTGTAAAAATTGGATTAAGAAGGTTGGTGCCTGGTGAGATAGCTCACTTGTAGCATAAGTTGCAGGACCTGACCCAGGAGCCATTTAAAAAAAAAAAAAAATCCAGGCATGGTTGGTGTACATTTAATACACGTATCCTATGGAATCCAATTAGTGTGGACCTTATTTGCATGCGTTTACAGCTTGGGGTCTCTCATGCCTGAAAAGAACAACCATACAAAAGAAACCAACTCTCCCTCCCTCAGCAGCCACTGACTACCTGTAGTTCTTCATCTAGGGACAGGGCCTTGTGAAATCTTCCTCCGTCCATGTTGACCTGTCAGCTGATGTGGTTGTTACAGGTCTTGGGTAGGCAGCCACACTGGAAGTTTAAGGGAACAACATTCTGTCCTGTTCAGAAGATACTATCACACTTAGAATCTTTCTGCCCTCTCCTCCACAATGTCTCCTGACCTTAAGTGTAGGTGTTATGGTTGCCCCATTCGGGGCTGAGCACTCCACTTACTCTCTGCCATTTTGACCATTTGTGGATCAAAGATTATTTTAATAACTTGTCTTCATCTTCAAAGCCTAATTGTGTTGTTCTAGTTTCCACCTTTATCCCAACCTCCTCCTCTTCCTCCTCTTCCTCCTCCTCCTTCCCATTTTATTGATTCATGGAGACTAACTGTTTCCACAGGTGTGTGTTGGTTTTGCATGAGTTGAGACCAGCAACCTCCAGCAAAGGCCCAGGTAATTAAGTTCCGGAGGGGTTGGTGATAGCATAGAAAGTTCTTAATTGTACAGGCCACAGAATATAGGCCAAAGGCACATCTGAGGTAGTTGTATTATTACTTCCTGTAAGATATGGATTTGATTGACTTGCAGCATTGAAACAATATGTAGAAATGGATCCAGGAAGCCTCACTGGCCCACAGACTAGCAAGTGCTTAGGTTGAGAATACACTCAAAAGTGTACATATAAAGTAATCCAAACAGAGCGATCCCCTGTGATCGCCTCAGGCGCCTATGCATTGCTCTATTAATAGTTCATGTCCCCATGGATAGTCCAAGTATTCCAATTCAATTGACAACTGTAAATTATAATACAAATGCCACCAAATCAGTGGATGGCCCCGTGCCAAATTAAACCACCATGTTTGTAATGGGACAGATCAGCTCCCAGTGTGAAAATAATGGCTAGTAGAAAATATTCAGTCCTTTCTATGCAGATGCTTTTAAAACTTCAGCCAGTTCCTGGAGAGGGACATATACTCTAGATAGGAAGCTGTGGGAAGAGATGTCATGAGCTAAATATCCCCTTCTGTCCTGAGTGAAAGAATGTATGGGTTTAATTTTGTTCTCTCTCTCTCTCCCCCTCCCTCTCCCTCTCTCCCTTCCTCCCTCCTTCCTCCCCTCTCTCTCCTCACTGTGTCATTCTGATTTCAAAATCTATATGGCAGAGGGTGGTCTTGAACTTCTGATCCTCCTGCCACCACCTCCCAAGTTTTGGGGTTACAAGGTGCCCAGTTTACGCTGTTCTGTAGATCAATCCCAAGTCCTTGTGCAAGGCACTCTACCAGCTGAGCTAAATCACCAGCTCCCACTGAATGATTGAAGTCATGGGATTCTTCGACTGTCTTTATTTCTGAACCAAAGCAGTTTTAATCAATCCCTTTAATTTTAACAATCATTAAAACTCACCCCTTAAAGGCTATGCACATCAATAAGAGGCTGGATGACATCCATCTTGTGTTGTTCACCCACACACATGCACACATGCATGCATATTCATAGATATTGCACACACATATGGGCATACACATGCCTGAAAGTGTATGCTCAGCACACATGCAATTACAACGTGGCATGTTCATGTGCATACAACCACATGTGCACACTTCATGACAGCAGCCATTGTGTATCTCCAGTGCTTCTTTCTTTGGGGTGAGCTGAACAGCTACTGTTGCTCCAACCTGAGCAATCCCACCAGAGAGGTACAGAGCGGATGCCAAATCACAGCCAAGCTGTGCTGTGCAGACAGAACTCCCCGAGTCAGTCCTCCGCCCACCTCTCTTTTGGGAAAGGAGCAGTATTTTCCCTGAGCACTGGGTAACCCTGGGTGTAGGCTGGCACTCCATTTAGGAGAAGTTCTGTCTGTTTACACTGAGAAAGGAACAAGCCCAGGACAACCTTGGGGGAGTACAAGTGTTGCAAGCCTACATTTCCATTCTCATTAGCATTTTCTTCACTTCAGGAGATCATTACCCAGGGAGCCTCATTAGCATAGTTTTGATGCCTCTCTGTACACAGGAACTTGTATGGTGACTTCTTCATTCCACATGCCTCTTACTCTATAACCTTAAAATCCACAAGGTGCACATACCATTTCAATCTGTAGAGCCTGCCTGTCAGGCCAGAAGCCCTGCACAGTCTCTCATCAGTTGCTCACCAAGACTGCTCTTGCCAGAACCCTCCACTGGATTATGGCTTTGTTTACCTATCTTCCTTGGCTGGGTTGGACTGCATTATCTCATCAGGCTTCTATTGCCAAGAGCTCCCACACAGCCTGCTTCATTATAATTTGGCCCCAGACACCACTGGCTAAAGCTCTAAGCTTGTTAAGAGCATTTCCTTCCACGTGATCCTTTCTTTCCCACATAAATTCACTAGGTGGCAGTGAACAGTGAGGAAAAGAGGACTGCTTCTCAAAGGAGAGGCAGAAGCAAGGGGAGCTGAGCATATCAAATCTCGAGTTTTAAAGAATCCTTTTAGGAGATCTGATGTACATGGCTAGTGGAAGCAGCTAGTCTTCATTAAATGATGAAATGCCAAGGCGTAATGTCAGGCCTCTTCTCAGCACCCCGCTGGTCATCTTCAGTCTAGCTGTGTTCACATAGTAAAGGTCAAAAATATTTATCTATTGCCTATACATCTATTTTATTTCCAGAATGTCATGTACAAATAGATACTACTCATTTTGACTTTTTCCATTATATATGATCATGCATGTGTCTGAGTGAGTGTATGCATGTGTGTATGTATGAATGTATATGTATTTATGCATGTATATGTGTGTATGTATGTGTGTTTATATGTGTATATATATGTGTGTATATGTGTGTCTCCATGTGTGTTGTATATGTGTGTATGTATATGTGTGTTTATGTGTGTGTATATATGTGTATATATGTATGTGTATATGTATGTGTGCATACGTGTGTATGCATGTATGTATATGTGTATATGTATGTGTATGTGTGTGTTTATGTGTGTATATATGTGCATATATGTATGTGTATATGTATGTGTGTATATGGGTGTATGTATGTGTATGTGTGTATTTATGTGTATGCATGTATGTGGTTATGTATGCATATATATGTATGTATGCATGTATATGTGTATATGTGTATGTACGTGTGTATGTATATGTATGCATATATGTGTGTGTATGAGTGTGTGTGTGCATGTATGCTTATGTGCATGGCACACTTTCTTTAAAAGACAGAGAAGCCTTATCAGATTATGAATTTTAGTATTATTGTTTTATAGTTAATTCCTCCAGATGACCATCATTTCAACTAACAGCCCCCATTTCTTCCTACTAAACTCTGCATCCCCATTTGCTCAGCAGATAAAGCTTAGAATCTTAAGTGCCCCCAGTGTGGAGAAGACTCTTATGTCTTAAGACACTGAAACCTTAGTGCATGCATATACTCACAGTTCCCTTGTGTGCTTCCTGGGTTTTAACCTACAGGCACTTTGTTTGCTGGGGAAGAAAACAACTGTAAATCCACTGAGACAGCTTCCAGATGGTCTGAGCTTCGCTGTGTTCTGAGCGCTCCTTTGCACCAGGCTCAGGACTGCTCCACTGCCATCCCACAACCTCCCTTGTCCTGTGGTTTCCATCCATGTCCCAGCCTGTGATCTAGTGGATGCCGTGCATGGAGTGATCTTTCCAGACAGGCACTTCTGCACGTGTGGCACCTTTTGTTGGTGTATTATCACTGGGACTCTGCCCGTATGCCACAGTCCTCAGGGCCATGCTTCACCCTATCACGGGCTCTTTCTCCACACCCAGGCTCTGTCTTTGCAGGTCCCATGGATTTAAGTCCTGTCTTGATAAGAAACTACCCCAACTGCTCCTGCTTTGCTCTTACCATATAGCCTCTGTGATACTTAGTCTTTGTTATCAGCTTGACTGGATTTAGAATTACACAGAAGATTGAGGCACACTTTCCATGCATTGTGGAGGCCTTTCCAGAAAGGATGAACTCAGGGCAATGAAGCAACCCAAATGGAGGCAGCGTATATACACTAGCAGGTGGGGAAGGGCGTAAGCAGAAATAGAAAAAGGAGAAGGTGAGCCAGACACCAGTACTCCCACTTCTCATATCTACCAAGAAGTAAAAAATAACATCAACTCCAAGTTCCTATCACCACAATGTTAATCAAGTACATAGGCCATGCATATAGATTAGACAGACCCTCTGAAACCATGAGCCGAAATAAACTACTTCTTTAAATTGTTGTTATTGTTTTGTTTGTTTGTTTGGTTTTTTTTTTAAACACAAGGTATTTGATCACAGTAAAAAAAGAAAATGGCTATTACATACACTCTAAGCTCTCAAGTTCTACGTTGTATCCTAGGCTGGCCCTAAAATCTCACAGTCTAATGGCTGGCTCCCTCCCTCAATGCTGACCACGCCCTCATGCCCTATTGGTTACTATTAACCTCTAAGTCTGTAATAGTGTCTAATTCCATGTAGATAACACCCATGTCTATGTGGAAACCATCCAGTGATGACCCCCACTGAACACTCAGCTTTTTCTGATGTCTAACTCAGTGAGCACTGATGAGAGCTAGCTTTATTGTACATACGGAGACACAGCTTGCAGCCTTCATACAGATCCAGGTTCTACCTTAGCATCTTCACAATGCCAGCAGCAGCATCTTTCACCACCAAGCCCCACCTGGGATAGGATGGCCCGGTTCTGTTGCAGCAAAGCCCCATGCATGGCTGTGCCCAGGACATCCGTGTCTGGCTCCATCATAACTAAGACTAGTTCCAAAACCGTCAACAAGCAGTGGCATGTATTCAGCAGAGAAAGTGAGTCTAAGTGCTAAATGGCTGTAATCTCACTTAATGCAGAGTCTACATAGAGGAGTGGCCTCAGCAGAAGAGACGTGAGAACCTAGCCTGGCTTGCAGTGTGAGCCACTGAGTCACTCGGATGCCACCTGGTTAACTTGCTATAACACAAAATAACATTATCAGAAACATAAAAGGAAATGAACTCCAGCCCAGCTCTGGTGACGGGGTGGCAAGATAATCTGGAGATTGGGCAGATGAGATTATAAGCTGCCCCTTGCTAAGCTGATGCTAACCAGTGTCATGTTTCTCTCTATGGAGTACGAAGTTGCATCTTCAGAATATCTGTGCTTCAGATGCCATGTTAAGTATCCTGTAAAGGACTAACTAGCCTGGGTTGGTAAGAGCACTCGTGATTCCTCTTTGGAATTTAATACACACATAATAAATCTTGCTGATGTAGCCAGACAGCAAATGAGAAAAGGCCAAACATTTCCTAAGGAAAATGAAGACTCAACAAATCAGCTCAGGAAATAAATGTTAATGTAGACGATAAGATATTTTTATGCAGCTACTGTCTCCAAAGTAGTTGAAATATTTTGAGGTTTATTTTTTTTAATGCTGTGTGGGAGGTATTTTTCTATGGTAAACACACACACACACACACACACACACACACACACACACACACACACCTTTAAATATACTTTTAAAGGGTAAGATCTCTTAGTTAAAGAAACTGGCTGTGCATAGAGGTATGCCTGTAATTTGAGTACTTGGAAAGTTGGAGCACGGAGGGGAGTAAATTCAAGGCCAGCGTGAGAAATGAGGTCAGGGCTAGGGGGAGGGGCAGGGAGGTGCTACACAAGGCTGACAACCTGAGTTCTGTTCCCAGAACCTGTGGTGGAAGGAGAGATCCAGCTCTTGAAGGCTGTCCTCTGCCTCCCACATGCGTGCCATGGCAGACCCATATTGATGTGTACACACACACACACACACACACACACACACACACACACACACACACACAGAGTGATGATGATGATGATAAAATATTTTTAGAAGAGAGAGAAACAAAGAAAGAAAGAAAACAAAGGTTAAGTATGTTCTGGAAAGAGGTGAAGCTCCCCTTTTAAGACTTTGGGAATCTGTACATGTTTACCTGTCTTTTCCTGAAATCCTGTTCACACTTTGCAGTTAAAGCAGGCTTGGTGCCATTTGCTGTCTCGCTGGTCTGTGTGATCTAAACCCCAGTTCAGCCACTTCTGTGTTAGCTCCAATGGATACTTAATACGGGCAACTCTTTTTTAATGAAATCTGAGACTGATATGGTTTACACATGAACTGTCCCATAGGCTCCTGTGTTTGAATTCTAGCAATGAAGCTTACGGAGACTGCGGGGCCCTTGGAGGGTGTACTTAGTTGGAGGAATGGGCTCCTTGGGTGTGGGAGTAGGTTTTCAAAGGTTATAGGCAGTGGGCTCACTTCCAAACCAAGTTCTCTGCTTCCTAGTTTGTTGCGACGTGACAAGCCCTGAAGTCTTGAACACAGTCCAGTAGCTACCCACAGTGCCCCAGCTACCATGCCTTTCCCACCATGATGAACTGTGTCCTCCTTAACCACGAGCTCACAAACCCCTCTTCCCTCAAGCCGCATCCATCCTGCCTGCTTGCTATTCAGTCACAGCAATGAGAAAAGTAATATAAAAGCTTGGAAATTCACACCAACAAAAAGATGTATCTCGAAGCACTGAGCCCGGCCTGTGGAGTAGACTAGACACAGTTTATAAAGTTAAAAGATTTCAAGTACTTGAGATGCCTCATCGGCAGGGTGATGCCCTTGCTAATAAGGACCTTGGGTCCCTAGACAATTGCGGAAGCTTCGGTTGATACACCAAATTCTAACCCCATTCCATTTCCTTCGACCGGGTTCTATGATTCCTGTCTGAGTCCTTCTGAGGTCTCTGCAAAGCTGTATCTTCCCATGCCACGTGCATGTCACCAACATGCAGACGATGGTGGTCTTCTTAAGCTCTCAGTCTCCTACTTGGGAGTGTGTGGCCCTTCCTCCCGAGGATTCTGCTGTAGCAGTGAAAAACCTATCTGCTAGGGTCCTAAGAACTTCACTCTCTGCCATGTTCTTCCCCGTTGCCTACCTTTCCCATTTGTGTGAGGCCTAGCTATAGGAAGTGAGACTTGTGCATGGTCTATGACCAGCACAAATATTCTTTCTTGGTGATCTTGTAGCTTCCAGGTCTCAGGTGGGAATAGGACATCTCGTAGACAAAACATCAGCCTCTTCCCACCATCACTATTCAGAGGGCTTTTCCTTCCTAGTCATCCTTAGGTCTCTGCTATAAATACCCTCCCTGCAGCCAGCAATGCGATACTATTTTATACTTACTGTGTGTGTCACACAATCTCAGCACTGCCACCCACTCCAGAGACATTTCTGCTCTTCTCTTCCTCCCTGAGAATGTCGCCTTTGCTCTCTCGGGGTATAACTAGACTTATTCATGGGGAAATGTATAAGTCTCACAAAGCAATTAGGAGCATGTGTGCCCCGGGGCTGAATCCATGGGCTTAGAAACACAGCACAAAACAAGTTCTAGAAAATACCTGGGTATCTGACCTATGAGCCCTGGCTTCCTGCCATAGGCTGGTTCCATCCAATCAGTGCACACAATGGTCAATGGCTCACCTCAAGAGGCAAAGGAGATATTTTTCCCACAAGTGAAAACATTCCAGTAAAACTATACCTTCTTGTTTTTAATGGTTAAAAGGGTGAACTTTTTTTCCGCCCACAATAAATAAAGTGCCTTGAGGCCAAGACTCTTGTGAGATAATCATTATAAAAGCTGCCATCGAAACTAGCATGTTTGAAAACACAGAATGAAGCTGGCCTGATTCCCAGCACTCTGGGGAAGAAGGCCTTTGTTCGTCTACAGCAGGTGACAGCACACCGCTGGACTAGCCAGTCCTGGGTGGGAAGTGGTGCTGATAAGTGACCTCATGTTGTGCACGCACAGGGCTAGCTGCCCAGCCCAGTGAGGAGCAGTGAACAATGGATGAGAAGCTGGCCAGCACCAATCACACTGGATCCCCTCCCCCCCCTCCCCCCCTCCCGCTGTGGAAATACCCTTCCGAAAGCCTGTGGGAAACAGGTGACATTGGGAACCAACTATGACAGTAAGATCAGCTGTGAGAGTGAACAGATTCCAAGTTCTAGGGGCATTCCAAGAAACGAGCTTTGATGCAGTGATGACAAGACTATGGGGGGGGGTGAACCCCCACTGCCTTCTTTCTCAGTTAGGATTTCCTTACAGGTCTGTGATAAGACCTCTAATCCACCTTGCCTTTGATGCCACTGAATCAGGTTAATGTATCAATGACAGGGGCCCCACCCTCAGCCACCTCTGCACCATGTCTTCATCTTCCTAAGTGGACCATGAGGACTGAGATAGTGGTCTTTCCTGTAAGAAGCCTCCCTTCTCCCTTCTCCCATGTGCAAATTGGTATCTTCATAGAATCTCCTAACAGCAGACCCTGAACTGAGGGCTAGCGTAGAAGTGCTCAGAGCCAAGTCATCAGGAAGGAGGAGGTAAAAAGAAGCGGTGTAAGGTGTGGGGTCAGGTGAAGCCCTGGGGAGCTACTGAAGGTAATTCCAGAATTACAAAGAAACCCGGGATTCCACACTCCCAACAGGAAGGAAACAGTAAGGACAGTGAGGCAGAAGCAAGCCCCTCCCCCACATACACCAACAGTGACCTTTGTGAGCCAAACCGCTGAGCCCAAGACCGACCTTAGAAGAGATGTGAGCACAACCCAAAGAGAAGCTAGGGGATGGGCAGGCTGAAAGAGATGAGCAAGGTGGAGTACATTTCGAGATGTCCACCACACGAGAAGTACAGTGCCCGCTTCATCGCACGGGATGAACAGAGGCCTACCTGGAGCCATGCACATGGGGAATTCAGCAGATTCCCAGTTTTTCCCAATGACCGTCATGTTCACTGCCCACTGTCTTCTCCCCTAGCATGCTAGAAACATAGCTAGCCTCATTCTCAATTTTCTGAGAGCTTTCAAACATGCCACTTGCAGAGACAGCCTTCAGAGCAACTGTCTCATTCATGGGATCCCTCCTCTGCTCAGTGACATTGTCAGGCAGATGACACAAAGCCAGGCAGAATAGGTAATCTGCTGGTGACAGAATGAACCTCTAGAGGGAACTGCAGCAGGCTGGAAGGGCAGAGTGAGCATGAGAGAGGAGAGACGTACGCATGTTCAGCTGCTAGGAAACAGCACCAAGGACTTCACTGACAAGAAGCCCTATGGTGTCCACACACAGCTAAACCATTAAAAAGACCAGTGCTCTCTAGCTCCTCAAATGGAGCTATCAGTTTACGACCATGACAGGAAGAAGGTCTTATCTCAGGCATCCTGTAAAGAGCCAGGCGGCTGAGCTGGGGAGATGGCTCAGTTAGTAAAGTGCTTGCTGTGGATCCAGGAGCCCAGTTCAATTCCAGTTCCCATGGAGAGGGCTGGGAGTAATCACATCTGCCTGTAATCCCAGCTCTGGGAAGACAGAGATAAGAGGATCACAGGGGCTTGATGGGAGCCAGTCAGTGAACTCCTGACCAGTAAAGCCCAATGCCCACAAGTAAGACAGAGACCGATAAAGGAAGAACTCAGTGATGACCTCTGGCTTCCACATGCACTTTTACACACATGCGTGTGCATCTACCCAGATGTGCATGTGTGCACATGAACATGTGTTTCTATCCAGATGTGTGGGCACATAGACATGTGCATCTATCCAGATGTGTGTGCACATGAACATGTGCATCTACCCAGATATACATGTGCACATGAACATGTGCTTCTATCCAGATGTGTGTGTGTGCACATAAACGTGTGCTTCTATCCAGATGTGTGTGTACACATAAACATGTGCTTCTACCCAGATGTGTGTGTGCACATGAACATGTGCTTCTATCCAGATGTGTGTGTGTGCACATGAACGTGTGCTTCTATCCAGATGTGTGGGCACATAAATATGTGCTTCTATCCAGATGTGTGTGTACACATAAACACGTGCTTCTATCCAGATGTGTGTGTGCACATGAACATGTGCATCTATCCAGAGGTGTTTGTGCACATGAATATGTGCAGCTATCCAGATGTGTGTGTGCACAGGAACATGTACAGCTATCCAGATGTGTGTGTGCACAGGAACATGTACAGCTATCCAGATGTGTGTG